>CM065459.1:17819760-18049711 GCA_032872475.1 Leptopilina myrica (nomen nudum)
GTTCTTTTAATCCTTGATTTATTAAAGTGATGCAAATAATTTTGTTCTACTTTGGCGTTTAAAATATATCCCAAAATTTTCTTAGCGTTCAATGTTTTTAAATGTTTGACTTGAAAGTTAACTAAACATTGCATGAAGGTTTAAAGTTAACTTCAAAATTTATGAGCTTCGCAACTACAGATTTTCAAGGTTTTAGTCATAAGTTAATTTTAATTTTAAGAAACTTTTGGTGATGTGTAGAAATTTTAAACACCTTTTGGTAAATTGGTAATCAGTACTTTATAGTAATAAGTATTGAAATTAATTTTTAAAAGAATTTCGACATTTTTAATGTTTAACATCTTTTGTAAATAGATTCGCTATCAGAAGCTTAGCGTAAGAAGCAATTCAATTAATTATGAAAAGAATTCCGCCATATTGGTTCTGACATCTTTAAATTTCAACATCTTTTGTTATAGATTCATGATTTTTATCATTCTTTGATAGATTCGGAATCATGGTTTCATTTTACCAAAGTGATCCAATTAATTTTAAACCACGATTTTATTTAATGTTTTTAAAGTAATTGAATGACTTTTCATTTGGCACGATATTTTTTGAAAATTAGATTCATATTCAGCGACTTAAGTTTTGAATGAAATTAAACATGAATTTTCTTTTAAGTTATGACATGATTAACTACTAGTATGCAATAAATTTTCCAAAAATTGTCCAAATTTGACAAAAAAAAAATCTATAATTTTGAGGAATTTCTGTCAGTATGTAGGGTTTCAAATTTCTGTTTTTAGGGGGAGAACTTGGAGCGAGCCGGTAAAAATGTTATCCGACAGGAAAAAGAAAAGAGAGGAAGGTGAGACTTCTCTCCCTCTCTCACTCTTTCTTTCTTTCTTTTTTCTCAATTTCTCTCTCAAGTTAACGGCTAGAACAAAGAGGGCTGCGGGTTTGAAATGTACGTGTGCAATATTTACAGGCGGCTTGTTCGCGACCGGAAGTGCGCTGGTGTGCGTTATATATAGTTGAAGAATACCTCCGTCGCCCCGTGAGAATGGGGATTTTATATACCTATAGGGCCCCATACATCTGACTCTCGGTGGGCCTCGAGTTGAAGCTGATGTGATTTGACTATATTCACACCTACCTTCGCCTCCCACGCAAAAACCCTTTCCCCCACCCCTACCATCTTCTGTTGAACGATGGAAGACGAAGACGAAGACGAAGAAGAAGAAGAAAAAGAGGAAGAAAAAAAAATGAATCACACATAAGGTATTGTGATGACGGGACAACATCCACCATCTCGGGTTCTTCATTTTTGCATGTCTATCCAATTCTCTGCGCACGGAGGATGAAGAGACAGTTGAGCTCAACTGAGAGAGAAAAGATGTGAGGGCCACTGCATTTCTTTACCCGACCGACTTTAATAAGAGTCCTGGACAATCCACCCTCCCCTCTTTTCTTTTCGTTTAGCTCTTCTCCTCTTTCATATATGACCCAACCCTCTTTCTCCAAGTGCTGACAAATATCGCACGACTAAAATCAAGTAACAGGACCTTTTTTTATTCTTGGCCTTGATAGGGTCCCGTGAGGACCCCCTGACGATTTTTTTCCTCAATTATTATTTTTCTAGGCGATTTGTCGGTTCCGGACGGTGAGATTATGTCATGCGGTCAAGGCTTTCCGACGAAGTCCTTCGCCAATTTGGATAATCTCTTAATCCTGTAAAGGGCTATAGTGGATTTTTAAGATTAGCTGGTGAATGACCCGCTTTCTTAAATTGAAGCCACTTTGTTCCGAATGAAAGAGGAAAAAAAGACGTGACTGGCTCCTTTTTCCCCCATTTCCCCATTTTCCCCTTTTTAATGTTCACAATATAAGGAAATATCCTTTTGCCTCAAAGCGAGCCTCAACAAAATGTGTAATAATATTTTCAAATTAAATAAGCGGTATTTTTGTTTTTTCTTTCTTGTGCGGAAATTTGTTTTAGTTTGGCATTAGATGTAGGGAAATATTTTTGGTTAAAATTTTTTAATTTATTCTCACAACATATTTAGTCAATTTTTGAGGTAGATTGACTTTAAAAGAAGGTGCGGAAAATAGTTGGCAAATGTTAGTTTAAAGGAAGCAGAAATAAATACTATATTATGGTGGAAAAGTTTTTCTTAGAAATACATCGAAATGTCTTCTAAATTTTTATGATTAAATCACTTAATGATAACTGTTTACAGGTTTTTTTTTACCAAAATCGTTCGAAAAATTTAAATTACAACAAAGCTACTATTTGCTACTTTTTTGATACGAGGCTACTTTTTGGTTACTTTTTTGAGCCTAATGCTACTAAAAGCTATTTTTCTGAACAAATAGTCAAATTTAGATTCATTAAAATTTTTTGACACTAATTGAATTTCTGCAAAAAATTTTACTATTTATAAAAGTAATTGAATCCTTCCAAAGAATGTTATTACATATTTATAAAAATAATTAAATGTTTGCGAAGAATTTTATTAAAATTTTTGAAAATAATTGAATTGTAGAGAACAATTTAATTATTTATAAAGATAATTGATAATTGAAATGTCGGAGAATTTCAAAAAAATTTTAAACATAATTGAATTTCTGTGGAAAATTTTATTACTTTTGAAAATAATTGAATTTTTTTTTTAAATTTTTTGGTAATTTATAAAAATAATTGAATTCTTGTGAAGAATATTTTTCAAAAATAATATTCAAAAGAATTTAGTAAATCGGAAGAATTTTGCAATTTATAAAAAAAATTAAAATAATTTAATTCTTTGGTCAAAATTTAATTAAATTTTTTAAAATAATTGCATTTTTTGAAGAATTTGATTAAAATTGTATTAAACATAATTCTATTTCTGGAAAGAGTTTTTTTATTTATGAAAGTAATTGAATTATTGCGAGGATTTTATAAAAAAAAAGTTTCAAAGAATTGATTTTTTTTAAAATTTTAGATAAACTATTTTTAATAATTCAATTTCCATTAAATTTTCATTGTTTTAGAAAATAATTGAATAGTCGTGTAGAATTTTGTCTAAATTGTTTTTAAATAATTGAATACTTTTTTGAAATTTTATTAAAATAGTAGCCATACAAATTATTGAGTTAAGAAAAATTTTTGAAAATATTTGAATTATTGTGGTGAATATAAATGATTTTTTGTTATTTATAGAAATAATTTAACTTTTACAATGAATTTTAATAAAATTCCTAAAAGTAATTTAATTTTTATCGAAGTTTTACTATTCAAGAAAATAATTGAATGTATTGCGAATAAATTTTTAAAAATAAAATTATAATTATACGGTGACTAACTTCCCTTGATTATTTAGAAAAATTGAAATAAAATTCTTTTAATGAAGTAAATTATTTTTAAGAGAATGTAAAGAAATTTCAATTACATAAAATTTTTTTAATTCTTTGTTTATAGAAATTTAATTATCTTGAAATAATAACAGAATTAAAAAAATCTTATTTTAAAAAAAAAACTGCGAAAATTCAATTTTATTAAAAAATTTGAAGTGTGTATTTTTTTTAAATTAACTAATATATTTTAATTATTAATCTTCGCACTAAGAAACGTGAATACATTAGAATGTGACTCCTTATCAAATTTAATTATTTATCAATTATTAAATTAAAATACTTTGAAAATTCGATTTTTTAAAAAGTTTTTAATGAAATTATTTTAATTCTTTTTTTTTGTCACCGAGGCTACTTTTTTCTACTTTTTTAAACTCATAATGGAGTACGAAGCCTGTAAATATTAAATTATTTGAAAGCACATGTAGTACATTAAAGTTTTGGAGTTATTTCGCAGCAAAATAAATATTTCAAATTGTTTAGGTAAAACGAAAAAAACGTTCACTTTATTTCCTCTTCCACACTATTAATCTCTTAGAAATGGGAAAAAAATTACTCTGCTCAGTTCCAGTTTTTAAAATATAAGGACCAAAAATTAAGAAACAAATCCTTCTCGTTTATCATCATTCATCCATCAGAAGGACATCTATATTTTGTTGTATATGCTTTCGTAAGAGAAAGAATCAAAAGCAAGATGAAAAAAATAGTTCTCGTTCGTACATTTTTCTGAAAGACGTACATAATCCATACCCGAAAAAAGAAAGGAACACAATCTTTTTATCTTTCACTTTAATGAAAAGGAAGCTTATAAAATGCGTCTTGGCAGGTTTCAAATACCCTTCTTTATGAGCAAAATTGCGTCTTACTTCTGATTATAAGATAAAAGATCGGCAGCTTCATCGATAATTATACGTCAGACGAAGATTCTCATTAATCCTATTCATCGAAAACCGCCCTTGCCTCTGGGTCCTGGCAGTTCAAGTTTCGTAGAAACGCGTCTTCATTAAACCCTCTCTCTTCCTTGTGCACTTCATAATACATATATATTTATAAATATGTGTGTACGCACGTTTTAAAAATGATACGTTTTAACGGAACGTTTTCTTGGAAGTGAAAGTCCATATAAACCTCACCTTCATCCATTGAGGATATTTCCCTGCAGGGTTTGTATCGATATGTAAAATCGATAGTTCTTTCATAGCGATGCGATCTCTCGGGTATCTGTATATATATATATATGTATATATAGAAATATGTGTCTTCATAAATCCGTCCCTAGTGAACGATATTAAATCTTTCATTCATTAATAACACGAATTATTGAATCTTATGATAATTGCAACGCCTGTAGTGCCCATTTGATTTAGTTTCGAACAGTTAACTTATTTTTTCATCTCTACATATGTGTAAAATATTCCTTGAGTGCGCATATCGACGGTTCTTAAAAAGAATGTGTCCTGATTTTAATTATACATAAGCATTTTGCATATTTGCTACTTATTTAAATAAGTGATATATTATAATGGCCTGTAATACACGGTATAGGTATACCCTGGAACCAATTTCATCCCTCAAGTTGTTTTCCTTCCAAAATTCCTGTTGCAACTTGATCGGTGTATATCACTGAACATTTTCAAAAAAAATATTCAAAATCCGTCGGGCTCTTTTCTTTAAATTTCAATTTTAGTATTTTTAGCGACGAATTTAAAACAATTAAAGGTAGTAAGTTAGAATTTAAAATAACTAGTTCAAAAAATTATACAAAAGCATATAATTTTACATAAAATTTTCCGTAGAATCAAAATATGACATTAGCTTTCTAAGGTCAATTGAATGAATTAAAAAAATATTCCTCCATTTTGAGATTTTGAAAACTAATATTAAATTCGTAACTACTGACTCCAAAAACTCCGGAGCAACAAAATTTAGGCAAATTCAATAACATTTTGGTATTTGGAAATATACTCAAAACTTTAAAATTTTACTTCATATTTGACGCCATATTTGATCCGTCAACTTGAAATTTTTAATTCTAAATTACACGTTTTTCAAAAGAATACAATTTTTATGCAGTTATGGTTAAGAATTGAATTTAACTCATACACGTTCGTCTACATTTTGTTCCCCGGGGTTTTTGGAGGCACTAATTACGAATTCGATATTAATTTTCAAAAATTCAAAATGGCGGATCCAATATGGCGGAAAACATTTTTGAGTTCGTTCAATTGACCTTCGAAAGCTAGATAGCAAACCAGCTAAAAACACTAAAATTGAAATTTAAAGAAAAGCGTTAAAATTGGTTCCAGGGTATTTTAATTTGAAATTTTTAATCAATTTAATTAGAAATTTTAAGGAACATAGATTTTTGAAAAATTTTAATAATTCAAATTCTTTTAAAATTAGTTAAATTTTCTAATAAACGTTTAATTAATTATTAAAAATAAAGAATTTATAGAATAATAATTTATTTTTAGACATTCAATTATTTTCAAAAATATTAAAACTGATTGCAAAAATTCAATTATTTTTACTGCTAGTTTAATTGAATTCTTCGTAAAAAAGCATTATTCTTAATAATTTTATTAAAATTCATGAAAAGAATTCAATTATTTAAAATTTTTTTGATTAAGTTCCTTGTGAGAATTTTATTTAAATAAACATTTAATTATTTAATAAATTATATAGTTTTGCATTTAAATAATCAAATTTTTGAAGAATTTTCTAATAAAAAAATTTTTTAAAATAATTTTTAGTTGATAATTTAGCGATAACTTCGTAATTTTTAGAAATAATTGAATTTTTGAAAAAGATTTTTAATTATCGTTGAAAATTGATATATTTCATAAATTTAATTTACAATTCTGTCTAGAATTTATTTTTTTTAATTTAATTGAATTTTTTAAAATTATTTGGTTTTTTTATTTTATAATATATATTTAATTAAAGAATTTACAAACAATCGCAATTTCAAAAAATTAAATTGTAAGCAAATGGATTTTGAAAATTCTCAAAGAACTTTTTCAAAAATTATAAAGAATAATTGAATTCAAGGAGATAGTTGGAAATATTAATTAAATTGAAAATGATATAAATAATTTTGAAGAAGTTATATATAGTAACAATATTTTTATAGTATGAAAATAGTAATTTTATCACTAGATCATCTTTAATTATTATAAAACATGTTTATGATTCATATAATTTTTATAATTGATTGAATTTCAAAAAAGTATAAATTTGAAATTTTTGAAAATTTATTTTTAATAAAAATTTGTAATTGACAAGTAGAATTTATATACAATTTTTTCTTTTATTTTTAAATAAACTTTGAGTTTTATTAAAACAGTTGTAATTACGAAATAGAATATTATAATTAATATATTTACAATTATATTGATTTTAGTTGAAACATACATGAAAAATTTACTGGTTTAACCTAAATTATTTTTTCTCTATGTAGTCAATTAGTAATATCTATATTTTGAATTCAAGAATATAATGTATGCATCAATTTTTGAAGAAAAAAGAAAGTTGACTATTAAGTGAATTAATAATGATGCCATATATAATTGATGCATGTGCTTACAAAATTAATGTTCTTTTTAACGGCTCCTATTGTAAAAGGCTGTCATGTAATTAGTGTCGTAAACTAATTTTTATGAATACAATTTTTCTAATTTTATCCTTTAGCAATTGTGTGTGTGTGTGTGTTGGAATTTCTTTTTTTTCTCTAAACTCACTATGGCAAACAGAACTCATAAAAACTTCCAAATTGGACCTCCAAAACGTATAGCAATAATAATAATAGTATAAGTGTAAAATACAGTTGTAAAACTGCTTTACAGATTCGTTTCATTCGTATACATATATAATATTATAAATGGTGTACAGTTTAACCAAAGTGGAGAAAACATTTGTTGAAATTTACAGATTTAAATAAGAAACAAGAAAGAAAAGAAAACTGCGCTAGGGTAATTATTCCTTTAATGGCGTCAATATAAATGGATATACAAAAGAATTTTTACTTACAATAATTTATTATTGTATCGGAGAAAAACTGAAATTATTACAATTGATTAAATTAGTGTATAACCATATATATTATCGACGATCGTAAAATTGAGAGTCATAAAATGATTTATGGAAACTAATTAGAAAATTCCAGTTTTTAAATAAAATTTCCTTCTTTCTTCAAAGGAAATTTCTTCTATATGTATATTGATATGAATCTCGTAAAATATAATTGGACCTTCGAAAAATTAATTCCCGCATTGAATAGAAAATGATTTTCTCAATGCTCAATGACACCTAAGGGAAAATAAGGCGTTTAACGGTTTTGAAAAAAATTTTTATTTATTGCTATCCAATTGTAGACAAAATTATATCGATAATTTTCTTCCGTGTTTTTCTCTATAGTTTTATATAGATATATTATTGTGAAACCAGGTGCGGTATGTGAGCGCATAGAAATCAACATTTTATAATGTTATTCTTTAGCTTCCAATTGCGAAATCAATTTCACTTTGCCAGAGTATGTATCTTCTTTTCAATGATACAGAAATTACAGTAGGAACACCACCAGTTTATTGTAAGAACTCGCGGAAATTCTTGAAATTTATCCATTACTTGAGATTTTACTTTTTCCGTGTTCACTTTCACGACTACGACGACGACGACGACGAAAATTTATGTTCATATTGAGAGGGTTGAAGAAAAAATTTACAAAGAATCCGGTATATAAAGAGTTATTGTGAAAACAAATTTCTCTACTTTTGATTTAAAAAAAATTATTTCTTAAAGATTTTTCTGAAATAAAAAGGAAAGTATATAGTACGGAAAGAAAGTCGATCATCTATATTGAAAGAATTTGTGGAATTTCTGAGAAAATATACAATATAATTTTACTTCCTTTTTTGGAGGAAGGAGAAATTTTCTTAAAAATTGGTCACACTTTTCATGTTTGACATTTAAATCCAGGTTGAATTCTTTTCTATCGTCTCGAAAATCTTTCGAGAGCTATTGTCGAGATAATCTCTACGAGTTAATCCAGGTTTATCTTTTTATATGCCTAGTTAAATGCACAACGAAGCATAAGCTGACTTTAGATATAATCATTGCAAAAGGTGATTTCGATTTTTCTACTCGATTCTCTTAGTGGAGGAAATAGTTTTCTTGCGATGCAGAAAGAAAAATAAGATAATAGTTTAAATTTATGGTATAAAAAAAATTGTTATGGTGCATTGTTTTAGCGTTTGTGAGAATAAAAATTATAAATAAATTTAGACTATTTTTGTTTTTAATTTACAATACTGTTTAAACAAATTAATAAAAAATTTTTTCCATTTTGAAAACTGTTCACGCTAATCAATGCTATGTGAAAAATTAAAAAAAGTTTTGTATAGGTCATATTTTTTTAAAAATCGTATTTTGTTTATAAAATTGTTATGAACGATTAGTGCAAGATAAAGGGTGTTTCATCCCAAAGACAAACAAATTGATTTTAAGTAAAATTAACAATTGAATTTATAGGCAAATTGAAAAAAGATATATATCTGTTTTTTTAAATTTTTAATTGTTTAACAATAATTGTTTAAACAAATTAATAAAAATTTAGCAAATCTTAAAATATGTTAATGACAATCGATTCTGTGTGGAATATTAAGAAAGTTTTGTATTGGTCACTTTTTTCTCCGAGTCGCAATTTGTTTATAAAATTGTTATAAACAAATTATACAGTAAATTATTAAAGATTTTCTAAATTTTTATGAATTTGTTTAAACAATTGTTAAACGAGTAAAAGTTAAAAAGGGGAATACAGATTTTTTTTTCAATTTTCATCTTATGAATGCAATTGTTAATTTTTCTTAAAAAAGATTCGTTTAGGCTTGGGATGAAACACCTTTTATACCCAGCATAATTTTTTATATCAATTTTATAAACAAAATATGACTTGGAGAAAAATGTGACCCATACAAAATTGTATTAATTTTTCACGCATAAAAATGACTACCGTTAACAGTTTTTAAAAATGTTTAAATTTATAATAATTTGTTTAAAAAATTATTGCTAAACAATTGGAAATTGGAAACAAGAAAAACAGGTATATCTTTTTATCAATATGCCTAAGGATCCAATTATTACTTTTTTAATACAATGGCTTTTTTAATATGATTCTTTTTATAGTATACACTGAAAATAAAATTATTTGATTCAAATAACCGATTATTTGACTATTATCAAATAAATATTTACTTGAATCAAATAATTTGCATTTATATCAAATAAATTGTATTTGAATTAAATATTTCAGTATTTAAAGCAAACATTATTTAATTGATTCAAATAAAAATTATTTAATTCAAGTAAATATTTATTTGATAATAATCAAATAATCGGTTATTTGAATCAAATAAATTTTTTTTTCAGTGTACGTAATGGGTTAAAGTGTAATTATGAAATTACTTTTAAAAAATTGTATTAAGTTTGCAGTAACACCATAATGTTTCAACATTTTTGCAATAGCATTGCAAATATTCTGTCAGTATTAAGACAAAATTGTAATATTTTATAAATCGTTAATCAATAATGTTGCGATATTAACTCAAAGTTGTGACAGTATTAAGGCAAAATTGTGTCAGTGTCGAGGCAAAAATTGTGGCAATACTACAGCAACAATGGTAAGTCAAGAATGCAACAGTTTTAAGGCAAAATTCTGTCAATACTGTAAACATATTATGTTAGAATTAAGAGTGAATAAATGTGCCAATATATAGGCAATATTGTGACAATATTTCTGCAGAATTGCAGTAATATTACATCAATGTCAAAGCAATATTTTGTGGTAGTATTAAGAAATACTTATAGCATTCCTAAGCTGTAATAATTGTGGCAATATTCTTTCTGCTATTAATGCTAACCAAAATTATGGGTTATATTTATTATATCGCGAAATTGAACACAATAGCTTTCGCCATTTGAGAAGAAGGAACATTGAAACCCCATAGGGAGGAAATATCAGTTCCGTATTATTTTATCCCAAGCTTCAATATTTATATTTATGAAATTTCTCTCTTATAATCCAGCAGCTCTCGGCATAATATCTTGCGCGTCTATAAAGGGAGAGTCGACCTACTACTCCAACGATCATTGAGGGTGTAAGTTGCTAATGAAAGCCGTAGGAAAGAAGCATGTAGAATATCAAAGATGGCTGGGTGATGTAACTAATACCAGTCAGGCAGCCATTTGTGTAACATAAGGAATCCGATTCGCCATAAGCCCACCCTCGATCGTGTTACTTGAACACCTCAAATATCCTCAAAGATGGCCGGGAGCTTCGCAACAAAACGCCATTATGGGAACGACATCATCGGCGAAGCCTTTTTTTCACCTTTTTTAGGTTAATCGTCTCCTTTGTCGCTGCAAATTTTTTCTTTAACACTTGCCGTTAAAGGAGTATTATACATATATACATAGAGGATGAACTATAGTTTCCAGGGTATAAGAGCATTGTTTCTGTAGGGGAATAAAGAGACTTTTTTGTGTCTTTTTTTTTGAAATTATAGCTAAGTAGGTCGACTCTTTAAAAAAAAGCCTGAAATTCTATCTTTTGAATTTGATTCTTTGAGTGGTTTTTTGGGTTAATTAGTATTTATTTTCTGAATTTTAATTCTCGATATAGAAATTCGATTGATCCCAGATACGAAACTTACTGGATGAAACTTCTGTATTATAATAAGAGAAGTCAGGATGCTGTTTACTCCTTAATTTTTTGCAAATTGCTACTTTTTACTTAATTAAAAATTAACCATTTGTTAGGCTAATATTAAACATAACCAACATTTTTACGAGTTAAGTTATACCTCTTGTTGCGGAGCCTCAAATTTCCGATACATAAGAAGTGTAAAAATTAGGGGTGCAAATTTTTACCTCTAACTTGAAAACTTTGATCAAATTTAATATATATGTTTACGATGTTGTTGGGAAAATTCAAGTTAACCAAAGAATTCTAAAATGAAAAGCCGCGAGCGCCGCTGGTAGATAGTATGTATATATGCATGTGATGTTAAGCAATCACGTGTTTTTCACGCTTCGCTGGACCAGTCGCGTACGCCTCTCGTAGCAAAGATAAAGGGTTACCCTCTGCAAAGTTAGCGAACTGTGTCTCTCTCCTACACGTATTCCGCGATCCCGTATGTACATGCGTTTATGTATACATATCTATACCTCTAAAAGTTGTGTATATATATACAGACACATATTCGAGCATTACTATAACATTAACGCTACATCATTGTGCATGCTATACATTTAACACTGCCAGCGAGCTGTAATAAGGTCAGAAATCGGTCCATAATAGACTACAATTGTCAAGAATAAACGACTCACGTCCATGCCAAGAGTACGCTCTCGCCATACTGTCTCTATATACATAAACTTCCCACAACGAAAATAATAACGTCAAAAAAATAATTAAAGGGACGACTATAAATTATGTCACTTTTTTTCTTTTTGTACTATTTATTTTTCATCCCCGCCCCCAAACTATTTTATACTTTAGCGACTTTTTTCCCTTATAGTTTTTTTTGCTTCTTTCCACAAATTCACTTTTTTTCTTAATAGAATTCAATTGTTTTTAATTTTAATAAATCCTTCGCAAAAAATCAGGGTAGCCACAGTTACACTGAGAAAATATTATATACTTAAATGAAACACAAAAATAATGTTAGACGATTTTGTTTAATTGAAATTAGTTTGTTAGTTTAATCTCAATATATAGAAAATATCTACTGCATTGATTCAAAAGTATTATTTGTTTAAATGATTATATTTAATTCAAACATATTTTCTGTTACGGTTTAAACAAAAATTATGTTTAAAAATTTTATGTTTGAATGAAACTTAAAAGTTGATAATAAATAATTTAAAATCAATCACAATTTATGTTTAATTTCAATATATAATCTCTTAAACTAAACAAGAAAATATGTTTGAATTAAACTTCAATGTTTTTGATTGTATAGCAAAGATATTTTAAGTTTGATTTAAACAAAATTTGTTTGAATCAAATATTTTGTTTTCTCAGTGTAGGGAAGTCAGGAAAATCATGGTAAAGTGAGGGATTTTTGTTAAAAGTAAAGTAGAAAAAATTAAATTTCGAGAATTCATATGAAAATTCTGAATTATGATTTTTTTGTTTGATTCATAAACTCTATGAAATCACCACGAAATCCAACATGAAATGTGGAAAACGAACTATTGGCAAAAGATAGCGAAATCTGGCAAAACATGGGCACATATTTTTGGTTTAGTTTAATAAGATAGATTAAATAAACTTTAAAAGATTTTAGTTTAAAATAAAACTTTCGATTTTTAATGAACTTAATTAAAAATTTTGAAGAAATTTGATTTTAAAAAAATTTTTATGATTCAAATTCTTCTAAAATTAGTGAAATTCTTTATTGTATTGAATGAATTATTAAAGATAATGAATTTATAAAAAAAAATTTAGTTAAAAGCATACTAAAAAAATTAATTATTGTAAAACTTACAAAATAATTTTCGAAAGGAGGTACTACAATTCTTCGCAGAAATTTAATTATATATTTAGAAATTTGAATAAAATTCTTGTCAGAATTTCAATTAGTTTCAAAAATTACCCCAATTCAATGATTTTCAATATCTATACTATTTTAATCGAATTTTCCAAAGGAATTGAATTATTTAAAAAAAAATTTTAATAATATTTTACGCAAACATTAATTATTTTCATAAATAATAAGATTCCTTGGACAAATTCAATTATTTTGAATATAATTTTAATAAAATTTGTCACATATGAATTTTTTATTTCATTTCATTTTCATTCAATGAAATTTTCATAAATAATAAATTTCTTCAGAGGGATTTTTTATAAAGTTCTTTATATTACAATTATAATTTAATTCCTTGAAAATAATGTAATTATATTCAAAAATTTTCATAACATCTCACAAAAATTCTATTTTTAAAGATATAAGAAAAATTCTGTATAGAATTAAATTATTGTTTCTGATTAAAAATTATGCAAAATAAAAAAATTCAAATGTTTCAAATTTATGCTTTAGAAGAATGGAAATTTTCATCAATTGTAATTTAAAATTTTTAAGAAGTTTGTTTTTTGAAATACTTTTATTAAAATTAGCTGAATTAATCAGCAGATTTTTAAAATAAAGATGGTGCATTAAAAATGGTGGAATTCTTTTCGATAAATATAACAATTTTTTTAAAAAAGATATTGAATTTAAATTCAAAATTACAAACTATAATATAGATAAACCGTAGAATGCAATAACAATGGATTGAAATTTAGCGTAGTAAAAAAAATATGTATACGTGTAAAAAATAAACGTTAAAAATAAAAAATGAAAGAATCTACTATTTGTCTAAAATTTACCGCACCCGATATAAAAATTTTTTTTGTGTAAAATTTTCCAAACAAACCTTTTCCTCGAAAATGGGGATGATCCTTTTTCCCCTCTATTATATATACAGTAATATAACTATGGGTGGATTTTCGTAATATTAGAACGGATGTAGTTTAACTGAAATATAAAAACGTATAAATTTTATGACGATGAATGAAGAGTTTATTAGCTGCTAAAACTATTTGAATACTTCAATAAAAAAAAAGGTTATGCTATCCAATAAAATGTATACTAGAGCCATATTTTACGAACTGAATTTTTTTTTACAGTGTTTTCGATTCTTTTCTGTCTCTCTCTTTCCATTTATTCTTTACTAGGGAACAATTTCCTATATACTGGACTCTCTCTCTCTCTCTCTCTTTCTCTCTCAAAGCTACGGTGTGTAAAATGCATTACCTTGTGGCACTAAAATCGTATTCGAGGTGTCGAACAATATTCTCGTAGCATTATGCCATAAACAGCGCAATATAAGCTATTCACGTACAACTAGAAATGTTTGAACCAAAACGTCCGAACGGATGGAGCGAAACGTGCAATAATGTTCAAGAAAGAAGAAGAAGAGGCAGAAAAGGTGATACGTATCGAAGGAATGGAGGTAGCTAGTTGGCCGGCCAGTGCATTATTACATTACACATACAGACACAGATATAGCAGAGAGCCGGGCAGTTAATTTAGCACTGACTTGTTTCGCTTCTTGTATTGCTTCTTCTAGTCATATGCATAAAATAATTGACTTCGTCTTATAATACCTCCCCATTAGCTTTGGCCCTTGAAGATCATTGGCTTATTGTTCATTTGCCAAGTAGTGAACACATTTTTTTCAAAATTCCTCCAATACGCTATATACCGCATTAAAGCCCGCACATATAGAAACTTAAAGTTTTAAAAAATTATTCCCGTCCTGATGACTTCAGCTCGTTTAATAATTTTTGACATTAAACGTTTTTTTTCTTTTAATTAAAATCTACAAGAAGTAAAAAGTTTTTCTTAGAAACATATATTTCTCAATTAAAATTTATTATTATTTCATTTTTTATAATATTTAATTTATAATAATTTTATTATAATTACAGGCTTCGCACTCTTCTACTAAAAGCTAATATTTGCTACTTTTTGGCTATACAATTTGGAAAATAATTGAATTATAAACAAAGAATTTTTTCAATTTTTCAAAAAAAAATCTTGTCTGTTCGTAATTATAATTGAAATATTTGATTAATTTAATTTCATTAAAATTTATTGACACTAATTGAATTTCTGCAAAGAATTTTACTATTTATAAAAGTAATTGAATCCTTCTAAAGAATGTTATTGCATATTTATAAAAATAATTAAATGTTTGCGTAGAATTTTATTAAAATTTTTAAAAATAATTGAATTGTAGAGAACAATTTAATTATTTATAAAGGTAATTGATAATTGAAATTTCGGAGAATTTAAAAAAAAATTTAAACATAATTGAATTTTTGCGGAAAATTTTAATTTTTTTAATTTTATGAAAATAATTGAATTCTTGTGAATATTTTTCAGAAATAATATTCAAAAGAATTTAGTAAATCGGAAAAATTTTGCTATTTATTTATAAAAATAATTGCATTTTTCGACGAATTTGATTAAAATTGTATTAAACTTAATTCCATTTTTGCAATGAGTTTTATTATTTATGAAAGTAATTGAATTATTATACAATGTAAAGAAATTTCAATTACATACAACATTTTTAATTATTTGTTTATAAAAATTCAACTATCTTGAAATAATAGAATTAAAAAATCTTATTTTTCAAAAAAAAACTGCGAAAACCCCGTGTAGAAAAATTGTTGGGTTCTAGTGTGTTGCCAGAAAGACAGTCTATTCTCTAATGGGGCGCTGAAAAGACTGTCTGATCGTGAGCTAATCAGATAAGTGACGTTCGAACCACGCGTTGGTCCAGACTGGACGAGCTAATCAGGCGGCTAATGAGCAGTGCTAATATTAAAAATTTGAGATTCGATTTCAATATTTCAGTTTTTTAATTTTTAATAATTTACCTAAATTTACTCGTTTCTTATGTTTATTCAATGTAATGTGAATATATGAATTATTAAAAATAATAGTACATATTATTGTTATTCATATAGATTTGTGTATATATTTAATGCCAATAACTTATTATTATTATAATCATAATATTTTGAAATAAATAATATATTACACTAGCATTAAATATCATTTAAAATAGTAATATTGAAAAATAATTTTAGTAAAAAAAACTATTTGCGTTAATTGGTATATTTTTTAAATCCATTCTTTAACAGGTTTTTGACATTGTTTACAAACATGTTTACAATTTTAATTTATAACACTTATACAGATTAAATATAGTAATTTTATTATTTTATATAATACTTTATATATTTTTATATTTATACAATACTTACAATGAAAAATATCCGCTCGCATGTGGGATCGAACTCACGTCCCCCACCCCCTTGACGACCGAACGCGTCGCATTTAAACCGCACGGCCACTGAAGTCTGGGTGATAATTCTCCTAACTATCTATATTTATGCCAGTGTCATATATTCTGTTGCTTGTATAAAGACAAAGTGAAAACTATGAATAAAATTATTACACATAATAATCCTGAATTATTTAAATTATTAGAAATGAATATTTCAATAATTAATTCTTACTACAATAAATTATAATCATTCAACAATTTTTTAAAGTATATAATTCTTAAGTACAATTATACACTTTTTAAAGAATTCGATGAAAGTTGTATTAAAAATAATAAGAATTTTATTAGGTATGTATGAAAATAATTGAATTATTATAACAAGAAACTTATAAAAGATTTGTAAATACTTATTGAAATTTTGTGAAAGGTTTTTTATTTACGAAAGTAATTAAATTTTTACTTACATTTTATGGAAATTTTCGTTTATAATAATTGAATTTTTTTTTAATTTTATTAAAATAGTAGATATTGAAAATCATTGAATTAAAGAACATTTTAGAAAATAATTAGAATTTTGTCAAGAATTTTGGTAAAAGTTTGGAAAATAATTGAATTTCTACAATAATCTGTAACTTGTCCAACACTCAATTTTTTATAGTGCTTTTAACTAAAATTGTTCTACAGATAAATTATTTTTAATAATTAATCAAATACAATATGTTAAAAAATTTATCTAATTTCAGGAAAACTTGAATTATTAGACATTATTCAGAAATCGAAGTTTTTAAAAATTTTTAATTAAATTAATTCCAAATTCAAACTTTATAAAATATCAAATTAAAGTTTAAAGTGATTAATGAAAATTGTAAACGTAACTCTAATAAAATTCAATTTTGTAATTTCTAAGTAAAATTGGTCATTAAATGTATACATTGATGTATAGATTTAAATTTTATTTTTATTTATAATAATTCATATAAATCTACAATATTTATTTTTGAACGATTCTTTAGATTGACTAAATTATTTTATTCAATTTTGAAGTGACAACCCATTGTGCATGTATAAATTCAAAGAAGACCGACAAATCGGGAACTAAATTCTTGATTGTACTTAAAAAATTTGAATTCTAGTGATGCCAATGAAGTCCCATATAGCATACAGTTAGACAGTCTAGATTAGACCGTTCAAATAAATCCCATATAGCATACAGTTAGACAGTCTAGATTAGACCGTCCAGATGCGTCTAGTTGGGGCAATCACTGGACTCCAGACTGCCCCGAAATTTTTCTACACGGGAACTCAATTTTATTATAAAATTTAAAATGTGTATTTTTTTAAATTGTCTAATATATTTTAATTATTAATCTTCGCACTAAGAAAAATAATTAGTTTACCTAAGTAGATTGAAGCAAATAATTTATCGATATTGTTAAAATAAAAATGAATGCAGAGAAAATTAGGAAAATGTCAGGGAAATTATAATCAATCAGGGATAATTTAGGAATTTCATCAAAATTATTGAAAACGTATTAAATTTTTATAATTCATTAGTAAATTCTAAAATTTTGTTGTTTATCAATACTTTTTAATTATTATTATTATTTTAATAAAATTCTTTATGTTACAATTGTAATTCAATTCCTTGAAATAACTCAATTTTATTTTTAAAAATTTTCATAAAATTCTTTGAAACAATTAACAATTTTTCAAAAAAAAATTAGGTAAAATTCTATTCGAGAATTAAATTATTTAAGATTTAAAATGATAAAAAAATTAGAAGAATTACAAAAAGTAATAATACAATTCAAACGGTTCAATTAGAAAAATTGAATTTTAATAAATTTGAATTTAATTAAATTTGAAATTCTTACATTCCAAATTTTATTGAGATAAAGAAAATTTATCAATCAATCAATATTACAAATTACAAACTGATTTAAAGAAGAAATTTAGTTAAAATTCTACATAACAATTGAATTGAAATATTGAAATCAGGGGAAAATAAAATAAAATTTATGGGTCAACTCTGGAACAGTTTGAGTCTTATTTCTTAAAAAATTGTTTTAAACATCTGATTAAAATATTCAAGACTTTTTATCGGAATATGTATTCGAGTCTACGTTGTTTTTTTCAATTATTTTCATAGATTTTTGAATAATTCCTTTTTATACACTGTTCCTTAATTTTATTAAAGATATTTCTATTTATTCTTAATGTTAAAGTGGGGTACACGTTTATCGGTCTTCAGAACGATTTAAATCGTGATTATACATATGAATTTTAATTAAGGAGAATGCCGTTGGATAAAATTTTTGATAAAATATTTATAATTCCTGACACATTCCACTTTTCTGATATTAATTTAAAAGAAAAAAATCTGACAACTTTTTTTTCCTAAATTGCGTCTGGAGAAAAATACATATGTTTATGAAATACTTCCTCCTTATTTAGACATTTAAAAAAAAATCTTCATTATTATTTAGACAAAAAAATATCTATTATGTCCAAACGATTATATATGATTATATTGAAAAAATGTCATATATCTCAAAAATATGTATTTAAAATATTTTATTAATATTTTAAAATATATATTTTAAATATGTTGAGATAAAATTATATGATAGAAGACTATCAAGACGAATGAATGGAAATATGATTTGTGTGAATTATTAAATATATTATAAACATATGTTCATATTTGAATTGAAAATTTAAAGATTTGATAATTTAGATTTAGGGAATTTAACATTATGTCTCAATGATGTTACTAACATAAATTATTCAAATATAGTTTATCGTTTGAAAAATCTTGTAATCGATGCATGATGAAAACGTTGCGTTGGCATATACATATGTTGATATATAGACATATACTCTACGCTTTGAATGTGTTTGTGTATAGACAATATGCAGAGCTTACACTCCATTTAAAGTCATAGCTTTTACGTCGTCTGGAAACGATAAATAACATTGTTATTATCATCCTGGTGAAAAAAATCTAGTGGGTATTTCTGATACCTCTTTAGAGTCGTAAAACTTGAAAAATGCTTTCTTTCACGGTGAATCACTCGTACCTGTGCGCGCTATCGACTTCAAACGAATACAACTTTAAAAAAGACAGGGAGAGGCAGATATATAGAAAAAGGACAAACTCAAATTGTATACATATATACAAACGAGTGAGGGAGGAATGTTAGAGGGAGAAAGTGAGACAAGAGTCAATGAGTGAAGGAGAGGAGAGAAAAAGAAAAAAATAGAGAGAGAGAGGGAGGGAGGGCGCAAAGGGGCACTTTATGCATTTCTTTCAGCTCGCCGTTTCGTTTGCAATAATTTATGCGAGAAGACAGCTTGAGAAATGACCGCTAGCTCCTTGTGCAACCTTAATTTGCAACAGTTTACTTCAGGATCGTTTTGAGAAATGGCTGGCGGCAAGATACGAGGGCACGGCCCATGAAGTTACGTTTGTAGCTCACACGAAAAGGCATTTATCGGCGCTCCACCAGTGACGTGGTCAATCAAAAAAAAAGGAGAAAAAAAAAAATTTCCCCCCTTTTGAAAATTGACTCGTCTTGTCTTGATGACTATTAACCAGGACAGTGTAAATAGGTATATATTGGCGCATTTCACGAGGAACATCATTTCTACATATATACGAATTGAGAAAAAAAAGTGATGAAGAAAAAAAAGGACAAGGAAAGAAGCGAAAAATACGATAAAAGTTGACGCTAACAAGGAATGTCGATATTCCGGTCCTTGCGAATGAATTGTCCACCTAAATTTACCGGTATCCTTAATCCGTAGGTGATGCAAATTTCTTGCCAAAACGACATCAGTGAAAAATTGATTCTCTGTCTAGACAAATTGTCTACAAATTTACTGAAAGGTACATTTGTATCTTTCTACTGATTTCTCGGATTAAAAAAAATGTAGATTTGATCAACTTTTTTTTTTAAATGGGGTATAATTACTAGTGTTTTTTGTGATTCTAGTGTCACTATATTTCATTTCAGCTTGTTTATATATTCTCGAACATTTTGGTACTGGTTTCTCTCGTTTTCACTACTTTAGCGCTTGTACGAAACTGCGCAGGTGTTGGAGTGGGGGCAATGCGAGTGAGAAAGAAAAATTGCAATTTCTCTTTTACTCTTGTTTTCCCACTCCTGCGCAGGCGCAAAACGATGCGCAAGCGGTTTGTATTATTTATAATATAACATTTAGAAAAAATGATTTTAAATACTGTGTTAGTTATATAACGCAAATATAATAAGAAGTCGCATTGAACCAGAAGAATATTTATTTGTGACAATCAGGATAGAACGTAATTAGTGGAGAGAACAGTTATCGCAACAGTTATCATATTATGGCAAAGACAAATTACATAAGAGGAGAAAGAGAATTGAAAGAATTGAATCTAATAGATTGGAGTTGACCCTTTGCTGAATCGGTTCGTCGAACCTGACGAGTAAGCCATCGCGCTCGATACACCCACCGGTCAATTACATGTTACAACGAAACAATCCAAGGAGGAATTCCGTTACGCGTCACAAGCGCACATGAAGGCAATATAAAAATCACTCCTTGTAATGTACCACACAGAGATAATATATATATATATATAAAAGAGAACAACAAAATAACATTTGTGCAAAGTCTATTTACCAATGAAAGCACATACTAGAATCTATCAGCAAACTCTTTCGTGCGCACGCACATATCCTCCTGAGAAACAATTAATTCTTGATTCTCTCTCGAGGGGCTTCTCATGTACATAGGTATATATATATTCTTTAGCAGAAATGAATCGGCAGCGGAAGTTGCATCATCAAGGATCAAGAGAAGAAAAAAAATTTTTCTCTCATTATAAAGTAAGAATAGTTTCAAAAGTAATGTTTTAATTTTGTTGCTTGCCGAATAAAAAATGTTAATTTGCGCAACTGGCAATTAAGGAAAATTAGATAGTACTTAATCTTGTTGCAAGATTGATGCAAGCTTCAAATATCCCACGCGTGGGAGGCCGTTACTTTAGGTCAATATTGACATTTATTTTAGCCCAAAATTAAAAGAGACACACTGTCTCCATGCGCGGGGACCGTTACCCATTTTTGTCCTAAGGGCAATAATTCGTTGTAATTCATTAAAGTTCAGGTTAAATTTGACCTATATATGAAAAGAGTTTGTAATTTGCGACAAACTTTATGTTAAACCTAATTAGGTCAGGGATAAAGGCAAATTATCTTTTTTGATGATTTGTTTTGGGAAAATGAAAAATAATATTTACAGTTGGACATAATTTCAAATTTTAGCCATGAATAGAAATAAGAAAGAGTGGTTGACGCAAACACTCTAGTTTTTGTAAAAAATTAATTAAATGTAATACGAAGATATAGCAACATTTACTTCAAAAATAGTAAAAGTTGACAGAAATTTCTAACATAGGCCATTATTACTTTATGAATAGTAAAAGTTACTCCATATTTTTCCTGTCGGATAATATTCAACGAAATAATAAAAAATTAACAGTACTTCACTTACCCATTTTTCATTATCAAGTACAGTGAATATTACAGAACGTTGTGACCCATTTTTTTGTTAAAATAAGGAAGCGGACTTACGTACCTGCAACATAAAAAATGACGATTATTAAAAAAATGGAAATTTTTGAGTTGAATTATATAATAATAATAATAATAATAGTAGTAAGACGAAGAAATTCAATATATGCAAATGTAATAACAGTTAAAAAAAAATTTCTGAAATTTGCATTTGAAACGGAGTGACAGTAATGGCTGAGGCATGGTTTGAGGTTAACACACAGTCTTGAAGAAGTGTTTACAGAAGTGAATACAGGGGCCAAAAACTTCTTCACAGCGCGACTGCCTTACAATCAAAACTTTCCAGATTTAGTTTGCAATAGTCGGAAAAGTGAGTTGGAGCGCAAATAATTATAACCCACTTAAATCTTATCCACTACGAAAGAAAGAAAGAAAGAAAAAGAGAAATATAGATAGATATAGATAGATAAATGGAGATAAACTGTATAGATAGAGCGAGAAACTTTTTTCTCAACTCTTTACTATATATACGATTATTTCATATTTTGTTTGTCTATTTATAACCTTACATCTCTCAATTCTTAGTCGATATGATTTTTTTATTCAAAAGAAATAATTTCTTTACTATTTAACCCTTTTTTCCCGAGAAGTCCCCTATTTTCCCTTCACAATTTGTACTTAACATTTTCAAAGTAAGTAGGTTAAAAAAATTTATACATGGCATTTTTTATGTGTTTTTTCGTTTTTTTTCAGAATCTGCAAGAAAATTTAACTTTTGACTTGAGGATTAAAAGTTACGATTGTTTAACCTTATTTATTGTAAATGTTAATTTTTGCAAAATTCAAAATGGCGAAAAAAATATCTAAACCTTTGAATAGCCAAAAAACAAATTCCAGACATTCCTCATCACAAATAATAAAAGTTAGTGTGAAACTGACATATCTATGATAAAATGTTATCACGATGACTAATTTAAAAATATTTTAAACAATTTTATAAACAAATTGTTTAATTGAAGAAGAACATTTAAAAAAAGAAAATTTGTTTAACATATCGCTCTTATTTTTATAGTTGCAATAAATGTTAAGAACAAAAATTGTTAAAAAATGTTATAAACAAATTAAAAATTGTCAATAATTGAAGATAAATAATATGGTTTTTTTCTACCGACTTTAAGTGTTGTTAATGTGTAGGGGAGACCGGGGCGTAATGGCTAAGGGGCGTAATGAATAATTGTAATTTGTTTAAAAACCGTAAATTGTAATAATTTCGCACAATAGACAAGTTATTGTACTTGGTATACTGCAACTTTGTCGGAAGTTTCATTAATATTTATTCATTATTGTATGAAATATAGTAGAAAAACTATTTTTGACATACGAAAGTAACTTTTCAAAATTTTCGTTTTTTCGTTCTATTTTTTTGAAAAATAGCTTTAAAAAAGAAACTGAAATGAGGTTTCGATCTTGACACATTTGTTTTTAAGGGACAATTCGAGATTTTTGATTCACACTTCCGGTATTGTTAAAAAAAAGGCAAATATTTGCCGAACACCCCCGGGGCGTAATGGCTACTTTTTCCCGGGGCGTGTTGGCTAATGCAATACGCTATGTATAAAAAGCAACGTACCATATCGGCGAAGTGTAGGTTTATTTTCGCGGTTACTTGTCACTTAGTTTAAGTATGTTTAGGTGTTTTTAACAAAATTTTTAAGTTTTGGTCTAAAATTTACAAACAGTAGATTTCAAGCTACGATTTTAATGAGAAATTACAAAAAAATTGAGAGAGTGCCAATATCACAGAATATTATTGAAAAAGCGATAGGAGAAGTATTGCTGAATAAAAATAGCATTCACGGAATACCCAGGAACCTTAATTTACAATATACAATAAAATTGGAAACTGTAGATAATAATTAGCAATCATTATTCATTACGCCCCGGGAGTTATCCATTACGCCCCGGTTAGGGGCGTATTTTGGAGCTCTGCATTGCTCCAGAAAAACTGCTGTAGAATAAAAAGCAAGAGTCATATCGGGACGTTCGTAG
This sequence comes from Leptopilina myrica (nomen nudum), assembly GCA_032872475.1. Taxonomy (NCBI): domain Eukaryota; kingdom Metazoa; phylum Arthropoda; class Insecta; order Hymenoptera; family Figitidae; genus Leptopilina; species Leptopilina myrica (nomen nudum). The sequence goes on from CM065459.1 coordinate 17,843,649, forward strand.
TCTTAAAAGTAAGCTGAGATACCAGAGTAACTTTTCTGAGAGATAAACATTCAATTAGGACAAAAGTGTCCGAGTAAAACAACAAAGAGTGAAAAGTTAGCCATTACGCCCCGGCCTCCCCTACTTTGTTTGCATCAATTGTTTATAACTTTATTAAAAAATATTAATAGGTACTTTACAATCTATTTTCTAAGGATAAAATAATATATAAACTAAATTTTGTAAAAGTATTTTACAAATTGAGGAAAAAATGCAACACAAATTTTGTTATGCTCAATATTTTTTATATCGAAATTTCGCTTTGTCGCACTTTTTCTCCAATTTGTAAAATACTTTTACAAAATTTAATTTATGTATTTTTTTACCTGTGTAAATTAATTTTTTAAAATAGTTTAGTATTATTGTCTAGGAGTAAAATAATTAGTTTACCTAAGCAAAATGAAGCAAATAATTAATTGATATAGTAAAAATAAAAATGAATGCAGAGAAAATTAGGAAAATGTCAGGAAAATTATAATCAATCAGGGATAATTTAGGAATTTCATCAAAATTATTGGAAACGTATTAAATTTTTATAATTCATAAGTAAATTCTAAAATTTTGTTGTTTATTAATACTTATTAATTTATACGTTACTTTGAAAAACTTAAAAAAAATTCTTTAAAACTATTCTAGAAATAATAAAACATAAATGAATTAATTAACTTTCGTAATTAATAAAATACTTCAGAGAAATTTTCAATTATATTTAAATTTTTTTATTAAATTGTTTATGTTACAATTGTAATTCAATTCCTTGAAAGAACTCAATTATATTTTTTAAAAATTCCATAAAATTCTTCAAAACAATTAACACTTCAACAACAAAAAAATTATTAAAATTCTGTGCAAGAATCAAATTATTTCAGATTTAAAATCATAAAAAAAATTAGAAGAATTACAAAAAGTAATAATAAAATTCAAACGGTTCAATTAGAAATTTGTATTTTAATAAATTTGAATTTAATTAAATTTAAAAATTCTTAAATTCCAAATTTTATTGAGATAAAGAATATTTATCAATCAATCAATATTACAAATTTTAATTAAGTAAAAAAAAAATTTCAGAAGAATTTTTCATTATTATCGAAAATTTTTTATGAAATTCTAATCCTACAATTATTATTCATTTTCTGGAAAGAATGGAATTATTTGAAAAATTTCCATAGAATTATTCACACATATACAATTTTTAAAAATTTTAGTAAAATTCTATGCAAGAATTAAATTATTTCCGATTCAAAATTGTAAAAATGTAGTAAAAATTCCAAAAAGTAATTTAAAAATAAATTCAAAAGGTTTATAATTGAAGTTTTAAAATTTGAATTTCAATAGTTTTATTAAAAATTCTGAAAAGTTTGTTTATTTCAAATTGTTATTAAAGTTTCATGAAATTAAATTATAATAATTATTATTATTTTTCATCTTCAATTAATGTCAATTTTTAATTTATTTAAAAAATTATTTTTTAAAATTTTTGTCTTTAACGTTCATTACAACTTTAAAAATAAGAGTGACATGTAAATAAATTGTTTTTCAATATTTTTGTTTTTCAAAAAAATAATTTGTTTATAAAAATTGTTTAAATAAGATATTGTTAAATTAGTCATAGTTATAAAATTCTATCATAGGTATCGGTTATTTATACTAATATTAGTCATTTGTGATGAGGAAATGTGTCTGCAATTTGTTTTTTAGCTATTCAACATTTTAGATAATTTTCACGCCATTTTTGAGCCTCTAATTTGAATTTCGAAAAAATTAAAATTTCTAATAATGCCTATATGATAGTACAAATATCGAGGGAAAGACGGGCTTCTCGGACGAAGTGAATATTATTTAAAATATATAAATGGGCTTTAATTTTAACTAATTGAAGTATTTTATTAATTAAATTTGTTTATTAATTAAATTTGTTTATTAATTTAGTATGGAGTTGCTTTCTTTTTGTAAAATTTTTAATCCTACCCTCTTTTAGAATAAAGTTTTAGTTTATGGGCCTTACTACAAACTGTTACAAAACTTTTACGGGCCTTTTTGTTAAAACCCTATTTTAAGTGGGGCTTATTTTTAAAATTTAAATTTGTAAAGTTCTTGTATTTTTTCTACAAATGATTTATTTTTAATAGTATAATTAATATGATCGTTTATATATGGAAAATAATAAATAAAAATAAAAGATTTGAAAAAATGAAGTCCTCAGTTTGAATTTTCTCGAAGACGTTCGCGACGCGATATGTATGTGCATATAAATGAATTATAAAGAGTGAGGAGCGGCGATGCGGCGGCAGCAGCAAGTGGTTTCACGTGAACATACATTTTGAACGTGGGGAAAAACGCGCAAGGACGACAAGGACATGTGGAGCCAATGCTTGAAGTCATATTTCACGGAACAAATCGTACGTCGTCAAGCGCGGATTCCCGCGCCGCAACGGTGCAATACTTTACGAATGCGGAATAGTTTAACGCTTTGGCAAAAATAAAAGCGGTAGAAATTTTTTTTTATTTGACTTTTTTCAAAGTGTATACATATATATAAGCGCGTGCGATATGTGTGCGCCTCCTGCGTGCCACAGCTAATGGCTCCCGCTCGACAAGCATCACACTGTGAGATAAGTCGTAAATATAATCAGCGGCTTTTTAAATGTTGTTAGACACACGCCTATTCGTTAAATTGCCCTCTCATTAAAGAGAGAGAAATAGAGTGAGAGAAGAAAAAAAGTTCGGCGAACCCACGTGCATGCGTGCGATCAAGATTTTTCGCGGTTCCTTCCATTTCAATCATTTCTTTCGTCTAGTCATGGATCGCAAAGTTATATCTTCTACTATCACGCGTTAAAAGAAGCCGGAAGGGACACTCCCTTTTCGGCGGCAGAATTCATTTGCAATATTATTAATCTTTCAACCTTTTTGATCTTCGCCTTTTTTCTCATTTCCCGTATTTTAGTTTGCGAGAATGAGGAAATTATGACTACGTTAATAAATTTCAGACAGCTATTGAATTTCTATTTTGGGATCCAACCCCTATACTCCCTAACATAGCTGATTCATATACCTTCTTCTCTAAGAACTCCAAAGTTGTTTCGTTACTGCAACTCTTGTATATTTTTTTTTAATAAGTTCAGAACAATGCATTTTCCCTATTTTTTCCAAAAGAAATTCTTCATTCTTTGATATCTTAATGAATATCAAATTTAAAAAAAAATCAATCCGTAAAGGTTAGTTTAAAAAAAAGTCCATAAAGTCCGTAATTTGGTTTAAAGTGATTAGTTCAAAATCAATGGTAATAGAGAATTGCTTGAAAACTTTAGCAAAATTAATTAACATATTAAAGCACATTACTGTTGAATATTAGAATTTTTTATCGTACGGTTCTCGAGATATCGTTATCTAAAATTTAGTATTTTTCTTAATATTGGCATTGTGCTAATGGCTGCCGCGAACAAAAAATAGAAACAAAATTAATTTAATATTTAAGGATTATAATACTTAAAATACTGTACAATTTATCGTTTATAGTTACAGAGAATTTTTAATCCAAAAATTAAAGTTAGACATTTACATTTTTTTTATTCCGAGTGACATAAAAAACGTGGCAACATCGCAACAGCTGTGACAAAAAGGAGTAGCGCGAAAATTCAAACAAAAATCAAGTTTACAAATCAGCACACAGTAATCGACTGCTGTGTTGCCACGTCTCTAACTACAAAACACTACTTTCTTCCAATCATTATTATTTATTTTTTATTTTCTATTATTTACAAATTTATACATCGTAACATAAAAAATGTTATTTAAAAAAGTGTTTTTTTATTTTATATTATAAAATTTAACTCTTTTTTCAACTTTTAGATAAAAAAGTTTACTTTTGACTAGCATCCTTGAACTAACCACCTTAAAAGTACAAAAAATTTGTAAATTGTACGATCGTATACTGACCAGATCTTAGAAAAACTCTTCAGTAGATTCATTTATTTTAACAAATATTAAAATTTTTCGATAAAATTAACTTATTTAAAACATTCTGAAAAATTTGTCAAAGAATTAAATAATTTAAAAGTTTGTTTAATTTTTATATGCGAGAATTCAATTCTCGAAAACATACAATTATTCAATAAATTATTTATATCTGTGTCAGGCTCCGAAGAAAGGTACAAGATACCGGTACAAGATTCGACACAAGGTACCGAAGAAAGATGCAAAAAATTTGAGGTTATGTTTTTAATTTTTCAAGTAAAAATACAGAAAGAAAATCAAATATTAATTAAAAATTATTTATCTTCAAGTCTTCATTATATCCAAAATATTCAATAAAAATTAGTTTCAAATTAAAATAATTAAAAATAAACTTTTAATCAAGAGAAATCTAACACGACCCTAACCTATAATTCGTTTGCTTCTTAGGTACCTTTCTTCGGAGCGCGTCACAATTCTATATTATTTTATATAATTGTAATTTCATAGAATTTTTCAATAAAAATTGACTTAAAAATAAACTTTAGTTAAAATTATAGATATCAATATTAAATATTAAATGCATTATATAGCAAGGATTTCTAGAAATAATTGAATTTCGAGAAGGTTTCGAGTTACAATTTCTCAAAATTTGAATTTTTCATACTTTTCGAAAACTATTCTGCAGATTTAATATTTTTGAAAAAGTTTCCTTGACTTTAAAGGGAAATTAAAATTTGTTTAAAAATTCAAAAAAATTCTAGTTATAACTTTAATTATCGTTATAAATAATGAAAATCTCCAAAATTCAATTAATTTCAGAAATTTTAACAAAATTTTAATTATTTTTAATTTAATTATTTAATTATTAAAATTATTAAATAAAATATTAAATATAATATTTTTATTTAATTATTAATTTAATGAATCAAAATTTTCCTCCCTTAAATGATTTTCAATATCTATCATTTTAATGAAATTTTCTAAATGAATTCAATTATATAAAAAAAATTGAAATTCTGAATGAACTTGATTTAAAATGGATTTCAGTTAAAATTTTAGATAATAGTTGAATAATAAAAGCATTATAGCATTAATTTCTTGAAATAATATTACATTTTGAAAACGATTAAAACAAATGTAGATTTTTAATAATAATTTTTGGTCCTTAAAGTCCATATTTTTAAATGATTTCACTGGTTTGTGCCCTGCATACATCACATGACTTTGGTGAGTGAACTCCGCAGGGAGTAAATTCGAAGGTGTAAAATTTCCACCTCCCGTAGATTTCACTCCTGCTTTAACTTCCTTTCCCATTTTTTTTTTTTTTTTTGAAAAGTTGAATCGATAATTTGCTCCTTCTAAAAAATATTTCATTTTACATAAGTAATGGTGTGTTAAACAATTTATCAAGAAGCTTTTCTTTCTTTTTCTTTTTGATGTTTTTAATTACGAAACGTGTCGTAACCACTTCATCCTTGGAGGCAATTATATCGTGTCATACATTTAAGATACACTTGTTAATGCGAAATTCCAACAACAATTTTCAGATATAAAATTGGCCTTATGGACTTACAGAGTAGGACGAGTTCGATTCATAATTTCCTGAATCATGATTGAAAACTAGTACCGTGATATCTCTGCTAGATCATATATAGATCGATCATCATGTTACGAAAGATAGAAAAGGGGTGGGGATGAGAGAGAGTGTGTGTGTGTAGAACCTGTATTACTTGATGGTGGAAGAATCGCGAGCGGAAATAATCAGGGGTGGCGCACCCCAACCACTGTGGGCGTGGAGACTGGAAAATGAAAATTAATCGCGAGTCTGCAGACTACTCGTTTCCAAAGTAGCCACACAATTTTCTATACGAGCAGGGGAAAAAAAGAGAAAAATAAATAACTCGCTTTATTAACGTAAAACCATATCGATAATTTCAAGTTCAACTGAGGTCAAGAATTTCAAATATTCTTTTCTTTCCAGTGAAAAATAATTAACACAAAATGAAGAAATGATTAAAATATTTTCTATATTTCAATTTTTTTTTATTATTTTAAAAAATATAAATATTTTAGTATGTCAAGCAACAGTTGTTAATAAATAGTTTCAAAGTATCAGCTTTACAATTAACTATTGCTGATAACAGTTATTGGATATAAATTTTTTTCTTCAACAACGCTTGCTAAATAATTTTTAATTCTTTTAATTCTTTTAATATTAAATTTAAAAAAAAATCCAACAAACATTATTAAATACAAATTTTAATATAATTACTGTTTATATTTAAATAATGCCTAGTACTCTTGCTAGACAAAAATCTCTTCAATCAGCAACGGTTGCTTAGTAACAGATTAATTACAACAGATGCTAAAAACAATTTAGTAATTATTTGCAAGCAAAGGAGGGAGATTTCCTAAAAAGTTTCTGGAAGAAAAAGATTTTTGATTAATAAAAAATAAATGATTATTACTACATAATTACTCATTATTATAATGACTTCTCACTCATTTATTTAAATAAAATTAGCAATTTTAAAATTAATTTAATTTTTCTTTATAAAAATAAAGTAGGAATTAGAATATATAGTTTTAATATTACTATAATATTGTAATAATCATATATTCTGACGTAGGTAATTCAGAGAAAAGTCAGGAATATTTATTAAAAGTACTGAAAAAACAAAATTTTTTTAATTCATTAGAATATTCTGAATTTTGGTATCTTTCTTGTTTTACTCATAAACTATACAATTATCACTGATACTAATAAAAAACCTTCAATTTTTTCAATTTCTGACAATAATTTTATTTTAAATAACTTAAATCATGAACAACTATCGTAAAATAAATAAATAATTTTAATCATAACATTTCAATGTTGAACGAATTTAATTAGCAATTTTAAATTTGTCAAAATATATTAAATTAATTATTAAAAATGATGGATTTATATAGAAGAATTTTAGTTGAAAAAATTAAAAAGATTTAATTTTGAAGAAGTTACAAATGATTGCAGAATTTCAATTATTTTTAATACAATTTGTATCAAAATTCTTGAAAAATGTAACGATTCTTATATTTTTTATCAAAATTAGTCAAAAGAATTCAATTATTTGAAAATTGGTTGATAACATTTTTAATGAGAATTAAATTTTAAGAATCATTCAATTATTAAATATAAATAATTTGCTTTTATATTTAAATAAATGAAATCTCGTAGAATTTTCTAATCAATATTGATTTGAAAATTAATTTTATTTAGTTTACATTTTTTATAATAATAAAATATAAAAATAATTTTTGAAAAGTTAAAGTAACAATATTTTTTAATGTAAAATACTGATTTTAACATTGGAACCACTTTAATTATTTTTCAAGTTAATTAATTTCAAAAAGATTTGAATTTGAAATTTTGTAAAAACTTAATTTGTATAAAAAATAATAATAATTAAATATTTAAAATATTAAAAAAAAAATAATTGTTTTCGAATAATTTTACAATTCAAGAAATTCGTAAATAAATTTAACGAAATATTGTTTTCAATAAAATATTTTCCTTTATTTGCTAAAAATAAAAAAAAATTTCAATTTAATTTTTTTATGAAAATTTTCTACAAGAATATTAAAAAACAGAAATATCTATTATTTTTCTACCCAATAGAATATAACCAAATATAACATTTAACCATTTTTTAGTATTTTTAATAAATAAAAAGAAAAAAAAATTTGCATTATAATGTAGATCAGACAAACAAAATTTGTTATAGAAAAAAGTGTACAATTAACAAAATGGATATTTGTTTTTGTTAATTTATAATTTTTTAAAAACTTTCGAATTTGTATAATATTATTTTATTATAAATTATAAAAAATATATCTCTATATTTTCGATTTGTCAAACAATATTAAAAATTTAAAATAACTAATATTTTAGAATATTTTCCTGATTCAATTAGTCCAATAAAACTAATTTTTCATTTAATTTTTACAGATAATCAGTCATTTTCTTATTGAAAATCAATGATTTTTTACTGATTGAAGATTGAAAAGTATAGTCAGACACTTATTGACAGTTAACCAGTGATTATCAACTGATTCAAATTTAGAGAGAAAATAGACTAATAAATATAAAAATGATGAATAATTATGAAAAATATTTATTGAATAAATATTAATGGTATATGTTAAGGAAAAATTCGTCTTTTACTGAATTCAAACTACTTTGCATTTGAATTATATTTTTATTACATAAATAAAAAGAACAAGTTTTTTATCTACTCTTTCCTCATTTCTTACGTTAAGGACATTATTTTTATCAAGTATTGATTATTTTTCCAGTCAACAATTTTTGTAGGTATATAATATAATTTTCGTTTATTTGTCGAACCATTCTGTCGTTATTTTAAAAGAAAATTTTTTAATTTTTTTGAATATTATTAAATTTTATTGAATTTTATTTATATTAAATTAAAATTATTTTCTCAAATTATTTAAATACTTTCAGTTTAAAAATGAAATTATCCATAATTTTCGTCTCTTCACTGGTTTGTGAGTATATATAATATTTCATTTGCTCATTCTGCTTTTATTACTTGAGTTCATACAAACTCTCTTTGAAAATTGCACATTTTGCGGAAATGTTTTGATATACATTTAAGCTCTTGTTATATCGTTTTGAAATGTTATTACAGATTTCTCGGTATGTGTTTTCACTCAGGAATTTAAAGGACCCTTAGAGGATGTTCTCAAAGAAAAATTAAATCTGTCTGCTGAAGATTTCATGAAAAAATGTCAATCAAAATCGTTCATTATTGTTGATAAATTAATGGCGAGTCGCAGTGGTGCTAAAATTATTGGAAATGCCTTAGCAAACGATATTCTTCGTCGTGTACAGTCATCATCAATGGCCAATGAACAAACTTGGAAGAGAGTTATAAAAGATCGTTGCACTACAAATTCAGTGCTTAAAGTTTTGTCCCTTTTCAGTGTCGACACTATAAATCTCTGTTTAGACGAAAGTGAAAAATTATCTGGTGATAAAAAAATCGATTTTAGTCATGCAATCACCAGGGGTTATTGTATTGCGGCAGAAAGATTGTAAGTTTTGACAATTGAATTAGTTTTCAGAAATAATTATTGTTCGGGAAAAATTTGTTTCACTAATTTTCTTTTATTATTATTTTTGCAGAGCCAAGGAAAAGAACAAAGCTAAAAATTAAAAATGAATTCATAATTTTTAAGAAGACCTCATCGTTAGGTAATAATTTAAACATAATTTTTCATTTAATTCATCAAAGAAATTAGTTTCTTTATTTCAAATTATATGGTTTATAAAGAAAAACAGAAATAAATAAAAATGAAACAAAATACAGATGAAGTAAAATAAACGAAATGCTGCATATTTTACATTTTATCAAAAATTGGAATTGAGAATATGTAATCGAACGATTGTGTAAAAGTAACGAAGAGAGTAGTTTAGTATTGTGAAAGAAAAACACTGAATAGCACAAGTTTCGTGGAAGAAAGTCGACTTTATTGTATAATAATAAAGTATCGTGAGAAAATCGGAGACAATTCAAAAAAATATATCACGACAAGTTTACTTTTACCATTATTTATTACAATTTACTTTAATACATCATTTTTACTTTTCTATGATGAACATGGCATTATTTATTATTATAATTCATCATAATGCCTGTGGTCACTCACATATGTAGTAACTCAACTCCTCTCTCGCTAATTTTGTATAGGGCCTTCTCATTCTTTGATGAATCGAAGGTGTAATGTACTATGGTAGGTATATATATATATACAAACACTAATATATATATTATATATACATACGTTATATATTTTTATACATGTGTATATTTATGTATATATTTATAAAATGTATATATTATCCTCGATGCTCATCATTCCTATCAGATATGATAAGAATATAATCAACAATTCAATAGCATTGCGTGCACGTCTACCAACTATCAATCTTTATTACACCATGTATTATATTCGTTCCTCAAAACTCAAATATCAATTCACTCTGGCACCTTAAAAACATCAATTTATCTTCAATTTTTCCCTCTATATTTCATTATTGTGTTAACGATGCGCTTCTTATAATGCGTGCAAATTATTTTTTCGAAATTTTAAATGCATAAATTGAAAATGAAGTTTATTAAAAAAGAATGAATTTTTCTTTTTATTATACAATGAAAAATTCAGTTTAACTTTAATATTATATAAACCCCCCAAAAAAACATCTTTGATGCACAAAACTCCGCCAAGTAATAGTTTTTGTAATTATCTAAACAATTACTGTAATAAAAGTTAACCAATTTTTTTAACACTAAAAAGCGCATTTTCCGACTATACTTTACATACAAACTAATGTTCAAAATCACCTATAAGTCGTAAACTTTAACCGAATTTAATTTTTCTTTTTGGAGAATGTCAGGCTATAAATTCGTAAGAATTCTGTGCAATTTTTAAATTTATATTTGTTTCAACAGGTTATTATTATTATTGTTAATTACTAACTTTTTACATATTGTACCTAGAGAGGTGTATTTTTTTCTAATTTTGCAATTTACCGGACCTAACATAAATACCGATGCAAATTTAAAACATAATTATTATTGTTCAAGCAAAATTGAACAAATTATTATTGTTAATTACTAACTATTTACCGAATAGTATACTTAAAAGATGCAGTTTTTTCTAATCATGCAAATTTACCAAACTTTTTTAATACAATGTCGATTTACATTAAAAATATAATTATAATTTAAACAAAAATAAGAATAATAATTTATTTAATTATTAATTAACTTTTAATTAGGGTTGGTAAAATTTTCCCTAATTATATTATTTTTCTTTCAAAAAATTTAAATTTTGGTAATTGACAAAAAAAAAAGAAAAAAAAATTTTTCAAAAAAGCAAACTTAGTTAAAAAATTGTTTAATATTAAAATTGTGTTACTTTCCTTTCTAAAAGTTAATTTCACTGAATTTTGTAAACTCAATAAAGTGTTTTTGTTTTTAATGTCTCCGAAAGTATTTAAATTTCAAAAGCTTTCAATATAGGTAATTTGTTTATTATTTAATATTTATAACCATGATTAACAAATAATTATAAAGTCGTTTTCACAATTTTCATTTGCACGTGTTCTGTGATAATTTCTCAATCGAAGAACAAGGAAACAACTTTAATTTTTTTGGAAGGAGCTACCCAGATTAAAATTAAAAGTACAATTATTATTTAAACAATTTTTAAATAAATTATCATTCTTATTTTTGTTTAAATTATAATTTTATTTTTAATGTAAATCGGCATATCAAAAAAGTTTGATAAATTTGCATGGTTAGAAAAAACTGCATCTTTTAAGTATACTATTCTGTACAAAGTTAGTAATTAAAAATAATAATTTGTTTAAATATTGCTTAAACAATAATAATTATGTTTTAAATTTGCATCGGTATTTATGTTAGGTCCGGTAAATTGCAAAATTAGAAAAAATACACCTCTCTAGGTACAATATGTAAAAAGTTAGTAATTAATAATAATAATAATAATAATAATAATAATTTGTTTAAACAAATTCAAAATTTAAAAAAATTTTTCAAAATCGAATTTAGGCATTTTACTGGCATGTATTCCACTTCAAAATTTCGAAGTTTCAACAAAATTGAAGGAATAGAAATTTTTCAATGAGATGAATAATTAGATTTCATTTTTTGCTTATTTTATATCAATTTTTAAAGAAAATTTCAAATATTTCAAAATATGCGAAATGTATTAAAATTTTCTGAAACATACACCGAGATTTTATCCTAACCCGTGTAGAAATTGCCATTATAGTCCCTGACAATAGTAGGGCTCTTTTGTGGCCCGTAACAGTTTTCCCCAACAAAAAATTATACCGTTTTCCCTATCAGGTCCTAATACGGCCCGATTGATGAGACCGAATTACAGATTTTCGTATATAATGTGGCACACGAAGTAATTCCCTTATAAGGGTCCAAAACAGAGCAAATACGGTCCCTAATACTAGAAGTTTAATTAATTATTTTTTATTATTTTGCGTGTAGTATTATAGAATCAAATTATTAGTCTCATTTTATTAAACTATTATATTATTAGAACATTATATTATTTTATAATTTTCAATTAGTTATTTATTATTATAAATTTATATCTAAAAAATTTTAAAAACAGCTCCTTGCAAAATTTTAGTTTATTTAAATAATTTCTTTATTAATGTGACACGCGAAGTAAATCCCTCACAACCGTTCCAGTTAGAGGAATAAGGATGGCTGATTACGAATCTGAAGTTATTTTTAAACATTTCAAAATGGCGGATCCAATATGGCGATCAAAATTTAAAATTTGATCAGATTCGAAAGAAACTTGTTAGCCGGGGGTTTTTGGGGTCACTGATTACGAAGCTGATGTCACTTTTTAAAAATTCAAAATGCCGAATCCAATATGGCGGAGAAATTTTTAATTTGGTGCAATTTTTAGTCAAAAATTTGTTACTCACGAGTTACATTATAGATTAGTGTAAAGCAAGAATTTCTTAAAAGTGACTTCAGATTCGTAATCAGCAACCCCAAAACCCCCCGAGTAACAAGTTTTAATAACCGATAGAGACATTATTTATTGTAAATTAATAATTAATGTGAACATAAATGTCCTCAAGTATTAAGGAAGTCATTGTAGCGTGTGAGCGTGGTAGGGTGGTTAGGTTATCGGTTTGCGAATTTTAGGATCGTGGGTTCAATTCCCGGCGTTTAGGAATTTTTTCTCTGTTAGGTGTATTTATATTAAATATATGAGGTAAAATAAACAAAAGTAGGTAGGGAAAAAGATTAAAAAACGAAATTAAACAATTATTAAACATAAATAAATAAGTTCAGTTTTAATACTTTATATAATTAATTTAATTGTTTTTTTATAGTTTTTTCAACTACGTTTTTTTATTGGGGCCTCCAGGAACTATAATAATTAATGTTAGAATTATGATATTTATTTCTGATAATTTTTTACTAATCTTTCTAATTATTTACGCCTCCTGAAACTATAAGAAATAGTAAAAAATTAATAAAAAGCAGGTTTTTTTTAATGTAGGCGGTCATTTGTAATTAGAAGGGCTTTGATAGGGGACCTGTTAGGCCCTTGTTTGGGGCCACATTAATTTTCCACTGACGGGCCCCATTACATTTTGCGTAACGAAACTAGTAAGGACCCTAGCAATTTGCCCTATTGGGCCCCTAATATTAAAAGGGAAAACTATTACGGTCCCTAACAGTGCCACATTGCAATTTCTACACGGGAATTAATTGTATTCCTGAGTATTTGACAAATCCGTAAAGTATAGCTACTGTTTACTTGGCAGCGATTTTCTACCGCGAATCTTGATATTACTATTATTGAAAACTGTAATAATTATTAAAATTAAGTATTATTACTCTGTAAATTTAAAGTTAAAAATATCAGATTTTAAAGAAAAAAGTCAGTTACTGCTTTCGTCAGTTAAATCTCTGATTTTTAGCGTATTCAAATTTGGAGAGCAATAAGCACTTAAGGCTTCTCCTTAAGTTTTTAAGAAACTTATGTAAAAAAAAGCTTCTAGTTTTTTTGTCCTTTATATTTTATTATGGACGCTTTTAGAAGATTCAAAATTAAAAATGTGATTCTTTTTACAGAAAGTACGTAAAAGCAAAAAATTTATTATTATTATTATTATTTTTGTTGTTTTGCTTCCTCATAAAGGAAGCCTTATAGTGATGTCGATTTCCGAATTTTTTAAAATCAATTATTTTTACAAATTTTCAAGTGTAGTATATATAATTCGTCGAGAGGAACAAATGTCCGGATGTATGTGTGTATGTATGTGTGTGTGTATGTGTGTGTGTGTGTGTGTGTGTGTATGTGTGTGTGTGTGTGTGTATGTCACCGATTCTTGTGGACAAATTTTCTCTTACACATCTTGATGGATTTTGATAAAATTTTGTAGGTGTATTACGGTCACGAATATCTTGAATCAGACAGAAGGATTTTCAAAAATATCTAAAAATAAAAATTTTTTAGCAATTTTTTAATTTTCGAAAAAAAAGAATTTTTTTATTTTTTGAAACAACTTCTTTATTTATTAAAATTTTTATTAATTTTTCTCAGCATTATATTCCTGGCATGAAAACGAATCGATTCATGTATATAAAGTATATATTTCATGAAAATTTATGGAATTAATAAATATTATAATTTTTCACAAAAAATTAAAATTTTGTATTTTTTGACATTTTATCATAACACTTTAAAATAATTATTCTATAATAAAAAATTAAATAATTAATATTTATTCAGGGTAGTTTACCCGGTTTATTAATTATATTTAATAAACTATTATAATTATTTAACTTTTAAAATTATATATAATAATATATATTGAGGAAGCTAAATGGTCATGAAATGAACAACTTGTTATATTTTTATAATTATTATTATAACAATAATTAATATAATTATTGTCATTATTACCCAATATTATTTTGCAACAATAATTAATATCCGTTTACGTTATGCAAGAAGAAAGTTAATTGCAAGTTGGGAGGCGACTAACAAAAGTTGTTCAAAAGAAAATTCTTGCAAACTGGTCTGCAGTTGAAGGGCAGTATAGTTTTTTTGAAAGAAGGGTTATTGGATAAGTCTGGGGGGTAAAACCTTTACTGCCTCGCAGCCCGTAAAGTACTCAAAAACAGTGCGCAAACCGATTCGTCCGAGAGCGAGTTTCTTTTTCCACGATATTTTTACGACACCTGCCAGTCTCTCGGTCAGAGGTGAAATCGATTTTGTACGGAATTGGTGATATGGTTTATAGGCTTATTATTCCAAACCCCCACATTTATTTATACACATGCATTATGCATATGCGGCATTTTAAAATTATCCTCTAATTCAAATTTTCACCGTATGTTCTCTTTAAAATTTGAATTAGTGACTGAGTTTTTGCTTTTAAATTAGTAAATTTTACTAAGAAATAGTAGTTTCTGCTAATTTATTAGTCAAATTTTCTTAGTCGAAAGGAAAAAGTCAGTTATTAATTTTGTTTTGATTTTATTCTGACTATAAAGATCGTTAGGAACACCAAAAAATTTATTTGATTCAAATAACCGACTACTTGACTCTATTTCTTGACTATTGTCAAGGAAATATTCACATTAATCAAATTATTTTAGAGTTAACTCATTACCGCCCCTGGGACATATATTTTTCACCCAAAAAAATTATAAGTGAATTGCATTAAATTTTTAAAAAGTCGTCCTCCATATTGAATTCGCCAGTTTGAATTTGGAAAAACTAACATCAGATTAGTGCCCAGTGAATCAGAAAACCTCTCGACTATCACATTTCAAGCTAATTCAATGAAGTTAAAAAAATTTATTCGACATATTGGATCCGCCATTTTGATTTTTAAAAACTAACCGAAAAATCCTAATCAGCGTTCCGAAAAACCTCTAAGAACATAATTGGCTTTTCAAAATTTCCTCTTCCCTTTCTGGGAGCATTAAAGAGTTCAATAAAAAATTATTTGTTGCAAATAAAAATTCTTTTGATCACAGAAAAGTAGTCGGTTATTTAAATGAAATAAATTAATTTTTATTCTAAAATTATATCAAGCGTCTTAGGAGAAAATAGAAAAACATGCTGGATCCTTGATAAAGTTTGATAAAAAAAAGAAAACTTTTGCACAGGATGAAAAAATTTCTTCCACATGTTTCAGATAATTTTATGTTGAGAAATTTATTTCGAAAAAAAAATTCACGACACTTGTTAGTGAAGCAAAACAAAAAAGAAAATCTCTTTTTTAATAATGCAAGCGTTTTCGAAATTGGATTTTTTGAATTTAAAGGGAATTTTTTGGACTTTGCTACCTGACAATGCATGTGTATATATGTACATATGGGGTCGAAGTCAAAGGGTTTGCGAGTAGCAGGCTGGCACATTTCACACGTGTCAATCGGTTCAAGATTTACTGTCGTTCGGTCTAAGGTATATAGAGGTGTACGTTCCTTAGTTCGCTTGTCTTTTCCCTCTTTGCTTCGTAAATCATTCCCGCGTATATTTCTCAAATACCTTTTTGAACAACGAATACGACGCAAAGAAAAGAAAAATTCGTTCGGACCCATATAAGACCTATTGGCCTTTAGCACATTTTTTTAAAAATATGCCCTTGTTTTTTTCTCTTTCTCTCTCTCTCTCTCTCTCTCTTTCTCTCGAAAAAGGGAAATTTTTTCCTCAGTCAAACTTCAAATATTGAATTTTTAAGTTAAAAATAATGTATTCGATCAATTTTTTTTATGAATAAACAAAAAGAATTTCAACTGATTGGGAATAAAAGGTGAAATATAAAAAAAGAAAATGTATTTTTTCAAAAGGTAAAAAATATTAGGAAAAAGATTTTCTATCGTTTCAAAAATCCTTTGTTCTAGTATGAATGAGGAATATTTGTGTCCAAAACGGAAAGTTAACTGGAAACCAAATTGTTCACCCGGAAGCTTCGTTTGTCGAACGAGAGAGAAGCGCTTGCATTATTCATAACTAATTCCCGAATATACTGAACTTGATGCGGAGACTTTATTCTTTAAACTCTCCGCGCTAATTTTTTTTATTTTACAAAGCAAAAGATAACGGATAGAATCAATTTTTCCAAAATTTTTTACTTTTCTATTAAGTTTTATCCATTTTTGCCTGGCTACGGGAGGAGTCTAGCAATGTATGGATAAAGGCCAACATTTTTAGCATTTTTAAAAAAATTGTTTTTTATGTATGGGCAACCTTTATGTTTTTGACAAATAGTTTTTATCTTTTGAAGTATGGCAGAAGTATGACAAAGTTTTTTTTAATAGTTAATAACGTTCTTTGAGAAATTTTCTACCATTTTTTTATTCTTTAAATATAAGCACTTCCTAAAGACAAATGTTTCGAAAAATTTATAAATTTTGAAGAGAAAGTAAAGATTTTTTCAAAAATTGAATGCCCATACTGTGCCAGATTTTATAGGCAATCTCTTTGCTAATAATTGCTTACTGGTAAACGTTTATTAACAATATTTTTTCATCGCTAAAGAGGGAAAAGTACAAAAGTAAAAGGAAGGAGACAATAAGAGAACTCAATTCTTATGTCTGATAAATCATGATCTACTCCTGCGCGTATATATAAAGAAAAGAAATCCGATTACAAGAGCTTAGACCCGTTGACTCGTTAAAGAATTTATATTCATGTTTTACATTCATTCGACATATCGGTTCTGAAGATTATAATTTGTATTTTACAATCACGCAGGCCCCCAAAATGGGAAATCAATTTATATTTTTATCAACTAGGGAAATTTCTTATCCTAATAATTCAATTATTATTGTTGTAAAACATATAGGATAAAATAAAAGTAAGGCAAAAATTTGTTTTTTTTATCGATAAATAGCAATGATTAGTACTGGTGGAGGTAAAAAAGTGGTTATTGGAAAGGGAGAATCAAAAAAAAGTATGTCAAGGAGTACGCGAGAGCGATTCGCTATTATGGAATCTCTGTCTCTCATGGGGATAAAAGATTGACGAACAACTGACATATTGGTGCAATAAGGCTTGTTGACTTTAGTCGCAATCCTCTTTGTCGGTATTTTGCTAACTTTAGCGAAAGATTATTTTATTTCCAGAAAAGAAAACTTGAGACTGCTTTTTTTATTATTTTTTTCTTCTTCTTCTCTCTCTAATTTTACTTCCTTTAACTCCCTATACATAAACGCAAGCAAGTCAGAAAGTGAGTGAGCTCCTAATAGCTAATAGCATTTTCTTCGCGACTGTCAGGCCTGCCAGTGCCAGGAGAGCGTGGGACATCGAGTGAAGTAAAACAGCGCAAGAAACGCGACCGACGGCAATCGTAAAATAAATCACATCTTTGATCTATATTAGGCTGGGCGCGGTTTCTTCCTTCCTTCCTTCCATCCATCCATCCACCGCGAGCTTTCGTTTCAAGGTGTTCAAAGATCCCATTAAAAAAGCAAACTTTTCTCGCCATAAGACTCAAAGTGCCACGAATATTGCTATGTAGAAACGAATTTCAATCACGTTTTTTGACTTTGATGATGTTCTTGATTTACGGTTTCTTGCCATAGTTTAAAGAGAGAAAATTAGGTATTTAAATTAAAAATGAAATTGTTTAGAGAGAGTTTACTATTGTTTGATTGACATACTGCTTTTGCATTTTATTTAAGTCTTTGAATTTGGAGTCGAAAACTATCGTTTGCAATTAGAGGATTAAGGATTAAAGAATTAAGTTCGTTCACTTTTTAACCTACAAGAAAAAACGGTTTAATTTTTGTCGCCTTTACGAACGGTTGTTGACAACTTCAGGGAGCAGAGTAGAAAGAGTGAGAGAGAGAGAGATAGAGGATTTTGAGCGAAAATCGAAAGAATGATCTTGACATAATATGGACAAGTCATAAGGCAGGAGGTCTGTGAAGTTGAAGACGACTCAAGTCGTTATCTACGGCAGAGCAATCACCGCGGTGGAAACTCGACACGGGCACATTCACTAATGCCAACCCTAGGTCCAGGACCAATTAATACGTGTCCATTCAAAACGCGAGCGAACCCATTGCATGCGACCGCACACCCGGTGGATCCGTTCACCACGTGTGTTGTGTGTAGTGTACGTATACATGGCATATAGTAGTGAAAAGGGTAGTCCACTATGAGCATAAGCAAGTAGCCCACGACAATAAGCAGGGAAACGTTTTATTAATTGACGAGATCTGTCAGTGTCTCCCTCGGTTGCCATATTAAATGCCCCCGACTACTGCTGACTGAAACTGAGCTAGTATGTGTAACATACATACCGTTTATACGTAAATTCTAGCTAGTATGTATATACACACTAGCTCAGTTTCAGTCATACATACGTACACAGGATCCGTAACGCCATTTGTGGGAGAAAGAAAGAGAGAGAGAGAGAGAGAAATAGACAATGAGAGAGATGTAGCGTGGTCAAGGGAGAGGCTCTCTTAAGTCGAGTATTATGTTTCCATGGCGAGGAACCTGAAGAAGCACCCGAGTTTCTTGTAAAAGGCCTTACCTACCCACGAAGACGATTCTGATGGACTTGACCACCTTTAAACACACGGAACTTAGACAGAGTCGCGAACATTTATTTCCCCGTTTACATGATTTTCCGTAACGAACCTTCTTATGAGAGCGGAATAGCTCTTATGTGTAGAGTTGGCGCGTAAACTTGAACCACATCTGCAAAGAGAAATAGCTATTAAGATGTTTTGACATAGACACTTCTAAGCTATCTTTGGTAGTCGTTTTTCCGTTATGTTTAAAATATCTTAGTTTAAGATGTTACGAGTTTCTTCATAACAAAGTTTCACACATTTTTTACTATATACTATATTAGAACAAATACGTAGAACAAAGAAAGTCTAAAACCGATTACATCACTTTTTAAATCTTTTAAATTTGAATTTTTGCAAGATCAAAATTCAGTAAAAACTACCAAACCATCTTAAATGTCTTCTAGTACAGTAACAAGTATTTTATCACAAGTATAATAAATATCTTAAGATGTCAAAAATATGTTAATTTAAGCTGCTTAAACATAAGCCTAAATGCAAAGCTTCTTATGATGCCAAAAACATCATAATTTTAAATATACTTTAAGAAGCTTGAACGTTAAACAACTTATGATGCTAGAAACATCTTAATTTAAGATCCTTTAGGAAACTTCAACACTGAACATTCTAAGATGCCAGAAACATATCAATCGAAGATATTAAAAGGAACTTCAGCACCTTTTTTTTAGAAAATCATAAAAGTTACCTAATTTTACAGTGCCAAAATTACCCCTAAAATCACGACTATGTCAATATTGCCCCGATTTTTGTGTCAATAATTCATAACGAATCTGTTTATGTGCGCATAGCTTTTACAACATAGAATTGACCTGAAATTGTGCCAATCTTTAGAGTATGTGAATATTGACACCAAAATTAATGATCCATCAGGGCCAATATACCAATATTGCCTCGATTTTGAGGTCAATATTTTGCAGGATTGCAGATGTATTTCAACTACAGAATCCACTTCCAGAGAAACAAATTCAATGCCTTAGATTGGATAAATCCTTGGATGAATCCTCGGATGAATCTTGATAACTGTACACTATCATAGGAGTAACTGATTATTAAATTAGTTTAAAAGCATTTGTCATTTGTAGAAACATCAATCAGCTGAATCTAAATTAAACAAAACATATTGTCTCTGTCAAAGATGAAATTCCCTGAAAAATAATTTTGACACTTGTCATCCAAAGGTGATTACCAAACAACAATGGATGATCAACGATCTAAAAAGAGAAATGAAGTCAAAGGTTCGATTTCTTTTGAACTTGGTTTATTTCTCTCTCTATCTCTCGAGTGTCAGGCACACTGATCTACCTCCTAACTTGTTAGGCAAACATTCTTCCTTTATGTACACCGTTCCCAAAAGTATATATATATATATATATATATATATATATATAGACGTGTAATAATCTAACATCCATCATCATCATCATCGTCATCATCATCCACAGTGTGCGGTATTTACTTGAGCGCATAAACTCATCTGATTCGAGATATTACATTGACTGTACAAGGATTTAGTCCTTGTTTTCGTTGACGTGACTATGAACTAGGAATACGATGACTCGTTCTTCCTCAATATAGTACTATATAATCACAAACAAGTGAACGCGTCAGTGTTGGTGCCAATATAACGGAATCGAATGGAATACCGAGTGCAGTATAACTAATGCGTTTACGATGTCCATCGGACAGTACATCAAAGCTGACTTCGAATTGACCGAGTTATATATATATATATATATAGAACTGTTCCGTCAAACCCCTTGTCTCTCGTGTTCTTCCATGTGTTAATAATCTTGTAAAATCATTAAACACCTTGTAGAGAATTTTAAATGGGGATTAAGTGGTAAAATAGCGAGTTCTTCTATTTTTGTTGAGGCTCTAGTGGGGAAAACTGTATATCGTCTGGAATGTTTGTTATACTATACGCTTCTGGACTAATTTCCTGTTTCACATTACTTCCTTCCACTACCACTACTTCTACTAATAATAATATTACTTTAATCATACAATTTCAATAACAACTTTTACTATTTCTATGACGACTATATTTTCAGTCTTCAAATTTTTATTAATTAATTTTTATTCCTGTTAGGTCAGAAATTCCAAATTTGGTTCAAGATTTGAAAAATTACAAAGACATTTGAAATTCACATTAAATTTCTTTTAGACTTTTAAATGTAAAAAAATTTTTAAACAAAAAAGTCATCTTTTTAAAATATCTAGCTTAAAATACGAAATTGTAATAAAAGAAAGACTTTATAACAAGACCATTTTTAACCAATTGCATCGTTGGTGGCTCTCGTTATGAAAGAAAATTTTTTTATGGAGAGAGAGAGAAAGAAAAAAAGAGAGAAATAGTGAGAGAGGAATCGCCGAAAAATCGCGCACAGTAGGTGCTGCAAAGTTAGTATAAGTACCATAGCGCGCCAGTGAATGAGTGAAATTATGGTGATGATAATGATGGTCGTAAGTAATACCAAAGTCGCACGATGAAAAAAGTCCTTGACCCTTTTTACGAGTTCCGCGTATAATTAAAAAGGACCGACAGAAAAAAAAATGCACCGTACTGCTAAAGAATGGAAGTTTGAAAGTACTACGCGCTCGTCCACTCAAATTTGTCGACTGAAGCGAACATAATTAAATTATACGTCAATTAGGAATATACTTATATTATAAATTACCTTTCGAATGTATATATTTATTCAAGAAATCATTTCATCTCTGATTGAATTAATTAATGCTGAAATTAGTATATTTTTTAATTTTAGAAAATATTAATACCAATAACATTTATACTAATAATAATGATAATAATAATAATAATAATAACTAAATATAATAACAAACTAATAACCAAAAATAATTATAATCTTTTTTGTACAGACGATAAAATTAATCGAAAAATTGTGATATTTATTATACATTACAATTTTTGTGGTCGTTGAAAGAGGGATTCGTTGAAAAATTTCTAAAAGGAACTGAAATATATTTTGTCATATAGTTTACAGTTTAATTTGTGCAATATCTTGAATGTATATATTTGAACCGGAAATGAAGATCCGATTAAGAAATTAAAAGGGGGTGCATACGTAAAGTGCCAATGGAATATCTCAGCACGAGCAGGGAACAGCAGGAGGGCAAAAGTTCGCATTTCGAGCAGGTGAGATCACGCCCACACCTGCAGACGTTTCACCTTAAGGGCCATTGCCATCGCGTATTGGGTACTTCATATAAATGTATAACGAGTGGCTCCTGTGTAAAATAAAGCAAGCACATTGAATTCGTAATACTGCTTATGCATTTTGCCACAGCAAATAAATATTATGCAAAATCCTTCGATATATATTATATACATATATGTGGACGTCCACATGAAAAGGGCCCATTTTGTCGGTTCTAGTTTTCGAGTTATTTGCAATTTAATACTTTTTTGAGAAAAACCTTATTTTTTTTTTATTTTTTATTATCAATCTACATGTTTTGAGAAGTCAAATCATGAGGTTTTCATTAATTTATCGTTAATTTGAGTGTTTAACTTTATTGGTTCTTTAGAAAAAGAAAAGGGCCCATTTTGTCGGTTCTTTGCAAAAATATTCCGTATTTTTGAAATGGAGGGTGAAAAAAATTAAAACCTCTTGATTTGTCATCTTTAAAGTGCCCTGAACTCAAAACAATTATTATCTGAATAACTTCCGAGAAGAACCAGAGGTATTAATGTTAGAGTCATTGATTACGTAGTCGTAGATGTAAAAAATGTCGATATTTCGGCAAAATTTCATAATAAAACCTGTTAAAATTTTTTTAATAAGTTTTATGTAGTTTATGTAGTTTTATGTATTTTCAAAATTAAGGGGGGGGTGGTTTTAAAAATTGGAAACTTATTGGTTTTTCATCTTTAAGGTGCCCTGGACTGACAACAATTATTATCTGAATAACTTTCCAGAAGAACCAGAGATATTAATGTTAGAGTCATTGATTACGTAGTTGTAGAAGTGAAAATTTCGATATTTCGGCAAATTATTCATAATAGAGACTTATAAAAAATTTTAAATAAGTTTAATTTTTATTCTTTACCTTCAAATGACACAATAAAATTGTTCTCAATCATAAACCTTGTAAAAAATGGTTTATTAATAAGAAAATCGTCTTTTTTAGAAAAGGGCCCATTTTGTCGGTTTTATGTATTTTCAAAATTAAGGGGGGGGGTGGTTTTAAAAATTTAAAACCTATTGGTTTTTCATCTTTAAGGTGCCCTGGACTGAAAACAATTATTATCTGAATAACTTTCCAAAAGAACCAGAGATATGACAATTAATTTTAATTATATTTGACAATTTTTAATTCCGTTTTCCTCGAAATGAGGTATTTGTCACTATAAACTTTGAAATTCTGTAACTCATCGAATTTTTGACCAAAAAAGTTGTATGACCACTCAAATTTTTCGTAATTTTGCAAGGAATTCGCCTATATATATATATATATATATATATATTATATACATATATGTCGATGTCTACATGAAATTAAATAATCTTAAGGTAGATTTTCAAAATTCAAAATGGCGCATTTAATATGATCGATAGTTCCAAAATTAAATGTTGATGAATTTGTCTAAAATGTTTATTTGGGGATTTTTTGAATTTTGAAAAACAAACATCAAATTCGAATTCAGCGACCCCAAAAACTCCCGCGAAACAAATTTTGATTGAATCGGATCAATCTTTAAATTATTCAAAATTATTATTATTATTATTATTATTATTATTCAAAATAGCGAATCCAATTAGGTATAGATATTTTTTTTTTGAAAATTAAAAATGTCGATTTATGAAATTTTGTTTTAATAGAAATGACTTTTAAACGAAAAAAGATTCAAATGAAGAAAGTTTAGAATGTACCGAAAATAAAATTACTTACTTTGCTTGAATAAATTTTTTAAATTAATTTCCCAACTTGAAAAATAGAAAAATTTTGAAATTGGATTAACTTTTGATTTGACTGTCTATCCAATTTCTTCCTTTATAAATAATTATGAAAATCGAGAAGAGAAAAAAAACTTTCTCTGTACATTGAACTGGAATAGTTTATTTACTTGAAGTAAATTCCGGTAAAAAAAAAAGAAAAGAAAACGAAAACTAAGAAAAGTTATTGTGAATTAAAGTTTCATAAACAGTATACAAGTCGGTTGAGTAATTCCGTAAGGTCCATTGCACTGGAGTTTCAATGTAATTAACTCGCCTTCCGGATAGAATCTTGCGTTTAATTAAAATGTAACTTCACTCTGCGCACGCGGTTTGAAATTAAAATTCGTTTTTTGTATTTTCTTTTTTTCCCCACCTTCCATTCATTCATTCTAATCGATTTTTATTGAAAATCCCGCGTGTGCACAAAAAAAGGAATATTGAAATTAATAATTAAAGTGCTCAACTAAATTCCGCTAATCAATTTTTCCAAGAGGGAAAAATCTCTTGATTTAAAAAGAAACATCCACTTTGATAAAATATTTAGAAAATATTGACTTTCTATATTATTCAAACAAATTGACACATTATGTAGTAGAGGTATTTTTAAATTTTCTTTTTCTATTTGCAAAAATTGCAATTCAATTAAAGTGTCAAGCATTTCCTTTTGTTAAATGAGAATTAATGAAGTTTAAAAAGTAATAACTTCCTTTTGCCGTTCTTTGTTGTGTTTGCTTTTAAAATATAGAAAATGATAATAAACGTGAGAAAAATTATTATGTGAAATACGTGTAATGTTCAAGTTACTTTATGGATATTTCCTTTCATCTATATATGAACTGAAGAATCGACTTTCAGTTTTTTTATCGTCATGTAGATGTATATATATATATGTCCAGGTAAGATTTAGAGGATATTTGCTCTCTGGCAAACCACGACCTACATTCAGTGTGTCGGCAAGCAAAACTCCTCTTTGGTATTTACAACACGGTCAACCTATAGAGAACAGACATGTTCGATGGTATACATGTATATATGTATATATGATGTAGCTCTAGCCGCGCGTATAGCGTGATCCCTTCAAAGCAGAGGCTACGGCTGAAACTATAATTGAAGGGTTCACGTCCAGGATTTTAATTTGTTTTCGTGAATGCCCCGTCATTACACGGCGATAAACTACCACATCTGATAACCCCGTGTCTCGCAATCAGACACAACACAAAACACAAAAGAAAGAATGAAAAAAAAGAAACTAATAGTCCTAGGCGTGTCGCGGAAATGAATAAGGGACTAGTCAAGCCATTTCCGATTCTCTAGATGGGAGAAACTGTAATTTTACATTTATTTTGATATTTTTCTAATTGACGGCCATATCCTTCCTCTAAATTGCCATATTATTGTCGACAGACCGATAAATCGGTCCTTTTTTCAGGATAACATGAAATGTACATACAAGAAAGAGGAAAATTAGATTGGAAGATTGGATATGATAAATATAAATGGGGGTTCTGTTTTCGATATCAGAAGGACCGAATTGAAATTGACCGAAAATGTCCGAATGTCATTAAAAAGGAAATTTACGTCTAATTAGTGGTACAAGTCAGTTTTTGTCTGATATAAATGTTGTCAATTGTTAACATAAAGAAAAATACTCTTGGAAATACTCTTGGAAGAAAGAGAGACCTTCTATCGAGAGAGAGAGAGAGAGAGAGAGAGGGAAGTAATAAATATTCGGTTACATTTGGGGCGAAATTCCTCAACTGCCCAGGTCAAAAAATTAATTTTCTTGAAACTTTGCCAAAATGTTTTAAAGAAAATAGTAGTTTATCACTGTTTTATAAGGAAAATGATGATAAATTATTATTTTCGTGGAAAATTTTCAAGGTCCCACTCTGGTTTTTACATGACGCACAGGAAAAAAGGTAAGCTTTCGATTGGGATAGGTTAGAAAAAAATTTAAAAAATCCATTTTGAGATATATTGAAATTAAGAATTTGACCTTGAATTTCAAGGTTAAGTTAAAGGAAAACATCTTTCTTTTCATCATGAGCTTGTAGCTCGTGTAAAAACCTTTCAAAATCACTATACACACTTGTAATTTGATTAATTTTACTTATTAATAAATTATATTGAATCGAAAAAAATATATTTTCAAAAAAGTCAAAATTTTGAAACTCTGTAACTCAAAAAATATTTTATTAAATTCAAAAATATTTTATATCTACACTTTTACTAACAATAGTTACATTTTGGCAAAGTTTCAAGAAAATACAATGACATCAATTTTCTGACCTGTGCAGTTGAGGAATTTTGCATCATTTGTAAATTTTGAAATATAAATACCAAAAAAGAATTAATTTTTTTTTAATTAAAAATTTTTTTTTATAGTAATGTTTACGTCTTTATTTCACTTACAATAATTAATAAAATCTGATTTTACTGTTAAAGAATTAAAATTAAAATGGTAATTAAAGTCAAAACAAAAAAAAATCTTAAAATGACTTGTTTCTAAAATACCATTCTTTGAGGCTTGCGACAAATATTAGATAACTTTGATATTCATATAATAGTCAATTAATCGGTTATTTGAATCAATTAAATTTTTTTTCACTGTATCAAATTAATACGAAAGTGCATCAATTTTTATACCAAAATGTAGGTCAAATAAAAAATGATCCAACTTTTTGTATCAAATTGATATACTGTAGTGTCAATTTGATGCTTTCAAAAAAAGTGTAAATATTCGATGTTCTTGAGGTCCTTTAATTTGGTTCGTTTATCACAATTAAATCACTGAAGATTGTAGAGTTTAAAATTAAATTCTTTTAAATTTCAGTATTAAACAAATATTATCAAATTTGGTATGTTTGGTCGCCATATTGAATCCGCCATTTTGAATTTTGTAAATGTTATATCCAATTCAATTGCAGTTCAAAAACCTCGGATGCCTAATACATGTGATCAATTAAAAGTCCATCAATTGAAAGTTCTCTGTTATTCTCTGTTAAAAAAGTAAGGGAAAATTATTGTTAAAAATTGAAAGAAAAGTTTTTCGAGCTATTGCTACGACTCGACTCTTATTCTTTAAATATGAATTATGAAAAATGTTTATCAATTTATATTATTGGCTAACTTTTTATTTTTGTATTAGCAAATTCTATTAATAATTAGTAATTTCTATTAATTTATTAATTCAAATTTAGAGAGTATATAGAAATCTATTTGGAGTAAATATTTTACTTTGTTTAATACTAAAATCGAGTTTCTGGTTTCTTAATAATTTCAAGTTAATTACGTTTACTTTGGTTAATGTAACATAATTTTGATTTAAGGTGACTAGAATTAATTTAATCTTATTGTAACTTAAGTTGCTTTAAGTTAATTTAAGTTCACTTAAGTTTAAGTAGCATAACTTTCATTTAAATTTACTAAAGTTAATTTAATGTAAGCTTAACTTTAAGGGAACTTTTCTTGATCGCATAAAAAAGTGATTTTTTAAAATTGCGTTCAGACTTTTCATTAAAATTTTTTTAAAATCATGTACATTGCATCACATAGTACATGGTGTTATGAACTTTTAGCAACTTTTAAATTTAACAGATATTAATATTTGTGCAAACTGTTGCCCGATAAAATTTTTTTGTTAAAGCAGCTTGCGGTGTTGGGGAAAATCATTGCTATTTCTAGAAAAAATCTTTTTCTAACATAATTAACGAACTGACATACACTGTGTGTACTATAAAAAGCCCAGACTCTTTTAAGAGTGGCCAGTAGTTAATCTGTTCCAGTTCTAGTAGTAGTTATCAGTAGTTAACTTTCCTGCATATATTGTGTGTCTTCGGTCTCATCCAGTATTGTAATCTTAGTGATTGACAATTGTTCCGAAATTAGTACTCGGTTTAATCTTTGTTCTCCACTATATTTTAAATCCTTGTAAAATACTGTCAAGTACCCATTTAACTATTTAAAATATAAAACTCTTGACGAACAATCAAATAATCGTGTGCCAGTCGTAAGACAACCGTTCACCAATCTTGTGCGAAAGAAGTACCAATCGATTGCCAACCAGATACCAATCACTTGCCAACCAAGTACCAATTATTTGCCAACCAAGTGTCTACTAATTGTCTACTTCTTCCAAGAGTTTAAATTATTCAAGGAATTTAATCTTGGTAAGTAAAACCATCTTATATACTTCTATTAAAGTTTCTCAACATTAGTACTTAAGGTTAAGGTATAATTCTGCTTTCAGTGGAGTTATATCGTGTTTTTGAGAAAACTACTCACCTGCCAATTTCTTCGAGAGCTTGTACTTTGTGTAATAATAAAGGACTAATTTTCTTCATCTAAGCATTTGTTTTCTTAGCCTGTTCCCTTAGTAAACGGTTTACGTTACACCGGTCGGACTGAAATGGTCTTTTACTACTGTTATAAGAATTTAAAAAAATGTTTGTCCCGCATAAATTATTATTATATAACTTGTAGTAAAAATCGGAAGAATTCACAAAAGCACTGGCTGATTCCAACTTCCTTCGACTACTGTGCCACAAAAATACAAGACAGCGTATTACCTCCTATATGGTAATCGATAAAGCACAATATAGATATAATTTTCGTAGTTTCTTCTGAATTCGTATGGTAAGCAATAAAGTACTATATAGATATAGTTTTCGTTGTTTCTTACATTCCCTTATAGATCGACACCTGCAACATGTGTGAGATACTTTTAATTTTTGACACTTATTTTCTTTGTTAAGATATTTCATATTTTATATTATTTTATAACAAGTTACGGGCACGTGACACTTTTAAGAAAACAGTGATACGGAACAGTTTGCTATATGGAGGGGTAAAATATGCGGGGTTAAGCTTCAAAACCGAGGTTATGAACGACCCCTAATTAAAATTCAATTACTAATGAAATATTCGAAATTATTGGAATTAGCCTGCTCTCAATGAATGACTGACCATAACACAAGAGCATTGTATAAAGTGAATTACAGAGATTATTGATTTGGATCGAATTGAAAGCAAGTATTTGCACATGTTGCCATGAAGTAGTAGTCGTGCAAGCGCGCATATAACATTGAAAAGTCGGGGAAAGAAACGAGTGAATAGCCGGCGTGGAAGACGTATAGAAAAATAAAGGAAGCTCACTCGCGAGTAGCAGAGGAGAACCTAAGACAGGGTGAAAAAGGTATAGAAGGAGTTGGAGGAGGAGCATAGCGTCGTCGAGCATAGGAGACATCAAAGAAGGCGACATATCCGTTCACACTCGGCGAATACATGTTCCTTTATTTGTCCCCTTTGAACACGCACATATGCGCACATATAGACACGCACATAAACATTTGTATATACGTATGGACACGCCCGTTCAAACTAATGTACGTCCACACACATCAACATATCAACACACGAATATCATCTTGAGTCGACTATACGGGTCGGCGAATAACCCATAATGCGGCTGAAGGTGTCTTAATAAAATGAACTTGTCATTCCGAAACAGCTAACCAGTCTCTCCCCACCTTGTCCACTTTGGACAACTTCCTTCGTTTCATTCAACCTCTCTTGCCAAGGCTCGTCTTATTTCTCGCCTTTCTATATATTTTTTTTCACCTTTTTCTCTTTTTTATTTTGTCTCCTTTCTTTTCTTTCTTTTTTTATTTTGATTCTCGCATCTCGTTAAATTATAGCGCCAATCAACGATAGAATTGTATCGGGAAGGGAGAACTTGTCTCGTGTTTGCGACAAAATCGACACCTTTACTCTTTCATGCCAATCATGATTCTGCTGTTCACACTATATCTCTCGTTTGAGACCCACCCAAGCGTTTTCATGTATAGGAACTTTTATTTTGTCTCTTATGGACTTCAATAATGAAGAAAATACTTTTATCTTTCAAATGGATCGCAGAGATGGAAGAGGAAAAAAGAGAGAAATAACATTATCACCGTCTCTCCATTCGAATGGTCACTAAATGTATAAGGAATCATTAATTCCCTCAGGGATGTGAATTTTCGAATCTTATCTGGTGAAGAAGAATTTTTGAACTATGAGACAACATTTAGTATAACTATGAGTATATACATGAGAAAGTTATTTTTTTTTTTGAAAAAATAGACAAGTCATTAATCTAGAGATTGCGTCTATCAAATTAATGAC
Source organism: Leptopilina myrica (nomen nudum) (assembly GCA_032872475.1). Lineage (NCBI taxonomy): Eukaryota > Metazoa > Arthropoda > Insecta > Hymenoptera > Figitidae > Leptopilina > Leptopilina myrica (nomen nudum). Next base: position 17,873,968 of record CM065459.1, read on the forward strand.
CAAGTTCATTTCTTTTTTCAGTTTGGAAATTATTTTTTAGATTTATTTTTCGAATTCATTTTTCATACGTTCAAATTACTGATTTCAAAGTTGTAGGAAAATCAATTTTTTGTACAACTTTGGTAAAAAAAAATTGGATTACAGTTCTTATTATAATCAGTAATTTTTTGTGTTCGAAATCTAAATAATTTGCAATGGATTAAAAATAGGGGGATAGAGAAAAAATGAGAGAGAGAGAGAGAGCAAAGTTACAATCAACGCCAAAGAGATGGTTGGTACTGAGTAGGAGAAAGGGCAGCCACCCACAAAAGGGCAGCGCAGCTCTTGAAATGAAAGGATATGCCTAGGCAAGTGCAAGAGCATTCATCTCATTCAAGGTAACCTTAAGTTTTGATCAGATAACGAATGTACACTCTTCTTATATATACCTTCTTCGCGCACACGGCAACGCAATGTTGTGCGGTGCCCGTGGCATCTTGAAGTCTTTTGGCTTCATCGTCTTCAACAACCGCGCGCTTGCTCTTTCTTCAGTTGTGTATGTGTGTATGTATGTGTACGGTTCGCTTGTCAACTGACCGCTGATCTAGCCACTTTTCATATGTATTTATTCAACTGTCATTCATATTCTTCATTTTTGTTTTTTTTCATTCGCACTTTACTTTTTCAAGAATTCAAAGTGTGACATGCTGCACTTTGTATACTTGTATACATTTCTTATAAAATACCATTTTTCTTACTGTTTTTCATTAAATTTAATTATTTAAACAACTCGTAAAGTAAATGCCAAAATATTGTTACCCGTGTAGAAATTGAAAATATAGGCTTCAATAAGGACCTGAATAGATGCCCTTTCGCAAGTGAGGCGCAAACTAGGGAAATTCGTCAGGACCTGTCTAATTTCGTCACGCTTGGAATATCAGGTGTTGATGTGGAAAAATAGAGAGGTTCTAACTAGATCGCCTTGTCAGTGCCTGAATAGAATATTATAATGTGTGAATTCAAATAGAGGCATTCTAGTCAGGGCCTGATTTAAATATTAGGGACATATAAATAATAGGGACATATAAATAGATCCAGTTAGATTTCCCTATCTGAAAAAGAAGACATTCTAGTCAGAACCCGGTTATTACCTATCTAGAAATTTCTAGTGTGGTTAGCCTTACTAATTTCTTATCAGCGCTCCTTTTTAAATAAGGCGAAGTAGGGAAATTTCTACACGGGTAACAACAACTTCAATTAAAATTCAAGATTTATTTCAACAAAAATTGGCGAAATGTTCAATTGAGTCAATTTTTAAAAATTATTTTCGCAAATAGAAGTATTTTTAAAAAAATTTTAGTTTCATTTTGTCAAGAAACAATTTTTCGAAATTTCTGAATCAAATTTTTCAAAACTTTAATTCTTTTTGTTAAACAAACATTTAAAAACTTATTCATATTTTTTCCCGAGGAAATAAAATTTCAAATAATTTCAATGAAAAACCTCATGAAATATAATTATTTATAAAATTTGCAACTGTAATTCATCCAAAATTCAATTATTTTTTTTAGAATTTTTAAATAAAATTATTGAAAAACTTTTATAATTTTGAAAGAAAAATAATATTATTAATTTTTTAAAATAAAAATTTAATATTTTTAAACTTTTGTTTCCCTTTGATTTTCAAGAAATATAATTTAAGAACCTTTTAAAATTTAATTAATTCCTCAAATTCCTGTTATAAAGGTTTAAATATTCAATTATTTTTTTAGAAGAATTTTTTTAAATTCATAAAATTATATAATTTTAAAAATATAATTATATTTAGACAATTTTTAAAGAGGAAAAAATAAAATTCTTCAAAATATAAATTTTTATAATATAATTTCCAATTGTTTCAATTTGTAAAAATTATTATTGAGAATTCAAGTACCTTTTTCTTAAAAAAATTTTAATTATTATTTTTCAAAATACTAATTTTTTAAAAATTTTCAAATTAAATTCTTCAAATTTTAATAACTTTTGTAAAAAAAAATATTTAACTAATTATTGTTCTTTATTTGCTTAAAATTTCGAAATACTTAAAAATTTGAATTGCAAGTCTTTCAAAATTGAATTAATTTTCTAGAATTTTTGAGTAATATTATTCAAAATTTAATATTTAAGAAACAAACAAATTAAAGCATTACACATTTCACACAATTTCCTATACATTTTTTTACACATAGTCTACAAAATTAACTTTCTATCTTTTAACATATCAATTTAAACTATAAAACAAAACATTGTAATAAAATAACGGTAACTTCAGGCGAGAAAAGATTGAGTCGATTATTATAATATAATTTATCCGACATTTTGAATTTTTAAATTCTGCCTTCGAATTTGTAATCAACGGTCTCAAAAATACCAAAAGCATTATAATGAATTTAATGAACTTTAAGTTCTTTTAAAATTAACAAGAAAGTATTATTATTATTAATATTATTATTATTATTAACTATCAAATATATAATAAACATTTTTAAATCATACAAAATGAAAACATAAAATAGCAATATTGTTAAATATTTCAGAAAGATTAATTTTCTTTTAATTAATTTAATAATTTAAAACTTGCACGTTATTAAAAATATGTATATCTATTTTTAAATTTTAACATACATATTTGAGAATATTAAGGAATTCAATAAATTATTGTTTTATTCCATGAAATAAATACTTAAACATTTTTCTTTATAATAATAAAAATATAATTTAAAAATATTTTATAAATTGACCTTAAATATAGTTAGAAATGATTCATTAAGTTCAGATAATGATTGAAGTAGGGAAATTAAGATTTACGGAAGTATTGATATACAGATCTTCTGCAGTAACATTATTTTTCATTTTTGCACTGAGAAGAAAAATTATTTGATTCAAACAAATTTTGTTTAAATCAAACTTAAAATATTTTTGCTATACAGTCAAACATATTTAAGTTTAATTCAAACATATTTTCTGCGGTTCAGTTTAAGAGATTATATATTGAAATCAAACATATATTGTGATTGATTTTAAATTATCTGTAGTCAACTTTTAAGTTTGATTCAAACATAGAATTTTTGCACATAATTTTTGTTTAAATCGTAACAGAAAATATGTTTGAATTAAATAAAATTATTCAAACAAATAATACTTTTGAATTAATGCAGTAGATATTTTCTATATATTGAGATTAAACTTACAAACTAATTTCAATTAAACAAAATCGTAGAACATTATTTTTGTGTTTCATTTAAGTATAATGTTTTCTCAGTGTGTTCTTCAAAGTTTACCGAACTATTCAGTAAATTGCAACTGATCAATTTTACCGAATACTTTATATTGCGTTTTACCAAACTATTGAATAAAAGTAAAATTTCAGGAATAAATTTTCTCCGTGCACATAGTCTTCTTGAACGGTGGCTATCAAGCTATTAATTACGAAAAGACCAAAAAATGATGCTATTGTAGGAAACATTGTGCTAAATAGGGAAGGAAGTGGATTAAAATTCCAAAAAATTGAGCTACGTATGAAATAATAAAAAAACCACTTCTTTTTTTGTGAGGGTTTAAAAAATATGATTTCCTTGTCACTTTGGTAATGAGCGGAACTCTCCACCATTAATGACACGAGCTGTACGTGGTTCGCGTGCAACATATGACTAATCTGTGGTCGCATCATTGGTTAGCGAAACTCTTTAAAGTCGCTCGTAATTCGCCCTGCTGCACAACACTTGTATGTACATATATATACATATAAATATAAACTTGTGTTTAAATGTGCTCGACTTCCAACACACACGATGAAACTCTTGACAATATTTCGCGCGCCCCGTAGATTCTATTCGCATCCGGGAAAAGGAGTCGCTCTGTTGTGGATTTTTATATAGAATATTCTCACTCGGTGCACGCAGCTTCATACACTCGGTGAGCACGTGTATCACCTTTTTTTTTATTTCAAACACTGCGATCTGATTGCAGATAAAATATGATATATGTTCGATAAATTCGCCTTTACTTATTCGATAAAGCATCGATTTGAAATAAAATTCTTTTTTTTTGCTCGTCGGTGGGAATTATGTTCCGAATTCACGCATGATACTTTTAGAAAACAGTTTAAAACCGGATCATTTTTTTTTTAGAGAAATTTGAATGTAAATAAATACTTTTTGCATTTGTTTGAAATATAATTGTCGTGTGGAATTTTTTTCTATGATAGAAATTTCTCGGTGTTAAGAACCTACAATTTGGTTGTCATGTTTAAGAGAGATGGAAAAAAAAGAAAGAAGAATATTCAATCGAGGCAAGCATTCGACGCATGTAAATCGAGACAATAGATTTGTGATTCGGTGATTCTGAACTGATCCCTCTCGTGTCATCGATTAAGATCTACGATTAGTCACTTTCTCATCTTGGAAAGATATTCGTTAAATACAAAACGATGAACTGTATATTTCGATGGACGCATTTTTATCTCTCAATAGGAAATGCACTCCTTCTTTTCTCTTAATGGTTGAAGGAGGTGGAGGTCATCGTATCATTCTTTTGATGTCGGGAACAATTATATTCACGCATCGTTGCTAGTGTCCACTTTGAGATTCTATTGGACGACTATTGAATTCTTTATATAATATTTTAAAAGGTTATTTTATCGAGAAAAAAAATTCTGGGGATTTTTTTCTCCTAGTAGTTAAATGTTGTTTTAGATAGAGAAGAATTAGTAAAGAGGCTAACCATAGGGGTCGAAACTATGTAGTTATAGTGCATACTTTAGTCAGACAAATCTTCTCAGAATTCGATTTTTTCTAATTAGTAGTAACCACAGTTTTTCTAAGAATCATAAAATAAATCTTAAGGTTGTATTTCTTTTTATAATCTTTAAATTGATTTTAAAAAATATCCCTTACACAAATTGTGTTGATTCAGAGGCGAAAGATTAATTTCGAAAATAATTCCATTTGCTCTGAATTTAAAGATGTTTTTCTCTTTTTTTTCTCTTTGAATGTGTCATATAGCGATGAGGACTTTTCAAAGGCCTCTCGGCTAGAAGCCAAAAGTCTAAGTTACTTTGTGGTTCCGGTCGCGGTTTTTTTTGCCCCAAGACAATTTTCATCCAGATGACTGTAAGAAACTTTCAAACGAACAGTAGCAGAGCGCTCGTTTCGCCATTTTGCGGTTGAAATGCCACGCGACTGGGCTCTCATTGTTTTCTTGCGAATTCTGTATAATTTCAGATCATTCATACTTCAACTTTCAAGTCGATAAATTTAAAACTATTCCCATGGGGTGAAACTGAGAAAGAAAGAAAATACAAGAGTAATGGATATCAAAAACGAAAATAAATTATATACACCGAAATAGAAGAAAATATAAAAATTGTTGGTCAATGTAAAAAATTAAGAAAGTAACAGAAATTAAATTAGTTCAAAAGGGGATAGCGAATGAAAAGAAAGAATTTGTGAATCATCGAAATAAAATGCTAACAAAAAGAAATGGATTTTTTTCATCTATAAGATTTATGTTCGCAACATTTCCAGACGAATGAAATTTGTTTTTTTCGCCAGACAAGAGTTGAGGTTAAAATCTGGGAAACAAAAGAATAATCTGTTTCGTCCTGACATGTGAGTCTGTATCACCTTTTTAGAAACCAGTAATTAAGACCTAAATTAGTGTTCTATACTCTCGCAAGTCTCGCAAGGGAACAAGTCTTGAGGAATAGAATAGGATGCGCCTCTCTCATATCTAGAGGTATCTCTTCTCTTTTCTCTTTCTTCTATATAACAAATCTTCGATAAAGGCTCTGCTGCTTGTGCCTCAAGGCCCACAAGATTACACCCAAGTGGATGTTCTTGTTATTTCTACCACTGAAATAAACAACCGAAGCAGGAAGGCTTTCGTCTTTATATTCCATTTTATCTTTTATCGTGGGATCAGCAAGTATATATCTTGAGAGCGCAGAAATATTGATTGAATTTCATTAATTCATTTGTTTCATATCAAATTTCCCCGCACGCCGCTATTCAATTTATATGTTTTGGAAATTACCTTTCCATTCTAATATCAATGCAATCATTCATTCTTTTTAAATATAGGTACACAGAGAAAATTTATTTCTCAAGTTTTATTGAATTTACTTGGGTAAAACTGGGATGAGCTGTCAAAACATTATTTTTTTAAGAACTAGATTGTAAAAGTAATTGCATTAAATAATAACGTAAAAAGCGTAAGCATTATTAGCGCTTCATTTACAGTTCCGTAAAACGGAAGATAAGTATGTGTCCCATACACTGTAAAAAAAGGAGTTAAATTTTAACTCCCCAGGGAGTCTATAAAAGTCGCACCCAATTTGGGAGTTAATGCGAGGGGAGTTAAATAAAAGGAGTTAAAATTTAACACCCAAATGCTAACTCCCCATGGAAAAAATAACTCCCGCGGGTGTTAAATGAAGGGAGTTAAAAATTAACTCTCTTTTGGAGTTAATTTTTAACTCTAAAAATTTAACTCCCTACTCCCGAGTCCGTTAACTCCCTAAATTTTTTACAGTGTACTTAGTTTTATCAAATAGTTCGGTAAAACGTAATACAAAGTGTTCGGTAAAATTGATCAGTTACACTTTACTGTATAGTTCGGTAAAACTTGACGAACAAAAATAAAAAATAATTATAATTCAGAAGATCTAAATTAGCTTCGATAAAAGTAGAAGAAATGACAGAAATTTCACAGAAAAAGTAAGGGTACCCCGTTCTGCTCCACCCTTTCCGAATGTCACAATTAATTATAAACAAGTTTTGTGAAAGAAAAAAAATCCAATGTCACTTGTGTAGAAAGAAGAGGAGAAAAAAAATTCGCCACAGGGACTGTGGCTTGAATTGATACTTCTGAGCATCTTATTTCCGGGCATAGCTGGTTATTATTTTAAATAAGACAGACAGTACTATTAGTAAGACAAGATCTATTAAACGGTAGCCGGTTAATGATTATGCGGTGAAACTCGTGGGATCGATGTAAATCACAAACTTGTGTATCTTTCTCGCATATATAGGTATACATATAGAGATAATAAACGGACGGATTGACACAACGTGTCGCTTCGTGTCGAGTGTCCTATATATTGGAAAGTATGTTTTATATATATAACACACCCATACTGATCTTTATATATCTATATCAATCAGAGATTTTTATTAAAAGTTCTGTTAAAAAAAATTTCCTAATTCATAAGAATTTGCAGAAATTTACAAACCTTGAAAATTAAAATAGCAGCAAATGTAAAAAAATTTTATTGCAAATTTTCTAAACAACTTTAATCTCTTCAATGACAATATTAAAAAATACATGTTACACTACATGTATCATTTTCGTACTAAATTGTAATTTGGTTCTATTTTAATACCGAAATCACCTCCAATTTAGAACTTTTTTTTACAGTGTAATCTCGAATTATAATTTAATTCAATTTTAGATTACTACACTGACAAAAAAATACTGTTGGTTCAATAGCACCGATGCTATTGAATTGAATTTTTTTGAAGGAATAATTTCTGTATTGAATTAAGAAAATATTTGTTAAAATATAATAATTCATAATTTAGAACTATAGAAGCATAATGTTGTCTAATAAAACATGCAAAATGGTTGAGATGAGGGGTTGATACAATTTCATTAAAAAAATATTAATTTGTTTGAAGTAAGTGTTGCAATTATTTCAAATAAAACTTTGTTAAATTATTAAATAGTATTTACAATTTGTATAGATGTACATTTTAGACGATGCAATATGCTTTTGAATCAATAGCACGTGCTTTTGTTATTACAAACTATGTATTCAAATACATTCAAAAGCAGATGCTATAAAATTGACAGCACCATGCTATCAAATTTACAGTACCGTGCTGTATTCTTTTTAAAATGATGTGTTATTCAAACTATAGCATCATGCTATAAAATAAAATTTTAAATCATTAAAATCTAAAGTATGATCTATTCTATCTATCTATTATAGGTATGAAATGCATTTCTTGATATTTTAGCATTTTTCGTTAATACTATAATTTCTGTAATAATATTATATAAGATTTATTTAAATCTATAGTGTAGTAATCAATAGCACATGTTATTTAACCAACAGTATTTGTATTCGAACGATATTAAATATGCCGTTTATTGCGTCAAACAAATATTTCATTGATTTAATAGCATTTTTTTCTCAGTGTAAATTTATAATCCATTGTGAGTACCAAAAATAATTCTAACACTTTAAAAAGTTGATAACTGATTATAAAGGGTATTAATCAGATTATATTCAGTATGATCTTATATTCTATAATCCTAATTGTATAATCCGTTTCTCTCAGTGTGATAAAAATAATTTTAAAGATGTTAGTTGTTTAAAAAAGAAATTATTGATTTTTTCGAATAATTTTACAATTAAAGAAATTCATAAATATAATATAATATAATAGGAAATTTTTTCGAGTATCTAATCATATTCAGAGTGAATCACAATATTCTTCAAGATCAGGGAAAAAGAAACAAATTTTCTGCAAATTAGGGTGAAACAAAATTAAATTTTTAGGCAAGCCTGATTATTGTATTATAGTGAATTAGTGTATTAATATATTGGTGTATTAGTGTATTTATGTATTAGTGTGTATTAGTCTGTATTAGTCCGTTCATGTCTGAACTCAACTCAGAGCAGGGGGTCTGACGGCCACTGACATGGACATTTCATTTAACGAATAACATCGAACGCCTTTTGCCTCTCATAGTTTAAACTCCCTATTAGATTTACCTTCCATGTGTAATCAGCGCCGCCAACGATAAAGGCTCATTATTGGAACATGGCAGATCACTGATGATCCTCGACAGTATATTCCTCCCGACTAATGTCATCGTATCAATCACATCAACATTTTAAAACCGATATCAATCATTTCTCTCCCCATACAGTGTCCAATAAATTTTTCAAAAAGAAACCAAAAAAAAAGAAATTGAAATACCTAATTTTAAATTTACATTTCCTGATTCATTTAAAAAAAGTTCTTGTGAGATTTTATCTTCAGGTCCGATCAAATAATACCAATCTATTCACACTCAGTGAAATATTAAACAATCAAAACAAAAATTCTCCATTCTTAATCATATGCTAATTAATAAATTGGATTATCCCTCCTTTGATGTATTTATAATATATACACAGAAAAGGGAGCGATTTTTAAAGTTTATCGAAATTTGTTTTGACAATCAAAAATATGATTTTTGATTAACTTGCGGCATCTCTAAAAAAATATAAGAGTCTAATTTTTTGAATATCTTCCCCCACCCATCTTGTGACGGAATATTATGTATATTAGCGCCATTTTTTCTGTTGACTCCCTGTTATATGAAAAAATTTCGCATCCGTTGCTGAGTTAGGATTTCTAAGGTCCACTTCCAAGGGGACGTTACATTACGTCCTCTATAAGAAAAAAAAAATTACGATTCTGCTACTATATTCAAACTTAACTGAAAAATTCGGTAAAATATAGGGAACAAATTTTCTCCGTGTAGAATACTATATATACATATGTGACGTTCCACGGTGATAGGGACCTTTGCTGTTTTGGAGAGAACTAAAATTGGAAGTATAAATACAAATGATTAATTTTCTTTACAAACTATTAATATTTAATTCATTATTATATGCAATATTTTCAGAAAAATATTGCATTTTTAATGAAGCTAAAACTACTCGAAACATAACCTAAAATTTTAAGCAGCTAAGGTCCCTTTCACCGAGGAACGTCACATATATGTATATAAATAAGGAAGCGTGAATGAAAGGAATTTTACGAAAGGTGAATAAAAAGGGACGACCACCCTGTAGAAAAAAGAGTGTTTTTCTCACACATACAAAACAAGTGAGAAATCGCCTTAACTTTAAGGCGTTCCTCTCTGCCTTGCCCCCCTTCTCCTCTTCACTTCCCCCATTCTCATGCTCTCATGCCCGTCCTCGGTCAAGCATTCGCTCGCACGATAAAGCGTGCGATAAACTCACGCGAAGAAGATGCCTCGTGACTTCTAGTAGAACGAACGAGAATAAATTTCGGTTGATGTATAACCATTTGCAAAAGTGTGTATATATATATATATATATAAACATTTATAAATATATACACATACACTTTGTAAATATATATATATATATATTCATACACTTACCTGTAAATATATGTGTAAATTTATACCTATATATAAAATGCTTATACACATATACTCATTGTGGCCTTTTGCCGGCCTTTTTGGTCATTCTCAACGGTGTCAACTTTAAGGCCTCGAAACAACGAATTATATTGCACAAAATCCTCATTCTTTTATAACACACTTAAATAATTTCCCTTGTCTCTATATCACTCTTTTTCTTTACCACTCCCTTCCCCCACCCCCTCCACCCATACCGCGGTTTGTCTTACGTACTTTTTCGCTGTGTATAATCAGGGCCTCAAAATCTTGATCAAGTTCATATACTTTTTCATCAACACCTCCAGGAAGAGTGTATATACAAATTGTATGGCGCGAACACACGAGTGAATTAATTCGCGAAATAAAAAATATATATTTTTTTAAATAAATGTAAAAAAGTAAATTTTGAGGAAAAAGAAATTATTCTATGAGTATAGATGCATATAGTATATTATATATTAACAATAAAGATGCTATTAAATAAATAATAAAAATTAAAATATTATAATAATATTGTGAAATAATAAATTTATATGTTAGTAGAAATAAGTAAACTGTCATCCGAGCGAGCGTTAGCGAGGGAGGAATATAACGCTAGTTAGTTCAATTAAGCTACAGCTCTGAAGTTTTCTTTGAAAACTATTATTTTGGTTCGTTATTGTAAATTTGACTAATTTTCGTTTTTTATTCGCCTAGGAAGATAAAGGCGGTGAAATATAAATAAATTCTTCATATGATTTTAAAATGATACGTAATTCAGAACGCTTTTAGGAGCAAGGGGGTAAAATTTAAAAAAGCTTTACAGTTTTTTAACATCCTCTCACAATGTCTTTTGTTTGAATTTAAATTAGCCCACGCAAATATAGCATTTTCCCCGCCACTAGATATTTTTCTTTTTTGAAAAGCTATAAAAATAATTTAATACGATAAGATTTCTCGAGCATCTTACTCTTATAACCCATAGCAATAAGAAAATACCCAATACCTTGTAGAAAATGCATAATATCCAAGAAAACGGATTAAATAAAGTCCAACAAAAAAAGAAGAAAAACAATTCACGAAAAAAATGGACATAAAACCGATAACGATATAATAAACTAATAATAAAGTAAAATATGAGTTTGGCTGATATTATATATTTATATCCATATAGCAATATCTAATAAAACCCGTTTTTTTATTCAAAGGTGTAAAGCAGGATTTCTTAACATGGCGTTTGAGATAATTTCTGCACTTTAGTAGTTAGAGAAGAACATCTTTATTGCCTATACCATAGCATAAGCAGAAAGGCGAGCAAGAGATCTCGTCTGAATCGAATCTTTCGCCTCACGTATTCTATAGTCCGTTTTTCCTATTCGCAAACTCCTTCGGATATTCTTTTTTTTTCTTCTTTCTCTGATTTGATGGTTTGAGTTTGTAAAAAAGAGAGAGAGAGAGAGGCGCTTATGTTATATATAGAAAAGAGACGCTGGTATATATGGACATAAAATTTAAGCCTATGGCTTTTGCCATACAAGCAGTGAATCACTCTTTAGTGACGTTTACTGTCGGAAATAACATTTGTCATATAAATATTAGAATAAGCGATGACCTTGAATAATGTGATCAAGTCCGGTGGAAATTGCTGTTCAAATTGGAATCACCTAGTAAAACTGTTTACAATCTTGGACAAAATTTTTTACTCTATCAATAGTAACTGATTATAAATTGTGTTTAACCTTTAAATTCCCGGCTTTGTCCTAATTTTTACCGGTTTTATTTTCTCATCTAATTCAAATTTATTTCATTTCGAACATAAATCTGCAATTTGGAAAATAATTGAATTATAAACAAAGAATTTTTTCAATTTTTCAGTAAAAATCTTGTCTGTTCGTAATTATTATTGAAATATTTGATTAATTCAATTTCATTAAAATTTATTGACACTAATTGAATTTCTGCACAGAATTTTACTATTTATAAAAGTAATTGAATCCTTCCAAAGAATGTTATTACATATTTATGAAAATAATTAAATGTTTGCGTAGAATTTTATTAAAATTTTTGAAAATAATTCAATTGTAGAGAACAATTTAATTATTTATAAAGATAACTGATAATTGAAATTTCGGAGAATTTCAAAAAAATTTTAAACATAATTGAATTTTTGCGGAGAACTTTATTACTTTTGAAAATAATCATTGTTCTTTTTAACTTTATGGAAATTTAGGAAAATAATTAAATTCTTGTAAAGAATATTTTAAAAAAATAATATTTAAAAGAATTTAGTAAATCAGAAAAATTTTGCTATTTATTTATAAAAATAAATGCATTTTTCGATGAATTTGATTAGCATTGTATTAAACTTAATTACATTTTTACTATGAGTTTTATTATTTATGAAAGTAATTGAATTATTATGAGGATTTTATAAAAAAAAGTTTCCTATGAAATTTTCATTTTTTTAGAAAATATTCGAATATTCGTGTAGAATTTTGTCAAAATTGTTTTTAAATAATTAAATACTTTTTGGAAATTTTATTAAAATAGTAGACATACAAATTATATTGAGTTAAGAAAAATATTTGAAAATAATTTAATTCTTGTGGTGAATAAAAATGATTTTTTGTTATTTATAGAAATAATTTAACTTTTACAATGAATTTTAATAAAATTCCTAAAAGTAATTTAATTTTTATCGAAGTTTTACTATTTAAGAAAATAATTGAATGTATTGCGAATAAATTTTTAAAAATAAAATTATAATTATACGGAGACTAACTTCCCTTGATTATTTAGAAAAATTTCAATAAAATTCTTTTAATGAAGTAAATTATTTTTAATAGAATGTAAATAAATTTCAATTACATAAAATTTTTTTAATTATTTGTTTATAACAATTCAAGTATCTTGAAAAAACAGAATTAAAAAATCTTATTTTTCCAAAAAAATGCGATAATTCAATTTTATTAAAAAATTTGAAGTGCGTAATTTTTTAAATTAACTAATATATTTTAATTATTAATCTTCGCACTAAGAAATGTGAATACATTAGAATGTGACTCCTTATAAAATTTAATTATTTATCAATTATTAAATTAAAATACTTTGAAATTTCGTTTTTTTTTAAAGTTTTTAATGAAATTCTTTTAATTCTTTTTTTTATCACCGAGGCTACTTTTTCCTACTTTGTTTAAACTCATAATAAAGTGCGAAGCCTCCATTTCATATATTTTTGTATTCTGTACATTTTTTTTATTTTTTATACTTTTTTGTGTTTATTTGTAGTTGTGTGTTTCTTATACTTTTTTATATTCTTTGAAGTTTTTGTATTTTTTGCATTCGTTTGTATTTTTGTATTCTTAAATTCTTTGCAAGTTGTGTATTTTTTTTGTGTTTGTTTGATGTTTAGTGTTCTTCGTAATTTGTGTATTTTTATATTTTGTTTTCTTTCAATTTTTTGTATTCTTTGCAATTTTTGTATTCGTTTGTACACTGCAAAAAGAAGTATCTTAATTTAAGATGTTTTGGTAGTCATTTCTAAGATGTTTTGGTAGACACTTTTCAGTTACTTGAAACATCTTAATTTAAGATGTTAAAAGTATCTTCGTACACATTTTCTGTGGTATTTTTGGGGCAAAAAGTTTTGAGGTTAACTATGGGCTCTTATGGAAAACACTTTATGTATCTTAGTTTTTAGTAACTTACACTTATGGCGCATCTTACGATTCTCATGTAACTTATCGCATAAACATCTTATTGCAACAGAAACATCTTAATTTAAGATACTTTAAAGAACTTACAAAAGTATCTTACTTTTTTAAGATGGAAGAAATATCTTTATTACTACTAAAACGTATAAAGCATCTTAAATATCAGTAAGACGCTTTAGAAAACATCTTATTTTAAGATGTAAGACACCATTTTGCCATCTTACATCTTATTTTAAGATATCAAAAAAGACACCTATTTTTGCAGTGTAGTGTTATTATACTTTTTTATATTTTTGTATTCATTCAATTTCGGTATTTTAATTTTTTTATATTCTTTTGCAGTAGTTTCTTGTGTAGAATATATATCTTTGTAGTTTCTTTGTATTTTTCTGCATTTTTTTATTGTATCTCTTTTCTGGAACGTCTCGTTTGTTTATGTATCAAATATTTTCATTTTAAGAACAGCAATTTACAGTTTTAAGAAATAACCAAAGACGACGAGATTTATATAGCGAGGAAGAGCCAACACTTTAGAGAGAGAGAGTGTTGCTTTATCCGAATTTTTTTCGCCTCCGTATAAAGAAAAACGCACTTACCCGCAGATAAACATTGCGTTCTCGTTCTTGGTACCGGGTTCCAATGCGAGTTATATACCTACGATGAAGTACACTGGACAATAAAAAAAATAAAAAAACAAGTACATCGAGTGCAGGACGTACGACGTAAGGGAATGGAATATGATATAACGCGAGGACAGCAAAAAAAAAATAAAGAAGAAGAAGAAGAAGAAGGAAGAGAGTATAAGAAAGAGGGAATTTAAGGACCTCGTGGACATAAAATCCACATGGAAAGAGAAATACGCCTGCTAACTGAGATGTGTGGTTGCGTGTAACCAGGAGAATTCTCCATTCTCGCTTTTACTACATAGCGTGGAGAGAGAAAGAGAGAGAAAGATCGAGTCGCTTTTGCCCGAATCGATGTGTATCAAAGGCATTTATGATACCGCCCTAGCTTTGCATTGACAGGTATTGTTTTTCATCGTTTCTCTCATCGACCAGAAGTCGAACACCAAAACCACAAAACAATCACCGTGACAAAAAGAATCACTTTAGCGGGAAGAAAGAGAAAAATATTTTCCATTTTTTTACCTAAAATAAATATTTTTTTATCTTTCGGATATTATATTTCATGACTTCTTTTCATAAAATGGATGGAGATTTGCTTTTACTAGCGCTAATAGAATTCTAAAAGATATATTAAATGAAAATTTTTAATAATTTGACCGACTATAGTAATCTTTTATTACTAGTTATGTCTGACTATAACATCTTTTACTACTGATACTAAATTAAATTATCAATATTTTTTCTAAGACGAAACAAACATTTCATTATTCATACTGAAATGTATTTCAAAAATACAATTTTGTTTGCTGAAAGTCTCTTACTACTTTAACAAAAATTTAAAGAAATTCGAAAAGTTATTTCTGCCTGTAACATGTACTAATACTGATAGCAAAATAAAATAAATAAATTGGGACTGATTTAAAAAACCTTTTACTTTTATAATTAAAATATTCCTTCAGTATTAATAACAAAACATTAAAAGAATTTGAAAAAGATGTCTGATTATAACATATTTTATTACTGATACTAAATTAGATTTAATAAAAAAATGAAGTTTTGTCTGACTGAAATAGTCCTTTACTACTAATACTAAAATTTTTAAAAGTTATGTCTCCCTATAACGTCTTTTTTCACTGATACAAAAATTTATTTTAAAAATCCAGTTTTGTTTCTTTATGAAAAGTGATTCGAGAAAGTAATTTGATTTAACCAATTAAAGAATTTTTAATTTAATTTTATTTATTTGTTGACATTTTTTATTTATTCGTTAATTGACCTGAATTGACTAAATGACTAGATTGCAAATTAATAATCAAATAGAAAGGAGAAAGAGAGCGGAAAATTGCACTAGTTGAAGACAGATATTATTCTATTCCAGAAATTTAAGAACTTGATCTCGAGTATAAAGAATCAATTAAGGTCAATTTCATCTAATATTCATTTAAAAATGGAATACATCTGGTATTTTGTTTGCTTATTTTACAGAAATTACCATTTATTAAGATATGTAATTAAATTTACGTTATTCGAATTAAAATTGATTTTTAAATATATACTAACATATATTCATTTTCTTTTGGACTGAAATTGCATAAATTTAGGTCAAATTTACTAAATTGAGTAGGTCGAATATTTGTTTAGGTCTATTTGACCTAGAATACAAATTTTTAAAAATAATAAAATTTAGTTATTCTTTTTGTTTTGACATAAATTTACCTGAATTTACCAAACCTAAGAGCACGTTTTTGTGTTTCAGACATTATTTTAGGTCAATAGTATTATTTTGGAAATTGTATATTTACATTATTTTGTTTTAAGATTCTAAAAAAATGTAAGTTAATAACTGTAAGTAATTAAAATTATCTTAGTCTAATGAAAATTAAATTCTAGAATTAATTTTTTTTTATTTTTGACCTATATTTATCTGAATTGATAAAGTAGATCAAAAAAATAAAGAAATGTAAAAAAAGTGAAAAAAAGAAAATGCCTGTTCGAGGCATCTTTTCTTATTCCGAGACCTGAAGACAAATTTTAGTTTGTGAAACAAACAGTTTTAGATCAATTTTTTCAAGAAATAATTTACAAACTTAAATATTTATTTGTAAGATTACAAATATAAGTATAGTAAATGTAAAACTTATTTAAACTATTACATTTTTTATTAGATAAGCGTATCGACTTTAAAAATTAAAAGTAATTAAAAGTCGCAAATTAGGAAAAAATGTAAATTAGAAAACTAATTACTTTTAGTTTGAATTGAAAATTAAATTTTTTGTTTATCGAAAAATTGATGTACCTAAAATTATACACTTTTTAAAAGTTACTTACAGTCAAAAGGCAGAGTTAGAAGCATATTATATATCGAAGCAATACGTCTAGTGTTGTGTAAGGTGTAAAATTTATTTAAAAAAACCGAGTATTTTCTTCTCTTTCAAAGAAATTCACAATTTTGCAATGGTGATAGTTAAAAAAAAGGAAGAAAGGAAAAGAGAAAGGCAACAAAAAATTGAGTCTGATAAGCGAAGCTCGTGTGAAATTCGTTAATTGAAACGTCTAGAGTACGCGGTAGTCTTTTGCAAAAAGGCGTGTTGTTTGTGATTACTGGTGGGCGGGAAAAGCAGTATAAGTCAAATTACGTGTGCTTGAACGAAAATGCCTTAAGCTTTAACTGACAGCTTTGAAGTTGCACATCAAGAGGACTACAACAGTATTACTTTTCTTCTTTTGATGCCTGAGCATATACTCTGTATATATTATTATTTCCCCCACCCCTCGCCTCCCACCTTCACTTTCTGATTTTCATTCAAAAAAAAAAATTCACTAACAAATGAGGAAAGTTTCAAAAAATTTGAAGCTTATACTTAAAAAAAAACTATTTCTTTCCCCCAAAACAAAAATGATCATTTTTAATCTGTAGATTAAGAAAGTTTTAAGGTTTAGTATATCATAATATTTTATTAAAAATTAATTAAGTCTTAGGGGAAAAATTTACACCAAAATAGTTCCTAAACGGGTTTTATCAGTCAAAAGTGGAAGTAAGGTTTATTTTTCCAGTCCTACTATATGAATGAAGAAAAATGAAAGAAAATGAATAAAACTAAATAAATAAATAAAATATAAGTTGTTATTAAATTATACCTAATTATCTTTATAACGTTTCAACGAACATTTTGTATTAAATTATGTACTTGATAAATACTTTTGCAACAATAATCTTTTGTTCGCAATTAATTAACACACGCGAGTGTTTCGGATGATGGATGTGATTTATTTGCAGGAGTCAAAACTCGAGGCGTTTATCACGAGAGAAAAGGAGAGAGAAAAAACGAGAGAGTGAGAGAGAGTGAGAGAGACCTTTAAATGAGTGTAAAGTTAAAAAGCTATAAAACCACATCCGAAGCTCATTAGCCTAATCACCTTCATTACAGAAAATTAATATGCAAATACGTGGAAGACCAGGTTTATTTATAGTCTAACGTACTAACAGACGCTCCAATATTCAACGTGTCACCCAATTAATTATCCCCCTCATGTTATCCTTATAATGCCACGCATATATGCTTTCAAGAAAATATCGATAATTAATTTCGATATGTATTAATTAATTATCGTAATTAAACACTACAGTAAGTAACGGATAGTATTATTTAATAATACCGTTGGAGTTACAATGCAATTGGTTATTGGTGTATATTTGCATGTACCTTGTGATTATAAATTAGCAAATCTGGAAAATATTCACATTGGTTTGGAAATTAATTGAATATTCAAATTTGATATCGTTTCTTGCCTCTTCATGACAGGAGGTATAAAACTTCCGGGCACGTGGTACTCCTCCCTCTTTTATTTTCAGGCACGTTTCTTGATTTTTCTTCCTAATGACATTGTCACTTAGGGTATGGGATGCTATCGGATATTCTATATTTGAATCACAAAAAAGAGCGACTACAATATTCTTGAAAAGCAATTTGTCTAGGCGAAGAACATTTTTTCTCCAAATTGTCGAAATTTTCATTTCCAACGTGGGAAAAAACGTTTATTATATAGTTTTCTTTTAAAGAATAATACAGTGTTGCCACAGGTCATGAAAGTCAGGGATAAGTATTATTAAAAGTAAAAAAAAATTAAATTTTTAGAATTAATGAATTTTCTAAAATATTTAAAAATTAATTGAATTTTAAAAAAGTTGCGTTTACAATTTTCATAAATAGTTGAACTTCAAAAGGTTTTGATTAGAAATTTCATAAAATTTCAGTTTTGAATGAGTTTGTTTAGAAATTTTAAAGAAGATTTTAGAAAAATTTTAATAGTTTAAAATGCTCTGAAATTAATTGATTTTTTTAATATAAATTTAATTATTTAATAAAAATAATGGATTTATAGAACAAGATTAGTTAAAAAGACTGTAACATTAAATTTTTGAAAAGTTACAAATGATTACAGAAATTTAATTATTTTCAAAAGTAATAAAATTTTTCTCGTTAATTCAATCACGTACAAAAATTAAAAATATCCTTGTCAAAATTCCAATTACCTTTTTAAATTATAAAATTCTTTTCTCAAAATTAATAGAAATTTTATGAGAATTTAATTATTTCTGAATTTTTTATAAAACATTTCATATTCTTAAAAATCTTCTAATCCTTCTAAAATTAGTAGTTTAACTAAAATAAAATTGAATTTTGGAGAAGTTACAAATGTTAACAGAAATTCAATTATTTCGTAAGTAACAAAATTCTTTACACAAATTTAATTATTTTTTATAAATAATAAAACTCATCGCACAATTACAATTATTTTTGATACAATTTTATTCAAATTTCTCGGAAAAAATATAATAATTCTAAAATTTTTTATAAAAATTCGCCAAAATAATTCAATTATTTAACAATTGGTCAATAAAATTATTTATGAAAATTAATTTTTAAGAAACATTTAATTATTTAATAAATTATAGAATAATAGAGTTAATTATTTTGAAAAATATTAGTTACAATTCTTATGAAATTATTTCAAGTTCTTATTTTCTATTATACATTTAATTAAAAAATTTCCGAATAATCGAAATTTTGTAAAATTAAATTGTAAACAAATGTATTTAAAAATTCTCAAAACCTTTTTTTATAAAATATTTAGAATAATTTATTTTAAAAAGAATTTTAATTAAATATTCTGGAAAATAATAATATTGAACTGAAACGTTGAAAATAATTTTGAAGAAGTTACAAAAAAGTTAAAACGTTTGAATTTGAAAATTTTTAAAATCCTGAGTTCTATGGAAAATATAACTACTATTTAGTTATGTAAATAAGAAGTTTTTGATGTTTTTGTATAATTTTACAATTAAAGAAATTAAAAAATTAAAAACATATAATAGAATATTTCTTTGAGTGTCTATAATTATTTTTAGAATGAATGAGAATATTTTGTTAGGGTCAGCGAAAAAGTCGAAATTTTGTCTGGAAATTAAGGAAATGTCAGGGAAAAACAAAATTAAAACTGAATAATTATTCCAAAAACGAATTTTATTTATCACACCAAAATTACCACTTTCATATGCAGTGAAAAATGTGTGAAGAATTTTTCTTTCACAAACGACATGTTAATTTCTTTTTTTTCGGTGGATTTTCACCAAAGAAAATGATGAATTTCTGAACATTATGTAAATTCGTGATTAATTTCTTACATATCTCTATTGAGGATGAAGGGAAAAATGTTAATTACTTAATGAATTTCAGTGAAAATGATATGAGTCTCTATATCTAAAGGGAAAATTAGCATTTGGAAAAAATTAAAAATAAGATATCGTGACAGGAAGAAGATGGAGAGAGGGAAGTTGATGAATATTTTGTCTTAAGAAATACCGAAGAACATATATGTATTTATGTATAAGTGAGAATGATGTCAGGGCGAAATGTGACTCTAGACAAACAATTAAATAAAAATGTGCCTTTGAACTCATTCACATACTGACTGCAAATGCATTCGACTATTTTTTAATTTCTTGTTATATTATAATGTAAATAATACAAAATTATAGAGGAAGAAGATAGTCACACCGGAATTCGACTCTCTCTCTCTCTTATCTCATCCATAACATTTTGAAGGAAAAAAATGAAATTAATTGTTCGTGCACTTGCATAAATTATGTCATTAGGAAATATAAAGTATCGTTTTTTATGTAATTTCATACAAACCATGTAAACGGAAATCATTCATAAACCGTAGGAATTTTTCTTCCCTGTAAAGAGAATTTATTCTCCACTTATTGAATATTTTTTTAATCTAATATTCAAATTTTTAAAAATATTTTTTACTTAAAATTTAATTTTGTATTTAAATTTAAATGAAGTTTTCATGAAAATAATTTAATTATCAAATAATATTTGGGTTTTAGATGAAAGGATGTTGAATAACTCTCGTAAATCACTAGGCAAGTTTGTTTTTAAAGTAAACCAAAGTTTCGAGTTATTTTTAAAGGAAATTGACTGCCACTCAGGAACTGTCGATTATCGCCTATTTTAAAGTTCGCTATCGAATTCAAACGACGTGAAACTCAATCTTATATGATTCTTGATATAAAACTAATTTTAGATTTAAAAAATTAAAATGTCAATTCGATTAACAACGTATAATGGCAAAGATTCTATTTTAATATATCTAGAGAAATTCGATTTTTTGCACACCCTATTTTTATTTTCTCGCAAACTTTATTTACAGTCTCTACTTTTATTATAATTTTTGTTATTTTATAAAGTTTCATAGATTATTTTCCTTTTGTAAAATGTTTTTTTTGTATATTACCACTTTTTACAATTTTTATACCATTTTATTAATTACTTGGGTTCAAAGTGGAAAAAAATGAAAAGTACTTAAGTGTTTTTCAAAATGAAAAACGTAATGTAGTAATAAGTTTTGAAATTTTTTTTATTGAGCATGGTTCGAAACCATAAGTTACATAATGTACTTGGCCGTACGGTGTGTCTAGCAGATGAAGGAAGATAAATTGATAAATTTGCTCCGCCCTATTCTCTCAAACTAGTCACATATGGCTGGTGAGTCTGCCCCTTATAGTTTCACATAGAAAGTAAATGATGGTCGAGAGAAAAGTCGAGTCATAGTTGAATGAGTCTTCAGTAAATAGATGCAAAATTACCGACCACGAGAGAATAAGAGAGGTTCAGATCTTTATCAAATTTGCAATTTCGTTGTCATATTACTGTAATATGACCTGTTATTTCAAGTCCTTAAATTCCACGACAAATTTATCACTGTCTGCGGTTACCATAAAGATAACTCTCTCATGCGCTATATATAAAACAGATATTTAGATTATTTACCCTTTTAACGTCAACGAAAATACCTTATGACTCCCATTTAATTCTAATTGTTGTCCATTAAAAAGAGACAATTCTCTTTTTGTTTTACTCAGTTATTATTTAGTTTGAAAAGTATTTCGACTTTATTTCTATATATAATAATAGTCGAAAATAAATTTAAACAAATTATTTAATTATTGTCAAACGTTGAGGGTCGAACACTCGACCCTAACACTCACAGGTCGAGAACCCATCCACTTAGTTACCGACGTATTTTAATTACTCTCTAGTTTACTTTCACTATTCGCCAATAATTAATGCTTATAATTATTAGTATTTATTAGTTATATTAGAATTATTAGAATCATATTACTATTTAAATTTTTTAAAGTATTATATTTTATATTAACTATATTAATACTAATATTGTTTATTATTCTAATAGTATAAAATTATTATTATTATTATTGACTAAATATTTAGTCAGAGTTAATTACCTTCAAATTTTAAGAGAATCAAAGTTGCCACAGTTCAGGGAAAAGTTAGGATTTATTAACAATATTGGAAAAAAATTAAATCTTCTGACTTTGTATAAAAATTATGAATTTTTGTGTCTTTTCTTTTACTTATGAACTATGAAATGATTTACTACGAATTTTAAACAAAACCTTGAATTTTTTCTATCTTTAACAATAATTTCTATTAATAAACTTAATTCCTTTGAAGAACTGTCATAATTTTATAACTTAGAAATAATTTATTGAAGTACTCTTTTAAATTAGTTTCAATTTTCATAATTTTAATGCAATCTTAAAAAATATTAAAATTCTTCCCAGAAATTCAATTATATTCTAAAAGTTAAAAAAAATTCTTTTCAACATTTCAATTATTTTTATAAATATTAAAAATCTTCGACAAAATTCAATTTTATTCAGGAATTTTTAAATGTATTGACGTTTTTGAATAATTTTACATTTAAAAAAATTTGTAAATGAATGTAATAGGACATTTTTTTGAGTATCTAATCATTTTTAGAGTGATTCAGAATATTCTTCGTAGTAAGGGAAAAAGTCAAAATTTTATCTGAAAATCAGGAAAAAACAAAATTAAATTTATGAAGCAACCCTGAGAACTATAAAACAAATTATTTTTTCATATATTATCCTTATTTAATGTTAATTATAATCCATTTTAATTTATCTATGTTCTTTTTTAAAAATATTATACTAAATTTAAAAATACTAAACAATTTAAAAAATATTGAACATGAATGAAGAAATATATTATTATGAATTACACATGGTAATAGAATAATAATTAACAGTTTGGAAAAAAGTTTTCCAATTAGTGGGAAGAGGAAAATATTTTTTAGATTTAGATATTTTACACTTTGATTTTTGTTGTTTTATTTCTGAATTAGGATGGGAGAGAAAGAGAGAGAGAGAGAGAGAGGGAATAAGGAAAAGCGAAAACAAGCAGAAGGCTCGAGAGAGAGTGTATACCCTATCTGTTCGTCGTCCTCCTGGGTTATAATACTCTGCCTTCCTCATAACTTGCTATCGCGCAATTAATCTCATTATTAATTATCGGCCCGAACGCTGACCTCGTTAACCTGCAAGTAGTAGAGAGATATTTGATAGGTATTAGTCAGGAAACTAATAAGACCCCCTGAAATGCTTTTTCGCTTAATCAAGCCTTGTAAAAATTCATATTAAAAGACTCACTTTCATGAAGATGGAAAAATTAATAATAATTAGTACTAAGTGATATATATATATATATATATATATATATATTTATATATACATTTGTATGTGCATGTATACAAATTATATAATGTCAAGAATACTGGGGCAATTTTAGAACATCCAATTTCCTGTGTCCTTTTTTAGAATTAATTTTTAGGAATGAATATCTTCAATCAACTTTCTAACTTTCTAATTATAACTTTCAATAATAGAATAATTTTACTAGAAAAAAGAAGTAATTATTGCACATCATTTTTTCAGTATTAAAACTAAATAAATATATTTAACTATACTAGAATGTTTACATAATTCTGTTTTATTTTATACTTTTAATTTTTCCCATCATATTTTTTATTTCACTTCTATTTTATTTTTCCTTTTATTTCTAATTCGATTTCAATTTTATTTCTCTTGCATTTTTAATTATATAAAGTTTTAATTACATTTAATTTCTCTAGGGAAACATCATAGTCGGGATTAGACCTTAGTCAAGGTAAGAATATTTTTTTCTATCAAATGAAATAATCTAATGACACTTTCAATAAGCAAAGGTGTTTGTATATAATATTGGTTAAACATTATTTTATATGTTGTTTATTGTTTATTTTAATATATTTTTTAAACCTTTGAAATTATAGTATAATCAGTCTTCATTAATAGTGTAGTTAAAATTTTTTTGTCGCATGCACATTCTTTCTATAATACAGTGTATACTTTTTATTTTTATCGTGTTATATACATTATAATTTGCGTCTTTGTACGTCAGTGTCTATATATATATAAGAAATGATAAAAATAAATACGCCACATCCTTTTTGTTTTTCCATGAAATTGCACAAGAATTTCACAAAGATCTTTAAGCTGATGAAAGGTGTAATTATCATTAAAATTAATTAGGATTCTTAATTAGCATTATCAACGCAAAATATATGCATCATTCATAACAAGTCTGACCATATAAAGAATTACGTTTTCATTTATATATATATATATTGTAGTACGTACTTTATTTAAAGCACTTCAACATAATATATAATTATATGATATAATATAATATAACTAAGTATCTAACTAACTGACTATCTAATTATAATATTACTGTAGCTACAAAAATTTAATTTCGATTTTCCCTAACTTTTGCCTGATTTCCAGACAAAATTTTGACTTTCTCCTTAAAGTAAAAAAATATTGTGATTCACTCTAAAAATTATTAAATATTCAAAAAAATGTTCTATTAAATTTATTTACAAAATTTTTTTAACCGTAAAATTACTCGAAAAACATCAAAAACTTCTCATTTAAAAAAATATTTAATAATTATTTTTTCCAAAGGAATTAAGAATTTTAAAAAATTTCAAATTCAAACCTTTTTTAAATTCTTTGTAACTTCGTTAAATCTATTTTCATCACTTCAATTTCATTATTATTTTCTACAATTTTTAACTACTAAAGTTCTTCTTTAAATAAGTTATTTTTAATAATTTTTGAAAAATATATTTTTTTAAATTTTTAACTTCATTTGTTTACAATTCAATTTTACGAAATTTCGATTATTCGTAAATTCTTCAATTAAATATATATTAGAAAATAAAAATTTCAAATAATTTTAAAAATATTCAAATAAACTTTTTCAAAAAATTTGATTCTACAGTATTGTTAGTTAAAAGTACATGGAAAATGAAGTTTTTCAAAGATTTTAATTGGAAATATTTTCAAAATTAAATTATTCTTAATAATTCACAATTTATTGCTTTTAACATTCACTTTTTATCTAAAATTTTAATTAAAATTCATTTTTGATCCATTCTTACAAAGAGAATTAAATGATTGAATAATTGAATATTTCTTAAAATTTAATTTTATTTATTCACATTTTTTAAAATAGTTGAAATGTTGCGAAAAATTTCATAAAAAATAGTAAATAATTAAATTTTTTGTGAAATTCGATTAAAATTGTATTAAAAATAATTGAATTATTGCGAAGAAAGAAGAAATTTATGAAAAAAATGATAAATAATTGAATTTCTGTAAATTATTAAAATTTTTCAAATATCAAAGTTCTTTACCTACAATTTCTAATTAAACTCATATAAAATTAAAATTTTAGAAAATTTAAAATTCAAACATGTTGATGTTCATATTTTTTATAAAAATTGTAAACAAAATTTTTTAATTTCAAATTATTTTGAAATATTTAAGTAAAATTATTCATTACATAATTTGTAAGTAATAATTTTAGGATAGTTCTTGAAGAATTAAGTTATTTAAAAAGAATGTATTGTTAGAAATAGATAAAATTAAAGAATTTTGTACTTTTGAATTAGTAAATTTCACTAAATACATTAGTGAAAATTTCTATTTATTTAGTAAACTTTACTAATTTAAAAGCAAAAAAGTCAAACACTAATTCAAATTTGTATAGAAATGTTTAATAATTAAGATTTAGAGAGAGGCAAACAAAAAGGACACAAAAAATTAGAATTTTTTTATATATTCTAAAAATGGAATTTTCTCCAGGGGTTTTAATAAATATCGCTGACTTTTCACTGAATTCCCTGTCTTGTGGGAACCCTGCAATAATTTTGATACATTTTTTTTTCAATTTGATAATTATGAATTTGATTTTACAATATTATGAATAATATTACGTATATATGATACCTTATATTAGGTATTATTATATTATTACAATATAGTATAATATGATGTAATATAATATAATATAATATAATATAATATAATATAATATATAATAATACATAATCCCGTATATTTATTCACTTAAAAGTTTATAGTTAAAAAATAATATGAAAAAAATAAAAATTGTCTACAGTACATCATTCTAGGCGCGTTAAATTGCGTAGATCAGTGATAAATATTAACATTGATGGAAGATAAATTACGTGTATTATCGCGCTAGTAAAATTGTATTTCACCTGTCAGGAAAAATGCTCAATGACCCGATTTCCTGCTAAAGCAAGGCACACATTAAACTTGGTTCAAGTGGATACTTGCATTCACGGTTGGTGATACGAAGGTGGCTGGTGAAAAGCCGGTAAATGGACGCTGTTGGATCGTTGGATGATAGGCATGCTTTTCCTGCGCTAGTGATAGCCATCTCTTATGCACTTTTATGCCCTACTACACATATATGAGCCCATGTATACCGGGTGATTCAAATTACTTTTCCATTCACCGTCAATCGACAATTTTTTACCCCAAAAAATTTCATTATTCCAAAATAACGAAAAGCTCATTAAAAAAATAACTCTTTTTATTTTACTCTCTTTTTCTGGTTAAATAAATTTATACTTTTTTCAATTCAAGTTTTATTATTAGTATTTTTATTGTATTTATACTCTTTACATTTTAATTTGTAAAAATGGTTATTAATTTGAATTAGTAAGTGATTTTTTGCTTTTTAATTAGTAAATTTTATTATTAAATTAGTACAAAAATTATATTTATCAGTAAAATTTACTGATTGAGAAGCAAAAAGTTGCTTATTTGAATTAGTAAAGTTTTACCAAGTCTTTAGAGAGTAAATAATAATATTTTTGTTATTACTTATTGTTTATTATTCATTTTTCTTTATTTGTTAATTCGCTTAGTTGTTAAACAACGCCATTGATTTATAAGAATAGTAAATTTTCGACGATATAGTTTTATTTTCGATATAATTTATAAAAGTTGAGTCATGACTTTTTTTTTATGAATTATTCCAAGAAGGTGGTGTATATAATAAGGCAAGTGTACAAATGGATTCAAGAAAGTATATATATATAAGTATCCGGATAGTGTTTAAATTTTCAAAACATCAGTTGGAGGCGGCATCCGTAAAATTATATTGAGAATAGTAAAAGTTTAATTTTTTTTTTATTTGCTCTTTTCTATAAAATGTGCTCTCGACCTGCTGATTATCGACGAAATAAAGAATATAGTTACCTCATCCCGTACTTGTTACTTCGCATCATTTATCACGGATGTTGTTCCCTTTTTACCTT
The DNA here is from genome assembly GCA_032872475.1 of Leptopilina myrica (nomen nudum). NCBI lineage: Eukaryota > Metazoa > Arthropoda > Insecta > Hymenoptera > Figitidae > Leptopilina > Leptopilina myrica (nomen nudum). The sequence goes on from CM065459.1 coordinate 17,901,584, forward strand.
GAGGCAGATATTTTTTCCCCCACTTTTTTTTTAACATCAGGAAATATAATCATGTCGGATTTCAAAAAACATTTTTCAATTTATATATACGCTGACAATTGAAATTACATGGCAGTTTTTACAAAGAATTGTATACAAGAGGACGATGATGATATTTTCATAGAAGCTGTTTGATCAATTGAACAAGATTGAAATTTTTAGAATATGGTGAACAATTTGTATTTCTAGGGAAAAAGCAATATTTTCTGGAATATTAATTTTTATACGGTATTGTTATTCTGTTTTTCTTGGAACGGAAAATAGATATTTAACTCTAGTATTCGATTTGAAAATTTAAAAGTGTAATAAGGCTGTATAGTGGTCTAGATTTTGTTGTTTTTGGTTCTTTTTTGATTTTTATTTTCATCCCCCCGGTATGTAGATGACTTACACCAGTTGACTGGCCGCATTTTTCATTAACACGGCTATAAAGCCTTGCATGAATAGGTAAAGTAGAAGAGTCGCACGTTCTCCTCTGGGCTAAGATTCTTGCACGTTACATACTATATATATAAGTGCAGATAGGGACGCGAAGACGACGACGTCGACTGAAAAAAAAATGCACGCCCACGTTCGGCCTCATCTAAGAAAATTCACCACTATAATTCCCACGCGATATGCATCTACCTTCATTAAATCTTTGATGAGTCTCTAATTTTCGACGATTTTGACCTTCTTTCCGACATTTTCATGTGTATATAGTATATAATGTTGTTCTTTTTTACGTAGCTGCAAAATATGCCATTTACTGTTCAATATTATTTTTATAAGAATAAATTAAAATTAACATAAAACAAAAATTAAATTGTCTGCTTAAAAAGTCCTATCCATAACAAAGAAAAATATAGAGAGTTACTTTTGTTGATCTTCATCTTGACACCTCTAAATAAATGAATGGACAACGGCTAGAATCAATTTTTCTAAAATAATAAAATGTTGACCAAATAATTTTAATGTTAATTAATTCCTTAATTTAAAAATTTTTGTTGTTGCTATTTTGAAGTCATCATTTTGAATTTTCGACAACGGATTTGGATTCAGCGACCCTGAAAACCCCCGAGTATGCATTTTTAAACAGATTCATTAGCTTTAAAAATTTTTTGGTTGACATTTTGAAGCCGCCATTTTGAATTTTTGACAATGGATTTGGATTCAGCGATCTAGAAAACCCCCGTGAGTCAGCATATCTAGACAAATTCGTTAACTTTTAAATGTCTTTTTTCAATACCCCTATAGGCGTCATGGACATAAAGGTCAGTGACAGTGAATAAAAATTAAACGATCAAAGAACTTGTTTTAAACACTTCACAAAACTGACACAATAATGTCTTTTTCCTAATTTTCATTAAAAATATTTACTTCTTTTTTATTCTGATAATAAATTAAATTTCTGCAACGAATTTTATTATTGATCGACGAATTTAAATATTTATAAAAATATTTTAAATTTTACAAAGAATTTTATAAAAATTTTAAAATAATTGATTTCTTTCGACCAATTTTATGCAAATACTAATTTCAATAATTGAATTCCTGAGAAATTTTTAGTACTCGTGAAATTAATTGAATACTTACAAAGATTTTTACAAAAATTTTTTAAATAATTGAATTCTGTTTGGACATTTTATAAAAAAGTAGTTATTGAAAATCATTGAATTTCCAAAACTTTTTGAAAGTAATTAACCTTTCGTTTGGATCAAAATTTTTTATTTTTACAAATAGATTTTATCAAATATATTTTTTGTTGTTTTTAAAATATTAAAATCTACTAATTATATAAGTAACTTTAATTATGTAAAATTAAATATTGATTCAATTTGAAAAAATCTATTAAAGGGGGAGGCATCTGAATTGTTAATTAGAATTTTTTAAAATAATTGAATTTTCAAGATGAAATTTATTACTTTTAAAAATAATTTAATTTTTATGATCAACATTGTTATTAATAAAAATAATTGAATTATTGTGAACATTTTTTATTAAAATGGTTAAAAAAAATTGAATTTCGGCGAAAATTTTGCTATTTATGAATTTTTCATAGGAATTTTATAAACATTGTTTGAAATAATTAATTTTTTAGAAATATAATAAATATTATGAAAATTTTATTTGGAATCTAATTAAATTCTTGTGGAAATTTTTATTTGTGAAAATAATTTAATTTTTTTATAAATGAATTTAAATAGTATTAAAAAATTGAAATTCTTCGTTACGCTTTATTATTTATGAAAATAATTGATTTTTTGCTTAGAATTTTGTCAAACGTTTTTTTAAATAATAATGCGATTCTATGGAATTTATGTAGAAATTTTATTATTTATAAAAATAATTGAATTTTGGATGAATTTTATCAATTTTTGCTAAATTAATTGAAATTGTTTGAACGAATTTGATTATAATTTTTAAAAATAGATTTCTGATTTTAAATATTAGCGAATTTGAAAGTTGTGTAATTTTTCAAACAAAAGAAAAATGAAATAGTAGCTTTTAGTGCGTGAAATCTAATAAATGTACCCGTAACGCAAAAAAAGTAGTAAGTATAGTAGGTTTTAGTAGATAAGTGTGAAGTCTGGAACTAAGGTAATACTTTGGCAAAGTATATAGACGAAGGGTGGACAAAAATTTTATTAATTTTTTAAAAATTTGGAATGAGTCTGGCAAAGTATGCGGACAGGAAACAATCAGTTTGTTAAATTTTTTTGTCTATCAACTTTCATACAAATTTTGAAACATGGAAACAGTTTTTCATTAAAAAGTTTTTTATTAGAAATAATAGTAACTATTTTTTGTTTTCTTCTTAACTCTGTATTTTGAACTGTTCAATTTTCTTGACACTTTGATGAAACGAATTTTTCGACATTAGAAAAAAGAATATTTCAATACCCATATATTTTACATGATTGGTTATTAGAGATAATGGTATGATATTTGTATATGTACACTTTTGCATATAAAACTGTAAACGAAAATTTTTACCATCTTTCACTCTTGATTGGTCTGACACCTACGCCCGTTATTTTCATACTTTCTCGTCATTTTCGATATTCTCGTCTATAATTTTGCTTCCGCCTGCCAACATATATACACACTGGAGGCAACCGCAACTCACAAGCAACAATTGCATGTGCGTGAACTTGTTGTGGGAAAAGCTGTGCGGAGATTCCTAACGGAATTCGCCGTTTGACTGTCGATCGTTGAAAGAGAGAACGTTTTGGATAATAGTTTCGTCGGTAACTGTCTTTTAAACCAGTACTTGATTTCCAACCACAACGAGGAAATAATTCTCTATCGTGCACATAAAAAAAACAATTCCCAATTGCTTGTGGTTAAATTAAACCTGTTGTTTGAGCGGGAAAAAAACTCATATACACGAAATATTTCTCTCGAGATACATTTTATTGGTACTTTTTTACAAACAATGTAGGTACTTAAGTGGGAGCAAAAAAGGAGAGGAACACATTTTTTTCTTTATTTTTTAAATTCTTCTCTTAGTGTTCATTATTTTTTGCAATTTTTTTGTTGTTGTTCATTTTTTGAATGTAATAATGTTATCAAAATAGGTATTATTAATAAATTAGCAAAAATTAGCATTTAATAACTGAGCTTTTGCTTTTGAATAAGTGAATTTTACTAATAGTAGAAATTACTATTTAATAACTGAGTTTTTACTTTTATATTACTAAATTTGACTAATAAATTAGTAGATATTACCATTTGTTAGTAAAATTTACTAATTAACAACATGTGATTATTAGGTTCTAAATAGTAATTTTTTCGACCACTTTTCTCTTTAAATATTTCATAAATTGAGCCGAAATTTTGCACGAATGTCTAAAATACAATTAAAAAAGAACAATGATATGCAAAAGTTTTAGTATTTTAAATATTTTAAATTACCATTGAATTTCTAACAGTCACATGATATTGAAAAGCAAAAAAATCAGTCTCCAATTCAAATTAGTAAACATTATCAGCAATTTAAATTTAGAGAGCATAATAGTCTAAATAATAAAGTTTGTAAACGAAAATAAAACTTCTAATTTTGAAAACAAGAGAAAAAATTAAATAATAAAATAATAAAAAATTCAAAGTTTGTCTGAAATGCGATTAAGTGAATAATTCCCCTCGCTGGAAATCCTTTTCAATAATTTAAAAATACACTCTTTTGTGAGGAATTTTTTTTTTTGCCAAAGATTTTATTATTTTTTTTATCTCTCCAAGAGGGTAAAGAGTAATTTTTTTACCCCCTCCCGCAGATATAAAAAGAAGGTTTTTTTTCTTTTTGTTTGATAAAAATTTATAGAGCTCGTGAAATTTATCAGTGCGACAAAATGTTTTAACGACGGGCACATCTCTTGTTGAAATGATCGATGAATAATTTTGAACTAAAATTTTAAATTATGCTATTTCATAGTTAAGTACAAGTCTCATTTTCACATGGAGATAAGTCAAAAGTTTTCTTGAGTCGTTAAACTGTCAATCCATATATTTTTATTTTCGTTTAGTATCAATATATACATATATATATACACGCTTCTTTCGTCATCCAGAAAGGAGAGTTACTTTAACCCTCGGGTCTCGATTCCCGTCTTGCAAGGGGGTAAGTGGTAGTGGGGGCTGGGAATCGTAAATTTTTATCAATTCCAGTACATTGATAAGGCAACAGTCATAAAAATCAAAATGGTAAAGTCATAAAGAATATGACTTCGCGCATCAGAAATCAAAAAGTTGCTTTCAACTTGTATGTGGTTTTCTTTATCCAAGAAATTTGAAACTTTTACATTTTTAATTTTTTATACATTTTGTTTAATTTTGATAAAAATGTAAGCATTCTCGCTAATTTAGATTCAGAATATATTCTTTGTGTCTACCCGCAGTTTTTCTAAGGATATCAAATATAGAGACAAAAATGTTATATACTTAGAAAAACTTTGACATAAAAAATGGAATGGTTTTGTGTTTATATCACTTTTGGTCTTAAATTAAAGATGAGACTTCCATGATCGTACCTATGTAAGTTTCAAATTTTTTCTGCAAATTTTAAAAAATATGGGGAGGTGAAAAAAATTTGGAAAAAATTTTATTTTTTAAATTTTGTTGTTAAATTTGTTGATTGCTGCAATTTTTGCATGAATTATTTACATATGAAAAATTGTTTAATAATCTTTAAATATTAAGTAATATGTTTCTGCAATTAAAAATTTTTATTATAAATTTTTTATTATAGAAAAAAACACTAAAAGTAGGCAATTTTTTAGAAAAACGCCAAAAATGAGATTCTCTAAAAAACTGTAGTTCTTGTAATTTTTAATATTTTTTGCAAGTTTATGAAGGTGATTTTTATTTTTTGACGAAATCTAGACGACAACAGCTGATTGAAGCATTAAGCTGGGGAAGCATTAGAACGTGTTTTTAGAACCTCAAATAATTACTTTTAGGTGATAGGACCTCTACTTGTTACGAAAAAAGTTTTAAAATTCCAACAAAATCATCTATGATGGAAAAAGATCCGGAAAGTAATCATTTTTGTAATTTTCCGAACAATTATTGAAATATAAGTTTACTATGGTAACAGATATGTAATTTAATTTCATGATGGACATAAGAAAAAATGTATTATCTAATTATTCGTCCTAATAAAAAATTTCTATTCAAGGTAATTCGAAAATCTGGGCGTTCATAATTTTTCTAACTTTTATAGTTACTGAAAGTAATGACGTCAAGATTTTGAAATTGCCTTGAATAGAAAATTTTTATTAAGACAAATAGTTAGACTTCATTTTTTTGCAAATGTTAATTATGAAATTAAATTTTTATATTTGTTATCATTCAAAATAGAACGTGAAATATTTACTCAATTCGGACATGTAATTAGTAATATTAATATCAAAGATGTTTTTGTTGGGATTTATTTATTATAAAGTTAAAAATATAACTAATTCCCCTTCATTCTGTCACCTAGCTTCTTAAAACAAATGTTCGTGGAATATTTTCAATTTGAAAACCTCTATTCTTTTCAATATATTAAAGCGAAAAAAATTCTTTTCGTCTCTCAGCGTCGACGCCAACTTCAGTGACATTCAAAAGTACAAAATAAAATTTTCATTTTAAAGAATACAAAATGAATTGATTTCATATTATATATATAATTTTTTTGTTATAATTTGATTGACATTTTTGAATTGACATTTTAGATTGACGTAATTCATTTTGATTATGATTCTTTTCACTCATTGAAATTTTGTTTTTGAAAGTTTTTATATGTATCAAAAGAAAATCGATCGGCAGATGGATTATTATTATTTTCCATGAAGAGCTAAAAAAAGAGGGCTTGGTCAAACGAGAGACCCCCCACGTGAACGGTTGAGTTTCATTTGTTTACCGAACACACGCGGTTGAGTTTCTTTTTTTTCTGGATCAATCGACTTTACTTGCATATAGAGTATATACATATACATGTGACTCATTGTTTGAAATTGACGTATGATCGTCCGGCACGCTCTTCACGCGATGCATTTAACTAATTACATTACCATTCGATCGTTCCCTGAAAGAAAGTGTGTATACATATATATATATATACATATACCTCTCGCAATTCACGTATAAAGCTTAACCGTCACGTCACTTGAGCCAAGAAGCTGCAGATGTCAGACTGTTAAGCAGGTCGAGTGATTGCAAGACGAATGCTTAATGTTTCCACATTTGAATTATATAAATCACGTAACTGCCGTGTTATATAGATTATGGTCGTTGATTAATAGATTATTATAAATCAGAATAAAAAATAATTAGGAATTTAGATATACATATAATTAACAAGGAATTTTTAATAAAAAAAAATCCATTACAAGAAAGAAAAATTCGTTTGATTCTTTTCTAACGAGTACCTCTCGTTCAGTAAAGGCGCACACAATAATTGCTAATTAAAAATTAAAAAAGAAATATCAATACTAAATTTTTATTAGAAAATTTCACCTCTCATTCTTGGTGTGCTTTCCTCAAAGGAAGTGCACGCATACAGGGTTCTTGTCATCGTCGAAAGGTGTCGAGGGACACCAACTCTGTATAAAAAGCGAAAAGAGTGTCAAGCACAGCAACGGAGATGGGCTTGCAACGTAAGATGTTTTCGGAGAGCTAAAGAACACATACGCAGTTCACGACTCAATTATTTTTTCCCTTTTCCACCCGCGTTTATACATGTCTAGAATTTGTCGTTCTTTACTTATTTCTTTCTTTATTTTCCCTTTTCTAATAATTTAACTAATTTTTTATTTTCACATCTTTTATACTCATAAATTATTTTTAATTTATTTTCCATTTCAATTACCTACTTCTTATTTCAATACTTTCTATTTATTTACTTATTTTCATTTATCTATTGCTTCTCATATAGAGGAAGTATTGTACTCTCTAAATTGGAATTAGTAAAAATGTTTACTAATTTGAATTAGTGACTGACTTTTTGCTTTTGAATTAGTAAAATTTACTAATAAATAGTAATTTCTACTAATTTAATAGTCAAATTTACTAATTCAAAAGCAAAAAGTTAGTCACTAATTCAAATTAGTAAGCATTTTTACTAATTCAAATTTAGAGAGTAATACCAAAATTTTTCAGGTTCGATTTTTTAATATTTATTATTTATTGTTTGTGTGTGTGTGTGTGTAAACATCATATTTTCATAAACATCTCCAAATTATAAAAAGCTTTTGGGCTGAATTTTTTTTTATTGTAGGTCTCACCTGCGGACATAAAATGAGAGTACTTTAAGATAGATTAATAAAGTTTAACTAATTATTTTTTTGATTTTTAATTTTTCAAAAAAACGTTTTTTTTCATAATTTAAACTATTTTTTAAGATAATTTGATTAGAAATAAAGAAGTTATTGATATTTTAAAAACAGAAATTGTGAAGAAAATTTTTTTTTTATGTGAAAGTATTAAATAATGAGAAAAAAATATTACAGCAATTGAGAATAATTGTTCAAATTATACTTTATTGTTATTAACATCTCTATGAGGAAGCAAAGTGTTCATAAAATGAACACAGCGAGATTAACCAAAACGAATGAAATGAGCACCAAAATTATAACAAAAATGTATAACTTGACAGCGGTTTTTTAATTTATTTTCCCACTTTGTATTTGTTTACATTTTTTATTTACCTACACCTAACTTTTATTCATTTGCCTGTTTGATCTATTTATTTACTTACATTGTATTTATTAACATATTTTTTGCACTTTTACCTTTTTATTTACTCTTTTACTTACATAGTAAATTGTGAGGTATTAAAAAGCGTTGCAGATAAGATAAAATGAACACGAAATAGGATTAAAATAATCCATTTTGGTGTTATTTTATACTGCACTGAAAAAAATTTATTCTGAAATTAAGAATCTATACCTATTATTGTAAAATAAGAATATATTATAAGGATCTAGCATAATATACTAAATTTAAGAGTATATGTACAAAATATTAAGAATATATTCCTATTTTAAGGATTGTATATACCTATAATAAATTTAAGCATAACATATTTTAAAATTTGGGGACCAGTGTATATTCTTAATTTCAGAATACATTTTTTTCAAGTGTATGTATGATTGAAATGTTACTTCAAATCAAAACCAAGTCTACGATTACCTATTTTTCCTTTACTTAGGTACTTCAATTTTTATACCTAAATGTTATCCCTTTGATATGTCAAAAAACGAGATATTGTAGTTGACATTTTTTATTGTTAACATAATCGCATGTAAAAGTGAAAGTTTGAACTTGAATAACTGAAAGCATCACAAATGGTTTTGAATTTTTTATCACATTTAAAGGGTACCCGAAGAAATATTTTCTCAAAATTTGGAGAAAATCTATCGAAAATAAATTTTTTCGAGAGTAGCAGCCGGAGAACTACCTCAAGTTTGACAAAATATATACAACAAAATATTGCTAATTTGCGAATAACATACACTGAGAAAAAAATGCTATTGAATCAATGAAATATTTGTTTGTCGCAATAAACGGCCTATTCAATATCGTTCGAATAGAAATACTGTTGGTTCAATAACATGTGCTATTGATTACTGCACTATAGATTTAAATAAATCTTATATAATATTATTACAGAAATTAGAGTATTAACGAAAAATGCTAAAATATCAAAAAATGCATTTCATACCTATAATTAAATCTGTTATAAATTTAATTAGCATGTACTTTCAAATCAATAGAATATGCTATCAATTTCATAGCATGATGCTACAGTTTGAATACCACATAATTTTAATAAGAATACATCACACTTTAGATTTTAATGAATTAAAATTTAATTTTATAGCATAATTCTATAGTTTCAAATATAAAATATTATTCTTTTGGAAAAACATTTTGAGAAATAGACATATTTTTGCTCATTTACATCTTGTTACTTATTTCAAGATAGACTTTTTTGTAATTCTACATACAATATATACAATTTGAGATATAACTTATAAGTTTACAACTCAACCTAAAATTAAATTTTATTGTAGCATATACTTAACAAACTATTTAACATTATACACACATACATACATTATACATATCATAATACATTTAAATGATGTTGATTTGAATTTCCTTATATACAAAAGTGATGAAACTATCACCGCTTGTGAGAGAAAAAATTAATATTTCAAGTGTGTATAGTGTATATATTTAGAAACCAATCACAAAACAAAGATATATTCCCGGAAAAATTTATATTTCAAATTCCTCTTTCAAGTATTTCCAAAACATTAACATGAAATTTTGCAAATTAAAACAGATGATTTACTAAAATATCAATTAATGAATTATCTTAATTTGAATAAGACAATACCTAATACTTTTAACTCAAATAAGTATGACTACAATTTTACTGCACGGTACTGTCAATTTTATAGCACGATACTGTAAATTTGATAGCATGGTGCTGTCAATTTTATAGCATCTGCTTTTGAACTTATTTGAATACATAGTTTGTAATAAGAAAAGCACGTGCTATTGATTCAAAAGCATATTGCATCGTCTAAAATGTACATCTATACAAATTGTAAATACTATTTATTAATTTAACAAAGTTTTATTTGAAATAATTGCAACACTTATTTCAAATAAATTAATATTTTTTAAATTAAATTGTATCAACCCCTCATCTCAACCATTTTGCATGTTTTATTAGACAACATTATGCTTTTAGTTCTAAATTATGAATTATTATAATTTAACAAATATTTTCTTAATTCAATACAGAAATTATTGCTTCAAAAAAATTAAATTCAATAGCATCGGTGCTATTGAACCAACAGTATTTTTTTCTCAGTGTATAGTTAAAGATTGGCGACACCAAAAATTAAATTTTTACTATCTCAACTAAAATAATAATAAAGTTTAAAATTTTTTACTTTTCAACCATAAAAAGAAGTATGCCGAAAAATGTGAATAAAAAAGACTATTTTTTGATTTCTATTTACACACTGTTTTATTTATTTACGACTATGTAGGGTAAAAGACAGAGGGATCCCTATTCCTAGGTAATGAGACCTACACATTATATATTTGTCTAAGTCACGCATACACTAGCAAAATTTGCCATCTCTCTTTTTCCCTCTCAATATATATATATATATATATAGTCAATGCGTGTTTAAAGCGACACGCCCTGTTACAACGCGGGTTTATGGGTCAAGTTATCGCTTCGCACGATGGGAAATCGTGCCCGGGGTATCTCGCTGTCTTCCATTTTTTACACTCCAAAGCAATAACCACGCGCGCGTTTCTTATGCCTTCCAAGTCGTTGTGTTGCTGCACTTTTTTTCACTCTCACTCTCTCTCTCTCTCTCTCTCCTTCTCCTTATGCACTTTAGCGCCTTAGAAATCTTTTTTATCGCTCAACGCGAATTCCCGTTATAAAAAATTAATCCCTTATCGCTCGCATTTTTATAACTCATGCAGGGGCGTTGAAACGAAATTTATTCCATGCGGGGAAGATGAATTTAACAGCAAACTTTTGTTGAAAACGAAAGAAAAATATCTGTCATCGTGAATATATATATGCGAAAAAAACGATATTAGTTCGAAATGAAAAGTTTAAAATAATAATTTTTAAATTATAGGGGCATATTAGTAAATTTATAATGGTGAAAAGTCTCACACATCATTGTGTGTCATTTTTTTTTGCCTTTTTTTTAATATAAAAAAGGAAAAAATATATATAGTTACACATCCGCCGACATTTTCTCTGTAAAGAGAATAAATGAGGGTAGTAAGAAGGCACCTGTGATCGTTTGGAGTGCCCGCATATAGTGAGCGATGTGAATTCACATTCGTTTCGCAATCGCGAACGCCATTCGTTTTCATTATCTGGATGTGTGAAGTATAAGAATGTTTTTGTCAAGAGGAAGTGTTGGAAAGCTTACGAAATTAGCATTGCTGCACTAATTTGAAAAGCAAAGTCGCGCGAACGCGTATAAATATATATATATATATACAACACGACCTTGAGACCCGTGAGACTTTCACAGAGAAAGAGAGAGAGAGAGAGAGATAGAGAGGGGGGGAAGTAAACTAAGTGCGAGTGTGTCTGGGAAATCAATTAAGACGATGAATATATATTGGCTAATTGACGCCATGCGTCTGTCGTACGCACTTTAATAACGTATTACACCTACGTGGACTCTCGTCGAATCGCTTCGAGTGCATCGCCAATCAAACTAACATATTGCAATATAACATTCTTTTACTTCGCGCCTCACTATTACGAACATTTACGATCTTCATTAGCGTTGAATAATTTTATCCTTTGCCTATTTATAAAATACTGCTAGTGCTGAATTAGAATATATAAGCGAGAGGGAAGTTTGTCATATTCACACTTTTCTTTCAGTGGTCTTGTAATAAGCGTAATAATTTACGGAAAACCTGGAACAGTCAGGAAATTCTTTATATATTTCTGTCAACTTAATTTTTGATTAATTATTGAAAAATTATTATTTAGAAATTATTTATTGAATCATTTCACTTACAACTCTCTAAATTTGAATAAGCGAAATTTCACTGTTTCACAGCGATAATTAAATTCCATTCCAAAATGCGTACATTCGCTAATTAATTAGTGAAATTTTACTGATTTTTTAGCGAAATTTCACTAATTCACAGCGTATATATACGCTAATTAGAATCATTTGTATACTTATCGCTGTTTCAGGTTTAGATAGAATATTTCAAAATTAATTGAATTTTAAAAGAGTTGCGTTTATAATTTTTATGTAGAGATTAACCCGCAAAAGGTTTTAAATTGGAAATTTTTTAAAGTTTCAAAGATCTCGGATTTTTGAAAAACTTTGATTATTTAAATTCTTCTAAAATTAGTTTAATTCAATTAATTATTGAAAATAATAAATTTATAGAAGAAATTTAGTAAAAAACAATTTTAAAAAATTGAATTTTTAAGAAGTTAGAAATAATTGCAAAAATTCAATTATTTTTAAAATAATAAAATTCTTCAGAGAAATTTAATTAAATTCTAAAACACAAAAATTTCTCTTTAAAATTCTAATTATCTTTATAAATTATAAAATTCTTCTCTGAAATTAAATTATATAAAAAATTTTTAATAAAATTATTGTAGAAAATTCACTTTTTACAGAAATTTTTCTCAGTTCAATTATTTTCAATATTCTAGTATTTAAATAAAATTTCCTAATTTACATTTGCTTAAAAAAAATTTCTTAATGTTCAATGAAAACATTTCATTATTTTCATAAATAATAAAAATTTTTTACATTATAGAGAGGATTTAATTATTTGCAAAAATAATATAATTCTTCCCAGAAAATCAATTATGTTCAAGGATTTAAGAAAATTCGCTTGAAAATTCAATTATCTTTATAAATGGAAAAATATTTCTCTAAAATTCAATTATTTAAAAAAATTTTAATACAATTCTTGACAAAATTTCAATTATTTGAAAAAATTTTTAATAAAATTCTACGCAAACATTTAATTATTTTTATACACAATAAAAATCTCACAGCAATTTAATTATTTGACAATTTTTTATAAATTTTTTCGCAGTAATTCAATTTTTTTAAGTAATAATAAAATTTTTCTCTGAAATTAAATATCGTTTTGAAGAATTTCAATAAAAAAAAGTATTTTCGAAAGTTTCCCACAATTTAATGACTTTCAATTTTTACTATTTTATTTAAGTTTTTAAATAAAATTCATTTATTTAAAAATAATGTTGATAAATTCCTACACAAACATTCTAAAATTCAATAAATAATTTTTGCATTTAACTAATTAAATTATCGTAGGAGTTTTGAATAAAAATTGATTTAAAAATGAATTTCAGTTAAAATTTCAAATAATTAATCATTGCAATTAAAAGTATTATATGTAGTGTGGATTTTTAGAAATAATTGAATTTTGGAAAGGTTTCAAATCAAAATCTTTGAAAATTTGAATGTTTCACACTTTTAAATAACAATAATATAAAATTAATTTTTTTGAAAAAGTTTGTTTGAATTTTGTTTTTAAATTATACTTAAAGTTTTTATTTCAAATCGAAATTTTGTAAAATTGAATAGTGTATAAAAATATTCTAAACTTATGAACACAGTCTTTGTTCTTATTTAAGTATATTTTTCATGTATTTAATTCTTAAAGATAGAATATAAATTTTTAGATTCAAATATATTTTTATTAAAAGAAATTTTTTTTATTATTGGTAAAAAATAAGTTGTGGTTTTAAAAATCTAGAAAAATTTCCCTTTTCTAACCTGCAAAATCTGGAAAATATTGGATTCGTCATTTGAAATTTTGAAAAACGGATTCAGTGACCTCTCAGAAAAACCTTTAACTCATTTTTGTTGCATCTCAAAATGTGTCTACATTAAATGACAAAGAACGTGGCGCCATCTGCTTTACTCATTTTTTATGCATATAAAATTGAGCTAGATTCTTACTTAATTTAAGATCGAGTTTTTTCTGTGCTCAAAAACCCTCGAAAATAGTATATTGTGTGGCAAGGGCGGAAAGTTGTCAATTCCTGACCGAGTTTTTTGTTCAATTGCGCGATAAACAAGACGCATCCGCAAATTCAAAAATGAATATGCACTTATTATTGAATTTGTATGAATTATTTTTATAAAGCTTAAGACGAATCCGAATATTTTTGATAAATTTTAGAATAAAATTTTACTTAAAAACTTTATATCTTCTGAAACACCGATAAAATACTAATTTTGTAATAAGTTAAATAATATATCGTAATATTAAACATTTTTATTACAAATAATAATAATAATCTTAATAAAAACACATTAAATAGTGACGTGATAAAATTACAATAGAATAAGTAATAGAAATTAATAATATAATAATTAGTAGTATTTATTTAATACTACTAAAGAAGCAGGCGGAAAAACGACTTTTCCGCCCGCTATTGGTAGGCGGGCGGAAAAAACTTACTTTCCGCCCGCTATACATGCACGGAAAGTCGAGTTTATCGCGCATGTAGGACAAAAACTAATTTTTATCTAATCGCACCAATTTTGAAATTATTCGCCATATTGCCTCCACCATTTTCAATTATGATCTCGAGTAACGAGTAACGAGTAACGACTACTTACTCAGTTTTTCTAAGGGTACCAAATTGAGACTAAAATGTATAAAAAGTGTTGCGAAGCAACATGTTTGATTTGTTTTATTGTCTCAACTTGATATCCTTTTTGCAAACTGAGAAAATCAGCTTGCTCTTGTTATCATAAATTAACAATTTCCGCTTAACGTTGATAAATATGATTCGAAGAATGAAAAAAACACTCGAGCTAGATAATGAGAAATCACCCTATTTTCTCCACTTATAAAGTGCGTAACTTTCGTACCATATATATCAGAGAACGTTGTCGATAGTGCGTTAGAAAAGGGGAATAAAGACGACATCCGCAAGTGTGATATTTTGATGGATCATCACAGTGGAAAAGTGTCGTTAGTATGACTAATAACCTCTTTTTGTGAACGATTCAAGTCTCGAAAAAAGACTTTTTTTTCTTGAAAAGTCCCTATATACTTCCCTTTGGAAGTAACCTCCCCCAAACCATCTATACTAGTAGCATACAAACCCTTTTGCTTCCTTCTTTTTTTCCACTTTTCATCTCTATCTCTTGCGCGCAGAGTTGGAAAAAATGGAGAGGGGGACGAGAGAAAAAAGAAAAAAAAAGAAGCCAGGGATGAAATTATTACCAGTCATAATAATCCCTTGAAATTACGATCCATTATACTCTTCAACGAAAAGGGAGCTATTCAAAAAAAGAGAAGAAAAAAAAGAAGTAGTGTCTGATGCTTCTTTATGAGCCGTTGCGCAGCTTTTAATGAATCACAAAATGGATTACTTCGTGTTTTGCTTAATAGCGTCTGGAGGAGCTGTCGATTTCACATCAAAAAATAGACTAATGGTACTACTTGCTTCGTGGTTATTCTTTCAATTATTTGATGTTTATTATTGAAAGGCGTTCAGAGAAATGAAGCAGTGAGGATGAGTGAGAGATGTTGGAAATTAATAACGAGGGGTATAAATATTGCAGGAATCATGAAAACCCATTTATTTCGAGGTTTTATTATTTGCTTCGATTGTGGCTATCAGAATTTCATTGTAGTGGAGAATTCAAGTAATTTTCTTTACTTGCTCTTCTTACTGCTACTAATATTTTTTATATTAATTGTAGCTAAATCAAAATTGAACTCATATTTAGCCAAGAATGATTGAGTAATACGAAACTGTTTCTTAATTAGCAATTACTAATGCTATAACACTTTGTTTAGCCAACACGGAATCAAGTAGTGAATTATTTACATTAGTACTGAACCAATATTTAGCCAGTAATAATCCAATGCTTAACCATTAGTGAACCATTATATAGCCAATAGTAACCACTATGTAGACAATAATAAACAAACATTAAAAATTAAGCCATTACTGAACCATTATTTATCCAGTAATACAACTTTCAGTCATTACTGGACCAACATGTTGACAATAATAATTTAATATTTGTCCATTAGGAACAAATATTTAGAAAGTAATAATCAAATATTTAATCATTACTGAAGCATTAAGTATAGTCAATAATAATTTAATATTCATCTATTACTGAACCAATATTTATTCAGCAATAAAACAACATTTAACCATTACTAGACCAATATGTAGCCAATGCTAATCCAATAAATGGCTACCACACTGCACCAAGATTTAGCCAGTACTTAATCATTGCTGAACCGGTATTTAGTCTGTACTGAACCAATATGTAACAACAGAACAAATTATTAGTTATTGACATTGATTAATGCTGGACCTAATCACTGTAAAAAGAGGCATCTTATTTTAAGATACTTTGGTAGTCACTTTTAAATTGTTTCCAAAAAGTTATCCAAAGCATTTTAAAATGCATTAGTTTCTAAGATAGAAGATGGATAAATAAGATGTTTTAATCGTTTTAAAAGTGATTATAATGTATTTTATAATGTATTTATAATTATTTATAATGTATTTAATTTCTCCAAAATTATTGAATTTATTTCCTAAATTTACATCTATAATAGAAATTAGTAGGTATACTTAGTGACTGTTTTGACAAATCTAAATGCAAATTAGAACATAATATATAGTTACCGCATTATATAAACAATTTCCCTTTCAAATTTTTTGAGGATTTTTCTCGTCAGAAATGTGAACATTAAATGCACCGATTTCAAACGACATAAGCCGACTGTCCATCAAGTAAGTTGGATATGTAAGCTTTACGGTATGGTGTTATCTCGAAACGGGTTTTAGGGGCTAATCTGCTTTCCCTGGGGATGAAAACGGTAGTAAGGTGTTTCTCAACTCCTGACTGTTTGATATATACATATATATATATATATATAGCTACCTGCTGGCATATAGATTCCCTCTTTCTCTCTCTATATATATATAGAATATATTCTATATATGTATATGCCGGCAGGTAGCTGCTCTTATACGAATATCAACAGCACATTTGTCACTGTACGTGACAGCATTCGAATACATATGAGATCGATATAAGTCCACTTGCTCCTTTTCTATGAATGAGATGCGAGGACGAACTTGAAAAACTAAATTTCAATAGATTTTTCAAGAGGGCTTCTTCACAATATACATCGAATTTACCTATGTGGGAAAATTTTTCATTCGAAAACATGAAGTTTATTCATATTAAAGTATATTCTTTGTGGGATATTTATAGATTGTGAAATTAATAACTTTCTTTAGTCGGGGTTCCTTTTTTATGTTTCATCAAAATATATATATACAATATACAATATATAAATTTAAGTGATATTTATTCAATTTTCATTCATTCATTCATTCATTTTGTTGGCGTTTCTTTAGAAAATTTTTTTTTGTATTTTCTAAGGAGATAATTGAGTAAATTATTATCCTAAAGAAACACGTAAATCGCCTCGGCTGGATACTGGACCAATTTTTATTGACAAATTTTACCCTCGTAACCTTGGATCGATATTCAAGGTTGCCAGGGCTGTGAATTCCAAATTTAGAATTCTTTTGGACAATTGTCTTGGATTCTAATAATAAGCAATTATACTTTTAAGAAGATTGAAAAGAAATTGTTTTCTTTTCTTTTTAAGAAAAACACAGTGTTTAGCTTTTGAATGTTTTCTTCTTGAAAACAACAAAGAGAATATAATTGAATCGAAAAATATTTTAACTCCTTTTGAATGTTTATGTTTCTTCAAAATTGGTAGATTTTGAAATCCAAACGTAATTTTGTAGAAAATACAGTTCTTAAATCAATTTTTTTATTTGCAAATTTATTTTTTTAACTGATTTTGGATGACAATTTTAGTTTAATTTTTTAATATTTTTTATTTTTTATCAATGAAAATTATGATCTGAATCATTGACATTAAAAATTGCGATAAGATTGTACTCTTTAAATTTAAATTAGAAGTGATTAATTTGATTGTAAAATAGGTCAGCCACTGATTCAACTATTTATACTATACTAATGAAGTAGTTATTAATAACTAATTATTATATAAATTTACTTTTAAGTTATGTATAAAAGAAACTAAAATTTTTTGTAACAACTCGTAACAACAATTTTACAACACAGCAAAAAGCTGAAATTATTTTTGTTGCAACTCATTATGGTTAGTTAGTTTAGTTTAAAAACTAACTAACTAGGTTAGTTTTTATGGAAATTTAAAATCTTAACCCCTTGACAGTCCATGGCCCATATGTGACCACAAAAAGTCGTGCCACCTTTACGTCTGTGGCCATATATGTCCATCTCAAAAACAAAATACTAAACATAATTCGATTTGAAGGACCAAGTGCATACTAAGGTTTTCGGGGTCGCTGAATCCGAATTTCAAGTCAGATTTTCAAAATTCAAAATGGTGGACCTAAAATGGCGACTATGAAGATTTAAAAATTTATCAAATACGCTTGAAAATTTGGATCCGCCATTTTAAATTTTGAAGAACTGACTTCAAATTCAAATTTTGCGACTCCAAAAACATTAATTACAATGAAATCACATTTTTTAGAAACTTTTTTTTCTTGGACCGTTTTTGGACCACAAACGATTTTTAGCTGGACTGCGAAGGGGTTAAGAATATTATGTTGATAATAATTTGATAATTATTTTATTATTATTAAAATTTGAAAGACTGTGTTATTTTTATAATATTTATTATTAGTACATTTTTTAATATATACATGAAATATTAATATAAAATTATTGTTTTAAGAATCTTTTTTTTATTTTGGACGTTTCTAGGCAATATTAAAACTTTTTTTTTTATGTTAGATATGGTTGGTATAAATTTACAAGTTTTAACCTATAAAACATTTTTTCAATTCTCCAGAAATACGATAAATCGTATTTAAGAAACAAAGTTTTTACAGCGCAATCTGTTTGTTTATTGAAAACAATGATTTTAATTAATATTTCTTGATGAAGTGATTGTTATTTGACTATAATTGTAATTTTATCTTCAACTTAAAATGTTAAAGTTAAATATTTTTTTTATAAAACTGCAACTTCACTGCAAAAATAGGTCTCTTTTTTGACATCTTAAAATAATAAGATGTAAGATAGAAAAAAGGTATCTTATATCTTAAAATAAGATGTTTTCTATAATATCTTACTCATATCTAAGATGCTTTATATGTTTTAACAGTGATCAAGATGTTTCTTCTATTTTAGAAAAGTAAGACACTTCTTTAAGTTTTTTAAAGATGCTTCTGGTGCAATAAGATTTTTAACGATAAAGTTACTTGAGAAGCGTAAGATGCGACAAAAATATAATTTACTAAAAACTAAGATGCATAATGTGTTATCCACATGAGCCCATAGTTAACCTTAAAACTTTTTTCTCAAAAAATATACTGAAAATGTGTACGAAGATACTTTTAAAATCTGAAATTATAAGATGTTTCAAATAACTAAAAAGTGTCTACCAAAACATCTTAAATTAAGATACTTACTTCTGCAGTGTTGCAACTAGTTATCATCATCTAGTTAATTTTTCAAAATTTTATGTTTGTTTTAAAGTAAAAAGTGGTTTACAACAAGTTTACCGCATTATTCCAGAAAGTTTTCCTATATATCTTACCACCTTGCCTGAAAAATCACTTCTGACATTAGATCCTACAATTTTCAATAGCATTTAAATATCAGCGCAGATTATCACGTATCACATAACTTACGAGGGAAATTCCAATTCCGTCGAAAAGGGAGTCTCACGGGTTATGTCAGCCAGACGTAATGACGAGATGTAGAGAGAAGAAAAAAAGGAAATAGGGTCCTTGTGCCAAGTGCAGGGATAGTACTTGACGCAATGATTCAAGGGAATCCAGCCAGGAAAGGAACATTCGAATTAGATTGGCAGCGTGTACCGAAATCACGCCGATGTTGCCAAGGACAAAAAGGTTTGTCGTGATTTGCAATGAGACGAACTACACACACATACACACACAAATATATGTATATCTATATACTTCGAATAGGGTATTGCATAGAGAAAAGAATTCATCGAGGGACGCCATGACTCCCTGATCCCTTGGGGTCCCCTTGGCATCATCTTTTTTCAGCAACTCCCACGAACTCACCGCACCACTGTGTCTCGTTGCTTAAAGCAAGGGGCTTTTTCCACTTGCCTATGGAACATTGTCTCGAACTTTTTCAATGGTCCAGCTCTGCCGCGGATAAATCGGGATAGAAACCGGGTACCAGTCATATAACGATGCCTTGTTAATGTCTTTGCGAGAGATGTCCGGGTAAAGGAGAGAGTATGAGGGTTGCTCGAGTGTGTTTCGAGGCATTGTGAATCGAGTCTTCAGGACCCTTCAGTTCCTGAAATATTAAGGAGTCGTCTTGCCGCCGGGGCTTGTCATCGCTCTATATATATATACATATATAGGAAAAAATGCGAGGGGTTGGAAAATCTGATAAGGACTTTTTTTGATCCTTATATGGCATCTATATTGCCGTACCGGACGTTGGCTAAACCGCACGCCCTCTTTGGAATGTTTATTCGCAGACCAAGAATTTCTTGCTTGCATTTGATCCAGTTAGTTTAGAGACACTTCCCTTATGCTCTTGGTTTGTTTATCTGATTTTGTCGTTCTCTGGTCAAGGTGTTCGCTCTCAGCGTTTTTCGCAGTCGTCATCGTTTTGTAATGGCCGACCCCCCTTTTTTTCTTCGGATGTGACACGTATGCGGAAAAAACGTGTCCAAGAGTCGAATGTCTTCTTTAACGTTGCTCTTGTCGATGATCGTTTTGCTCTTTTGGACAATGAATTAGAGATTTCTTATCGTTTTTTCGATAAATCGACATTATTTTCTTACCGTATTTTTCTTTTCGTGATTTTATTTTTCAGTTTTTACCACTTCCTAAAAAGTATATGATTGGTGTTAGATTAGCCTCACACTAAGATTGGTGCTCAAAATTGGTAGCATTGCTCTCAAAATTGGCTGAATATTGGTAGAATAACTTTTTTTGATTGGTCGAAGCTTGACTCGAGATTTTGAATATAGAATCTAAAGCCAGATATGAAGTTAAAAATACGAAACCCAAGAATAATTTTAAGAAGAATATGTTTAACATTAGATTAGTCTCGAGCCAAAAGTATCACAACATTAGTAGAATTGCTCTGTTTTTTATTGGTAGGATCCAGTGCCAGATGTGAAATTTAAAAATATGAAGCTTAAAAATAATCATAAGAAGTATTGATGTTAGATTAATCTTACGACGATATTGGCAAAATTTTGGTAGCATTGATCTCAAGATTGGTTCAATTTTGGACCGAGACTGAGAATATAGAATCTAATGACAGACCTAAAGTGAAAAATATAAATTAAAATATTATATAAATTAAAAATATAAAGCCTAAGATTATAATCCTAAGAAAGATACAGTTCGGATTCGGTTAGTCTTAGGCCAAGATTGCATCAATATTGGTAACATTTTTTTCAAAACTGAAAGCAATAAATAGATTCTGCAAAAAATAAATTTAAAAAAAATTCAAATTTGTAGTGTAAATTCGCTCAAGAAATAAGTCTACAAAAAAGATGTTTGGGCCTGGATATTTTAAGTATGTTAATTATTTTAATTTATAATTCGATTTTTTTAATAATAGTGCTCTTATAACTGAAAATCAAACGATTTAAAACGGTTTAAGCACTAAATTGTCAAACTTAACCTTATTCTTTATGGTTATGAGTACGTTTAATTGAATGATTGAATATAATTACTTATTGGTAAAACAATATTAAATATTTATTCCAATAACTTTGGACATTGTTCTTAATTTTTTTCTTTATTGATTCTAAAGAATGTTTAGTTTTATTTTTGCAGATTATAATATATTTTGTCAGAATAATAATTGTGAGCGAATTTACCATCATTTAAAGGTAAAGTCGCTCACAACACAACGGTTTATAAATAATTTTCTGTTACATATTTTAACATATTTTTACATATTTTTTTTTTATTTTAGAGATTATATATTTTCAGTGCCAATATTTATTTCAGAATTTCTTTTCCAATTTAATGTTTCTCTTTAATTTTATCCGCCGAATCATAAATATAATAATTCACAAAGAATGAGAAAGCAATTATCATCTACAAGACGGAAATTTCACTTTTCAAGTGTAAATATTTTTTTGATGAATCATGTTATTAGATCATTTTCGTGAAGCAAAAGGATTTGCACTTTAATGCTTTGGCCAGGAAGAGATGTAATCGTGAAAGAAAATCTTCAAGAAGTCATCACGGTCGTGCTGTAAGGGACGTACAATCTGATAAAGTTCGCCACTCCGTTATTGGAACTTCTCTTAACCAAAGAACTATCATGTTTTCAGAAAATCAGTTTCCGACCGTGAAAGCCATTTTTTTTTATTTCTATACACGAAAATGACAAGTGAAAAAAGGGGATTTCAATGTTTAACTGTTTAATATAAAAAATGTAGATATTTGAGTGCCAAAATTAAGACAGCTAAATTTTTTATTTTATTAGAAATATTGGTCCAATTTTATCAATAAAACTTAGTCCCCTCTTTGAAAGTTTTCTTCTCAGAATTTTTTAATTAAATTTAATGACAAACTTGAGGAATTCTTTCGTGAAAATATTGTAATGTGGTAATTACTATACCATATGGCGATGATTTTCAAATAATGCGATTACTGCGGCATATAACTGTTAAAGCGAGAATGATTGTATTGATGATTAAGGTGAAAATAATGAATAATTCACAAGGTAGCGGGGAAATAAGAAACTATCAAGATTAGTTCGTTTAAGTAATACACCGTTAAGGTGTGTATTACTATGGTGAAGTTTTTTTTCCCTTTTTTTTGCTCAAAAGTATTACTCATTTTCCTATGTACTTGGAGATTTATTAGGTTTTTACTGACATACAACTTTACGGCGAACGGAACCCTACCTAAGACGAGTTTTTCATCACAAAAAAGTGATAGAAACACATACATGTGATTCTCTGCTCATACAGTCCATAGTGTCTGTACACATAATGGAGCTAAATTACATCTGAAATGCAGGTTCACGTTGAAAAAGTAATGGAATTATGTTACTTTTAGTGTAGATGATGATTACTATCCTCAATTTTCCAACAACTCACGTTCGAAAATTATAAATGAAAAATAAACTATAATTTAATTAGGAAAATATTTTTTATATTCAACTTCTGTTTTTCTTTATATTAATTTCGAGAAGTTGCTTGAAAGATTTGAAAAATATTTTCAAATATGTTTTCAAATAATATTTGCAGAATTACTATTTATATTACTGTTATTTGTACAATTAGTATTTTTATACAACTGCTACTTTATTAACTACAATTGTCGATCTAAAGAAAGTCTTTACTTATTAAAAAAAATATAATTTTCTATATCTCATTCGTTTTTTCGTCAATGATCCATTAAATTATTTGGAACGCGGATGGAAAAAAAATTTTATGAGGCGAATTATAGTTTGTCTTGCATGGAATAACATTACTTTGGGCAGTAACAATATATACCATACGATGCGACTTTACATGGTTAAAGGCGAAATTGCCTTTCGTGCAATAAGTCAACTGCGATAGCGTTGAGTTCCAAGAGTTCCAGACTTATCTTAAAAGATAGGAAAAGTGGTCTGAGCGAGTTTAACTCCTCGAGAGAGTGAGAGAGTTCGACTGTCGTCGCTTCAACATTTTCCGAACTATTCCCTCACTTTAAGGATACCAGTTATGCCAGATTCATTAAACTCGTTTTAGAAGTTGTATTAATTCTAGTTCTCCACTATCTTCCTTTTCTCAATGAGCTAATTCTGTCTTGTAAGTCTCTCGTCATCCAAGTGTGTCGTTTGAGTTTTTTTCTCTCTTTTTTTAGTTTATTTCTTTTTTAATAGTAGAGGAAAAATTGGAGAATTTTAAATAGGAGAAGAATTTTTAAGAAAATTAGAAAAAACTAGCTAAAAACTTGTTAAAGCCCCAGTTGTAGCTAGGTTCTAATTTTAAAATAACAAAAAAAGTAGAAATAGGAAAATAGAAAATTAAAAAAAACAATAAAATAACGATAATATGGATTGGAAAAAATATATTATTTAAAAGTAGGGGAATAACCGGGTTTTTCTCATAAACCATGAAATTACCTCGAATTCCAAAACAAAACATTCAACTTTTTCTATTTTTGGACAATATTTTCTTTTTAAATAATTTAATTCTTTAAGAACTAACATACAATTATTACTTAGAAATTACTTATTAAATTTTACCTAAATGCCTTAAAATTAACTAAATTTTAAAAAAGATGCGTTTACAATTATCATAAATAGATGATAACTTCAAAAGGTTTTAATAATTTAAGTTTTGAATTAATTTAATTAGAAACTTTTAAGAACTTAGATTATTAAAAAAATTTAATAATTTAATTAATTTAATTTAATTTATTTTAATAAAATTTTTTTAATATAAATTTAATTTATTATTAGAAATAATAAAGAGGCTGGATGCTATAAAGGGACGCGCATAGTTTTCGTTGTCCTCTCTCGCAGCCGTTATCTCGCTTATAGCATCCAACACCTCAATTGATTTATTGAAGCATTTAATTTAAAAAAAATAAAAAATATTGAATTTTGGAAAAGTTACAAATAATTGCAGAAATTTAATTATTTTCAAAAGTAATAAAATTCTTCCCAGAAATGCAATTATTTTCAAAAAAATTTCACAAAAGAAATTTAGTCAACATTGCAATTATCTTTATAAAATATGAATAGCAAAATTTTACGATATAATTAAATTATTTTCAGAAATTTGAATAAAGTTCATTGCAAAATTCAATAAGTTTTAAACAATTTTTTTAAATTAAACTTTTTTTAATAGTTTACTATTTTAATAAAATTTCCCAAAAGTATTCAATTATCAAACAAAAATTTTGATAATATTCTATACAAATGTTCAATTATTTTCCAAGAAATAAAAATTTCACAGGAATTCAATTGTTTTCAAATATTTTTTTAAATTTCTCTGCGATTATTCAATTATTTTCATAAATAATAAATTTCTTTCAAAGGGATTCAATTATTTTTTACATTATACAATTCTTTGCATAATTCAATTATTTACATAAATAATAAAAAATTTTCGTACAATTTTAATTATTTTTAATTTAACACCGAAAAAAATATTCTTGTTTTAAACGGATTCATCTTAAAACAAGAATATTTTTTTCCTTGAATTTGAATTGAATTTCTAGATAAATATAATTATATTCTTAAAAATTTTATTAAAATTCGTCAAAAAAATTCAATTATTTACCATTTTTTTATGAATTTCTTCGATATAGTTTTATTATTTTCAGGAAGAATAACATTTTTTACAGAAATTCAATTATGTTCATAAAAAACAAAATTTATCGTAGAATTTCAAATACTTTTTATGCAATTTTATTAAATTCGTCTAAAAAATTCTATTGTTTAGAAATTTCTTGTTAGAATTCTTTATTAGAATTAAATTTTAAGAAAGATTCAATTATTTAATTAATTATTAATTTTTCTATATCTGAAAAATTGAATTCTCGTAGAATTTTTAAATAAAAATTGATTTAAAAATGAATTTTGGTTAAAAATTTTACATTATAATAAAGATTAAAATTAAATTCTTTGAAAGTTTGAATTTTCCATGCTTTGAACTAAAAATGGTGTAAAAATATATTTTTTAAAGAAGTTTAATTGAAATTTTTTGGAAAAAAAAGTTTTTTTTGAAAAGTTTTTATTTTCTAATATATATTTTTAATTAAAGAATTTTCAAATATTCGAGATTTCATCATTTAGATATACATTTTTAAATTAAATTTAATTATAAACAAAAATGGACTTGAAAATTCTCAAAGAAATAGAAAAAAAATTACCAGTTAATGATAATTTTTCCTTTACATAGAAAAAGTGAATTTTTTTATTCCGACAGCAGAAGAGAAATTTCGTAAAAAATGAGGGAAAAATGAAATTGAGTCGAAATGAGGATAATTAAAAAAAAATTGGTTCCGTTAAAAATAAATAATTAGTGGAGGATTTGAACATTTTTTTTTGTTTTTCCACCCTTGAAGCACTTGTCGTGAGCAGCTACTCTAAATTTCGACCCCAAAGCGTGTGTTCGCTTTCGGGGAAGAAGGAAGAGAGAAGGTAGAGGGGTTTCCTCCTTGAAATGGTTTAAAGCGGATTCGGCATGGGCCCACCTGTTGCCTCTCTATTTCTTTCCCCGCGCTTGCAAAAAAAGAAAAACTCTTATTTATTCACTTCAAGTGATAAACAAGATTAAGATTTTAGATTTAGTAATTCCAATTAAATGAGAATTTTTATATTTCGAAACTTTTCTTTTCGACTAACGAAATAATTGTATATTTATAAAAGAGAAAAAGAGAGAGAGAGCGAGAGGTAGACTCTCATCGCCAATGAGAGAACATGTAATCTCGTGTATATCATGAGGGCAATAAATAATATTTAATTAGTTTCGATTATCAGGGGAATTCAGAGAGGTTGTCGCTTTCAAAGGTATATATATATATATATATTCCTCTCATTGCTTCTTTGCGTCCCAATCATTCCGCTAATTACTAAAACTCCCTCGAAACATATAGTGTCGCGTTGATCATGAATCGATTCGATATAACGTCCATTGGATCTTAAAGCGTCGTTGATCTTATCGATCCGAATAGCAGCGTTGTATCGTTGAAAGATCAGCGAATCTTTGACCAAAGAGTGGGTGCCCGCACTTCGATAATTAAATCATGGGCATTTAACGCTACAAGGAGAATCGCAATGTTGTTGTCGGTCTTCATTCCGATCAAAATTGACATTGACGAACTGACAACTCGGACACTAAGGTGATCTGTTCAAGTGTGTTAACACACATCATTCTATTAAACATGATACGTGCAAGGGAGTATCATCATTATTTTAATTTTTTGATAAAAGAATGCTTTATTGAAAATTGCACAGTGAAAATTAAAATTATTTACTTCGTTGTGGAAAAATGGGTCAACTTGGAATTGACCCCATTTAGATGAATGTTGGGCCAATTCTTATGGCCCATATTCGCAAAAGATAAGAGCGTTAAAATTAACTCTCTTACTATGACTTATCCCCACTTTAGCGGTTTTTAATGTAATTCCCAAAGCCCTCCACCAATCGAACGAATTGTTTTGTCCAAGACTACAATAATAAACAATAAGTACAAAAAAAGTAAGTAAAAAACAGTACAACTAGATGTTCTAAAGACTCCAGAGAAAATGCTACATGCAGCATTTTTCATAAATTTTATTTTTTCCATTTGGATTTTTGTAACTTTTTGACTATATTTTTCACACTATCAACAAACAAACAAACAAAATTTGTAAAAAAAACGTGGGAAATGGTTTATTACAAAGTTATTTTGCATTATATATGCGTACATTCAAGCAATAAATCAAATTTAGGGTAAACAATTTTAACACCAAAATTTTTACTCCTTTCTCTCCAAATCTGAGTTCGTATAGAAAGTTACTAATTAAACTACGAAAAGTCTTTCAACAAATGATTTAGTAATAATTTTACAAATAATAATTATTGCTCTAATTATTATTATAAATAAATTTATATATAAAAGGAATTTAATACATGAATATTATTCATTAAGGAATAAAATTTTATTCTTAAACTCTTTTATATATATATATATATATATATATATATTATATATATATATATATTATTATATATATATATATTATATTATAATATATATATATATATAATATATATATAATATATATATATAGTACAAGTACCTATCTTTTTATTCTTGTGTAATAAAAAACAAATTTTTTACTTTGAATAAGCCAGGAATTTTAACAATTCAATTATTTTCAAGAGTAATAAAATTCTTCACAGAAAGTTAATTATGTTTGAAATTTTTTTTGAATTCTCCTCAAAATTTCAATTACTATTGTAATTAGTAAATTTCTTTGCAGAAATTCCATTAGTATCAATATATTTTAATAAAATTTAATTATTTAAATTTTTAATTAAAATTACAAAAAAAACATTTTTTTAAAAAACACTTTAAAGAAACTTTTCAAATAAATTTAATTTAAAAAAAAGGAGAAAAATTAGGACAAAGCCAGGAATTTCGTTGAACCAAAATTGTAGTAGACTCTGAAGTTAAATTAATTAAATAATAATATAAATTTAATTCTTTTAAAAACATGTAGACATAGTAAAATCTATGGTCTCTGTAGATAGTGATTCTTTATCAGTACGGCAGTATTCCCATTGCAAATTTGTCTAACGAAATCTAATTTTTGAATCAAAATACTGTGGAGAATGACCCATACAGAGTAGCACAAAAAAAGGCTTTCGAAAAATTAGACATTCGTGGAATTCTATTCTATAAAACTTGTGACCTAATCTATTTTTTCACTATTGATAAGTATAAGTACGATAAATTAAAAAAAAAATTTTTAATGCAATTGACAGTTTAGACTCAAGCTATAATATTAATTTTTTTCTATATCGCTTATGAATTCATCAATTTCAGATTCATCAGTTTGTATGCGTTAAGGTTCTATATAATAATTATTCGTCCGCTCTCGTTGTTATAATATTTTATTCCAAACTCAATATTTTTTTAAATCCAATAAATTTAATTTTGTAATAATGTTAAATTATTTAAAAATTTAATATTCTGACCCTATGTGCAAGAATATTTATTAAACATTCTCTAAAAATGAAATAAAATCGAAATTTAACTTTGTTTTTCGTTTGTAAAAGTAATGCGAAAAATTTCAGTGTTACATGAGAATCTATAAAATCGAATAAATTTTGTGTGAAAATTAAAAAACATTATTGTTTCTATCACTAAAAAATAGTTAATATTTTTAATAGAAAGAAACTAAAGGAAATTATGTGGCTGTTTTTTTGCTATTTGTAAAGTTATATCTCTAGAGTTTTTGTTCCAGTTTCAGTAAATTAATAATTTTTTCTTTAGTTTTAGTTAATTTTATTTTTATTTATATTGTTTATTCATTTACTATTGTTTATTATTATTTTTATTTATTCTACCTATTTACTTGTGAACAATAAATTTGTTAAAAATGAAACACTATATGTCTCTAAATTTGCAAATTAGTAAAAATGTTTATTAATTTGAATTAGTGACAGACTTCTTGCTTTTGAATAAATTAGTACATTTTACTGTCAAATTAGTAATAATTACTATTTAATTTTTCTTAAATATACTATTGTCTAGTATAGTATATACTAGAAACTTTCCTTGATTAATTTCCACAGGGATTATATTTTAATATTTGTGTCGCTATGTTTATATCTTTTTAGAGTGAATGCTTTTAGTGCTAAGCATTACTTTATTATCCCTTATTATATCACGTTATATTACACTATATTAATTATACTATTATTTCGTCATAAAAGGTCCTAAGATGGAAGTAAAAGGTTTATTAAGGTTATTAATAAAAGATTTGTTGAATTACAGAAAATTTAGGCATTGTTATTATATTATATTATATTGTTATTATATTGGCCATACATTGGTAGTTGTATTATTCTCACATTGCGGACATTTTTTTTGTTCTATTTTCATAGGACAAGAAAGGCGCGAGTACCGGTACTTGATTTGTAATTTGAAAGAATGTATGTTACTAGTAGCAAAGTTAACGATCGGAAAAAATATTGTGACACGACAAGGACAATTTATTCGTAACGGTTCGTGGGCCATATAGTATATTTGAATTGCAAGGAGATGAGGTTTGAAGAATAATTAACGGTAATTAAGGCTATCGGTTGTGCGATACAACGCTTTTAATTACTTCTCGAAAGACCGCCACGCATTTTCATCCCTTCCTATTGGCTCCTTGACTGTATATGTATAGACATATCAATTATACATACATATTTATTTATTTATATATTTATAAATATTTAATTTATATATATATTATATATAAATATATATATATATATTTAAATATACATGTAGTTATATATTTGTGTGTATGTATTATATTATATCTGTGTGTATATAGAGTTGCATACAAACTCCTTGAGCCGTTGATCTTTCAACTTGGCAATGACTTTGGACGTATAGTGTCCGAAGCCTCTTATTAATGGCCGCCAAAGTAATTTGCGTGGATGACTTCGGTACGCTTTCTCTCTCTCTCTCTCAGTGTGAAGTGGTAGTGTACGCGCGTTACCATCCATGCCAATGGGAATTCTAACACCCACGCATGATCACGTTTGATGTGACACGCGATGATCGGTCATTAGTCGATGATGTTCGAAGCCACAAGGCACGACCTACACTTTGTACTTCTTGATTCTCCACCCAAAACTAATAAAATTATATTATACAAAAATTTTCAGATTCTCTTCCGTATATACGTATATACATACACGACCCGACGATGATTAATTATATACACTGGAAGACTGCGAATATCAATATATATAATGAAATTTCTGACCTATAATTACTTAAAAATTAATTATCGTCTTACAATATGGCTATTACATTTTCATTTTTCATAATATTCATTTTCTCTGAAATGAGATTTTTATTTCTTATAATGCTGAAAATTATTTTCGATTATGTTGTGATCTTGGTATAATAATAATATTAATAGTAATAAGTAAATAATATATAAATATATAAAATAGAATATTTTATATGCTCTCTAAATTTTAATCTGGGGCAATCCATTTCATTTCAACTCAAATTGTCACCGACTCATTTTAACAAATTGTAATATTCTACAGGAATGATTTTGATGTTATTAAAGTAACGAAATAAAAGGTTTTTTTCAAAATAATTGTATGTCTTTTGTAAAATAAAAATTTTAAATGTAGGAGATGCTAAAAACTGTCAATTTTCTGACAGTAGAAAATAATGTAAAAGAAATAAAATTTAGTACAAAAATATAACAAAAATTATTGTCATTTGTTAAGAATGTTTAAATTTATTATTACAAATTAATATAAGCATTTAAAATTATAAAATAAATGAAATATTATTTTAA
The DNA here is from genome assembly GCA_032872475.1 of Leptopilina myrica (nomen nudum). NCBI lineage: Eukaryota > Metazoa > Arthropoda > Insecta > Hymenoptera > Figitidae > Leptopilina > Leptopilina myrica (nomen nudum). The sequence goes on from CM065459.1 coordinate 17,932,770, forward strand.
AGTTAAACATTAACCCCTTGACAGTCCATGGCCCATATGTGGCCACAAAAATTCGTGCCATCTTTACGTCTGTGGCCATATATGTCCATCTCAAAAATAAAATACTAAACATAATTCGATTTCAATGACCAAGTGCATACTAAGGTTTTTGGGGTCGCTGAATCCGAATTTCAAGTCAGATTTGCAAAATTCAAAATGGTGGACCTAAAATGGCGACTATGAAGATTTTAAAATTTATCAAATGCGCTTGAAACTCGTTTCTTGGGGGTTTTCGGGGTCGCTCATTACGAATATGATGTCAGATTTACAAAATTAAAATGGTGAATACAATATGGCGGATAATTTCAAGATTCATGCAATTTGATGAAATTTTAGGTCCGCCATTTTGGATTTCCAAATCTGACATCGGATTCGTAATCAGCGACCCCGAAAACCCCCGAGTCACAAGCATTAAACAAATCCGTTGGATTTTTTATTTTCTCGACCGCCCTATTGGATCCGCCATTTTGAATTTTGAAAATCTGACATTATATTCGTAATCAGAGACCCCAAAAACTCCCGAGTAACAAGTTTCAAGCAAATCTGATAAAATTTAAAATTTTCGAATTCGCCATTTTGGGTCCGCCATTTTCGAACCACCATTTTAAATTTTGAAAAACTGACTTCAAATTCGAATTTTGCGACTCGAAAAACCTTAATTACAATGAAATCACATTTTTTAGAAACTGTTTTTTCTTGAACCGTTTTTGGACAACAAACGATTTTTAGCTGGACTGCGAAGGGGTTAAAGTAACCTAATTATCCGATTTATTAACAAATAATGGTGATATGGGATTATGAAATTAAATAAAAACTTACGGAATATGACGAATTTTCGATGAACTTTCAGTTTTTTTAAACGTTTCCTTCAATTTTCTACTTAAATAAATATGATATCGAGAATAAAAACGCCACTTTGCCCAGTTTAAAAATTATAAATTTTTAAAAATTAGTACGTTTTTAAAGGTTATTCCGTAAGTTTTTATTTAATTTCATAATCCCATATCACCATTATTTGTTAATAAAAATCGGATAATTAGGTTACTTTAATATTTAACTTTAAAATAATATTTTATTTATTTTATAATTTTAAATGATTATATTAATTTGTGATAATAAATTTAAACATTCTTAACAAATGACAATAATTTTTGTTATATTTTTGTACTAAATTTTATTTCTTTTACATTATTTTTTACTGTCAGAAAACTGACAGTTTTTAGCATCTCCTACATTTGAAATTTTTATTTTACAAAAGATATACAATTATTTTGAAAAAATCCTTTTATTTCGTTACTTTAATAACATCAAAATCATTCCTGTAGAATATTACAATTTGTTAAAATTAGTCGGTGACAATTTTAGTTGAAATAAAATGGATTGCCTCATCTTTTAAAAATAACTGATGATTTAAAAGCAAAACGGGGTAACCGCAAAAATTTATTTTTGTTATATTTTATACTTTTTGAAAATTATTTTCATTACATCAATTTAATCATTATTACCTAGAATTTTTATTTAAAATTCTTTTTTAAATCGATTTACTTAATAATTAAATGTTTATATTTTGTTTATGTTTATATTTTATCTTAAGTTTTAGTTCTTACAAAGAATTTGACCAACAACTTCTTAAAGAATTGAATAGTTTTTTAACGAGTCGTAATAATATTTTTAAGAATTAATTAAATTTTTCGAAAAATTCTATTAAAAGTTTATTAAAAATAATTGAAATTCTGTGAAGAGTTATATTATTTATAAAAATATAATATTTAATCATTGCGAAGAATTTTATATATAATATTCGACAGAGCCCCTTTCTTCGCGATGCGTCACATATTTAATAATAACGTGTTTTAATGTAATTATACATTATTACAATAATATTATTGTTATAATAATAATAATAATAAAAATAATAATAATTATTATTATTGTGATTATTCTTATTATTATTTAGCATTATTATTATTTTTTATTCTTACTATTAGTATTATCAGTTTTATTAATATCAGTTTGTTTATTAACATCAATTTTACTATCGGTTTTATCCGTGGGTATTAAATCTACATGTGTGAATTAATATCTCAGTCGTCATTATATTATATATATCGGTGAATTTAATATTTGATAAGTTTATGTATTTCGATCGTAAAATTATATTTTCAACATAAGACTATTTTATCCCGGATAGATATCAAAACTATTAACTATTATATCGAGAAATATTTTGATAGAAACTCTCCACCTCCTTTTAAAAAGGCGGGGTAAAAGGGGGTGAGGCGTGTTACCTATTCAGTGTGTCATAATCTAATATGTTAGAAACTGGTTTGCATTTATTTATATATATATAAAGATATTGCACATCTTTGAATAAGATGGGAAGATAAAATGAGTGTATAAATATGCTAAGAGAGTACCGAGGCATTTTAACGTGTTGCGGAAAAGTATCTAGTAAGGAATATTGTGGACATTAAATTAAATTATCTAGACACAATGGCGTCTCTTATCAAACGACAAATTCATTTGCCTGTGTGCCATTAGAAATTCCAAGTTTGCGGTACGAAGTGCAAAGGTATGTGGCCAGTGAAGTTGAATGTACTCTCTTCGAAAGAGAGAAGAGAGGACTTACCGTTAAGTGTATATACATACAAGTAACGAGTGGAACGAGTTATCAGCCATTGATCGACCAATACTGACCGCGAATAAATGAAGAGGCGAAGATCCAAAGCGAAATCATTACAGGTACCGAGACATTAAGCAGATAAGAGGGGCGACTATACGAGCGCATGTTTACTACACACTCCGCATGGGTACATTCTATACACGACTGAATTAAAAATTAATTTCTACGTATATTCAAAATTTATTTTTTTCATTAGAAATTCGAAATAGATTTTACAAAATTGTGACAAATAAAATTACAAAATCGACCCTCAGGTTGAGTGTTTGAAGTATAACCCTATGTGCTAAAAAGACGTTTATTGGACATTTTTGAAGTCATGTGACATCAAGACAAATTTTTTTCTAAAAGTTCATAGCAATATTTAAAAATCATTTTTTCCCCTTTAAATACCTTTTTAGATTTAAGTAAATGTGTATATTTTGCTCTAAGATATCGTAATTTGAAGTAAGAATTGTAAAATTCAATATGGCGGATCCAATATGACCGTCGAATTTTTAAAAACCCAAAGGGTCGCTGATGACGAATCTCATGTCAGATTATAAAAATTCCAAACGAATAAACTAATATTCTAACTAAAATATTCAGAAAGTTATTAAATTGGTTAACTGATTTGAATTAGTAACAGACTTTTTGATTTTTATATTAGTAAATTTTACTGACATTAGTAGTTTCTACCAAATTAGTAAATATACAAATTATTAGTCAATTTCAATATTACATAGTAATTTCCAGTATGGGGACATTTTTCCATTTTTGCCTTGACTTTGAAAAAAAAAATAAAAATCTCATTCGAAGGAGGAAAGGTAAGGCTATATTTAATCAAAATAGAAATATTTAAATATTATTAAAATAAAAAACTTGCAGAATTTCCATGGAATCTACACGGAAATTCCATGAAGGACATCATTGCAATTTTCAGGGGGTATTTCCATGGAATTTTTTGATGTCGTTTTTAAAGAAACATAACTTTTCTGAATGACAAATAAACTATAAAAAAGTTCTGAATACATTCGTATTTTGGAAAAAGCCATTTTTTAAAATAAAAAAGCTGCAACTTGATTAAAAAGCCCAACTTTGATATTGGATTATAAAAAATTGTTTAAAAAAATGTCAAACCCAACGTAGGTTTTTAAGACACAAATTTTTTCTGAATCGGAAGTAAATTCTAATAAATAAATAAACAAAAATGAAAAGAAAACTTAATTAAATGAATTCTATTATTATTATTATTATTATAATAAATAGATTCTCCGCGTTTTGGAAAAAGCTTCAATTTGATGAGAAAAGCCTAAATTTGACAATCGCCCCCAAAAATAGTTAAAAACATTGACTATTGACTATTTTATGTTTCTCAAGATTTGGTTCTCATAAAGAATATAATAAAGATGATAATTCAATTATATTTTCATAAATAATATAATTATTCGCAGAATTTCAATTATTTTTAATAAATTTTTCATTGAATTTCTCGAAAAATTGATTTATTCTTAAAAATATTATTACGATTCGTTAAAAAAAAATTCAATTATTTAAAAAGTTGTTGATAAAACTAGCTTCGAATTTCAAGAGACTTTTTTCTGAATCAGAAATAAATTCTAAAAATGTTCTGAGTACGTCCGTTTTAGAAAAAAGCTCTTTTTCAATAAAAGAAAGATAAATAAATGGTTACAGAAAATTTTGCTAATTAACTTCTCTCTAAATTTAAACGTTATTAACTTTTTTATAACTTTTACTTTGTAATAATTAATATGTCTATGTTTTAAGTTATTTTGATAATTTTTGCAAGATGATAAAAAAAGTTCGCTTTGGAATGTGAAACATTCAAAGTTCTCACTCTCAATATTCTTCGTGATTAAAAAAAATGGATCGAAGGGTTAAGAATTGTAAAAGCCATTTTGGCAAATCTCTTCGAGTCTTATTTTCAAAAAAGACCCCCCATCAGTTATCTTAATTATCCAGTGAGAAAAGACCGCGCGGACTTTTTGAAAAGTATACAAAGAAGTTTAAAAGGAAAAATTGTCAGATAAAATCGAGCGGATTAAATTTAAATAATTAATAGAAGGGAGAAAAAATTCCTTTAAGAAAAAGAGAGAGAATGAGAGAGAGAGAGTAAGGCAAAATTTACATTAGCCGACCCAATGCTCTAGACACTATCAATGAGTCAATATCCGGTATTGTAATCCTATATATTTATTCACTTTGCATCGATATCTCACTTTTTTTGAAGGTCACGATATATAGTGAATGTTCTTATTTGGGAATTTTCAATATTCTTATCCGAAAACGCGACACGGGGACACCCACGCACTCTGGTTTATCACCAATTTACAGAGGTGTTTTTGAAGAGAAAGGGGTGGCGAGGGAAAGAGAGGAAATGGGGGTGGGTGAGTAAATGGGGGGAGGAAAGGAATGGAGCGCCGTGGGTCAGGTAGGTGATCTTGTTTGCTAATGGTGTACTCGTGTTCGAATGTAGTTGGTCGCTATGTCCATACGTCTTCTGATTAAGATTAAAGAAACCGCATATCGCGTTCGAGTCGTGCGCTTAATGTATATATGCACGCACAAAAGTTAAGAGGCGTTGCGCTTAAAAAAAAACAATTTTGGAACAAAAAAACGGGGTTGAGATTGTTTTCTTTTATTCGTGTCACACAACTAGTAATTATTGTAATCAGAGAGAAATTACAGTGGTAAAGCAGTATTTTGCTGATAGTAGTACATTTCTGGGCATAAGTTATTCTTTAGTTTTTTACTTTAATTAGTACTTATTTATTTTTTCGACGCTATCGAATTTAATTAATTTGGATTTCAGATGTGAATAATATTATCAGAGTTGCCACAAAAATTTAATTTTCTTTTTCCCTCACTTTTTCTTGATTACCAGAAATAATTTTGACTTTTTCTCTTATACACTAAAGAATATTTTGATTCACTCTAAAAATGTTTAGATACTCAAACAAAAATGAATATCTGTTTAGAACTTGTTAATGATTTAGAATCAACGGTTTTATATTCATATTTTGAGTTATCAATCTTAGTTGGTTTAACACGGAAATCTTCTAGTTCAAAACAATCATGCTGTGCAACATGATTGTGTTTAGCGTCTTGTTCAGATTCAGTGTTGTACTGATAAAAAAATTATCAAACAATTATCAATTTTTTAATTTAGAACGGACAACATGTTTTGAATTAGAGAAGAAATTTTTTCGTTCGAGCAGAAGAAGAGATTTCAATAGGTTCTTCTTTAGGTTCAGGAACTTGTTTTGATTCTAGAACTGGTTATCTAGGTACAATTTGAGAACTAACCGTCGGTTGTGGTTTATAACAGACAACTAGTTTTGGTTGAAATTACAGTACAGTGTGATTCTAGTTCAAGATTAACAACAATTAAATGCGGTTTTCATTTAGTGTTAATAAACGTCTTTGGTTTTGAATATTATAATACGCAGTTTAGACATATAGAATTGACAGCTACAAAACAATGACATCTTGTTTTGGTTTAGAACTTACAGCTCCTAAATGTTCAACATTATCAAACAGCACAAAGTCCACATTGTCAATCAGCTCTGGTTAGAAATTTGTAAAACGATTCAGCTTCACATCTGACAATCTCTTGAAGCTAAAAATTAAAAAGAACTTATAATTTTTGTATCTAGAATCTCTTGTAGTTCTTTGCATATCAAACGATAATTGAGAATAGAAGCAATATGACAAAAGACTTAGTTAAAACCAATTAATCCTAATAAAACAACGAACATCGAGAGTTCATTAAAAGACAGCAAACATGTTGCACCTGAAGTGAAATTCGATTTCACCGAAGTAAACAACTACCGAAGAGTATTTAATTTGGCATTTAAGGTTAATAAATCCTCTTTATACTGCAACTGGCGCTCTTAGTAAAACATTTTTTTCTCTTCTTTCCTTTTTTTAAATACTCGGTCGAAAGTAGATTTGCAGAGTCTCCGCACTCGTCCCTTTGTTCGTAGGAAGCCATAACGGTGTCCCGGATAGCCAACTCACCTAGCGACCATAAAGTTCTCCAAGTATCGATTATCAGAGTAAAGTGGCTATGGCGCGAGGTATCGACACCGAGTGCTTTCGGATCTTGAGCTCAAATGAAAATTGCAAGAATAGGGAGGAGTTAGTCGTTCGATTACTACTGTGCACAAAAGTCTTACATGACGTAGGTATGGACCATCCGTCCGGGTGGCAATTTTGTTAACCCCCCTGTCTCCCCACTCTTAGTTAAACGGGAGAAAAAGAGAAAGAAAGAAAGAAAGAGAGCAGAACATATAAGTGCACCCTATGCACTCGACGAAGTAGTGCTTCGCAGCAATGAATGGTGTATGGCTAGGCACGAATTGTCGACGGGGATCACACCTCGGCTAAGAACCATATTCACCAATACGCATACCCAAGTGCACTGCTTTAATTATAGAGGACAGACAGAATTTCTCGCCTGCTAACAAAGACACCAAGAAACCCGCACTCGAGCCTTCGACAAAGCGCTCAAATAAAAGAGCCAGGGCCCTCGCTATTCCCCCACCCCCTCTCCCTCCTCAATACTCACCCATCCTCAGGAATCATCCATACGTGTGTACTTCTTCATGTATATACCCACACAGACATATTTACTGCAATTCTCTCTCAATAAGTGTAGAGTAGTAATCCCCCCCGCTCCCTTTTTTTCCCAATGGATCAAAAAAAAGTTGGCGAGTATATATACTCAACACAGGGTGACATCAATGCTATGATGCCAACACGAAGGAAATATCCCAACTAACCAATGTTGACAAGCATTTCGTTCGAAAATTATACTCAACGTCCTTCCCGTTCATGGGGAATTGTTTTCTCCTTTAGAATGTAATCATACTTCTTTTTTCTTTTTTTTAGTGAGTTGAAAAATACACCATATTGAACGTGATTCTAGTTTGGAAATTGGTATATTATTTAAAAGAACATGTTCAAGAAATGTAAGGACCCTCGTTTCCCATCGTCCCGAACTGATCGTGTTACATGCATGAGAGAGGTGTAAAAGGGGTGGGAGGAAGGGGGTTTCATGACGACAGGAGGTGAAGAAGTGTTGTCGAAATGTATGTATATATATATAGAGGAGAGAGTGATATTTGTGTGTGTATATAGAGAGGAGAGAGAGAGAGAGAGAAAGCGGTGTCGTTAGGACCTCCTGTCTTTTTCCACTTGAATAAACAACCGTGTGCTCGAGATGATGAAGAATGCACCTGTATAGCGTGTTGCGAAGAGAATTTCATAACTGGCAAAAGTGGAAGATCAGATTCTCGTCACTAGTGAGTGAGATGAAATTCGAGATCTCTTCACTCATCGAGAGGACGATAATATTTAATCCCACAGGTTACAGTTGGCAATTGAGTATTGGCTCAAGTCTGGCGCGGTACCTTGTTATGGTTTTAGATTTTGGGAGTGTTAAGTGTTTAACTGATAATTTTTGTACAGCTACTCGAAAATATTGATGGTTTAGTCCTCCTTTTAGTCTAATTAACAGAATTAGATTAAACTAACTTCGCAAGCTTAGTTTCAAAAATTAACATCTTAGTTCTTGTAGTAATATCATATATTTTAATACTATTGTCCTAGAATAGAACTATCAATTTGTCCTAGTGCAAAATTGTCAAATATTTTGGGTTTGGTAACAAACTGCGTTTTGGAATTAAAAATCTGGTTCATAGAAACGGGAATTGTTTCTGGATTGGAACTAGCTATTTTTATTCAGAAGTAACAGTCTATTTAATTTAATGATAAAAAATGTTTGCAAAATGCCTGGAACCAGAATTAGTGCTAGAACTAACAGTTCATAGTTTTGTTTAGAATACCTATAATCATAAGATTTCTTTTAAATCAAAAGGTTCATAAAACAGGTATGCATAACACTGTATGGTTTGATTTGGCTTAAATTTTGGAACAGGGTCTAGTTTAGTTTCAAAATTATTAGTTCAGTTTTGGAACTGATTGTCTGTTATGGCTCAAAACTAAAAAAAACTATGTTTGTTTATGTTTGGAACCAAAAATATCAGTATTAGAACTGACAGTTCTTAATAATGCTTTCGAACATGTTACTGGCTTATGCAAACCACTACAATTATGTTCAAAATAAATTATTTTAGATTAGAACTGAAATTTTGTGGTTCAAAACAATCATACTGTTTAAGTTTATTACTAATAGTTTGTACTAGTCTAGAATTAGGAACATTTTCTGGTTTTGTTTAAAAATTAATAGTTTAGACTCAAAACTGACACGAGGTTTTTGTTTAAAATTAAATAGTTCTCTATTACGAGAAATGGAACTGGAACTAGACAGTACTGGAACAAGTATACTGTCAGTGTTAGTGATAACATTTTTTAATATTTGTTTAGTACAATCGTTAGGATACTGATTGAAAATTCACGAACTGTTTCAAACAATAACATTTAGAATTAGTGCTAACAGTTTTTTATTTAACGTCAAAATCAGTTCAGCATCAAAACCAAACCTATTTTGTTCGTAATTAAAAGACTGTTCTCCATTATGGTTTTGAACCTATACCATCATCGCTGGAGCAAATAGATTTTAATATTATTTTAAAACCTACTAATGATTATGTTTCACAAATTAACAAAATGTTTTAGTTTAGAAATGAAATCTTCAGGTTTGGAACAATTATTCCGTTTTGAACACCACAATCATCCTTTTTTTTAAAAAAAACATCCTCATTAGAATACAACAATCAATCTGTTTTCTCAGAACTATCAGTTTGGTTTTGTTTAGATTTGGACACATGTTCTGATTCAGTGTCAGAATTATCAGTTCAGGTTTAGAACTAATAAACAAAAGAACCAAAAGTCAGAAATAATTCTAACTAATAAATTTCGTCTCTAAAACAAAATGTTGGCATATGGATGATATAACTGACGTTATAGAGTGCAATTATATTTTCGTCGAGGTTTATTTGAAACACCAAAGGGGGTAATGGGTTGAATAAAAATCAGCGGGGAAAAAGGAAGGTCTTATGAAAGATCCTCCCCTATTTTGTCCTGCACCTCCTCCTCGTGAAACCTTACAACACAGGGGGATAAAAAGGACGAAGAGCGGCTCGATTTTCGCGACGACGTCCACCTTGAAATATAACGGACAGTGATGATATCGGAGCTACAAATTACCAGGGGCCAACCACGAACCTGGTTAAAGTTCGTCCTCGCTTTCTTCAGTTTCTCCTTACTATCTCTCCTTCCACCCCCTCTCCTCTCTTCTTCCTTCCTTCTCTCTCTATGCTTCCTTAATCTTCTTATTCACTCCTTTTTCCCTCATTTCTTATTATTTTCTTTTTCAACATCGTTTTCTCTTGTCTCCCTGGACCGGCTCTTATGTCCAGCCTCCGGTCTTCTGAACTCCTTCCTCCCTTCGATCCCTTTAAAATACCTCATCCAGTCTCGGTACCGAAATTATAATAACAATAATGATAAAGTCGATAACAAAAGGATGGGAATAACGAGAGGAACGCGGAATGAGTATGGAGTGCATACTTGCAAAAGTGGAATAAGATGAGAGCAAGTGGGATAAAGATATGGGATTATACTTTCGTGGGAGAAGGAGAAGTTTTGGTATCTACCACCCGGGAGCCATATTCTCTTTGGAAAAGAAAAAAATTTCTCCACTATATTGAACGCACCTCACTTATCCGATTGTCGTCTTGTTAAAAATACTCTTTCCCCGCTTGACAAACAAGAGAAGGAAAAAAAAAAACAAAATAAGTCGACAATCAAGAATATTTTCAAGACATTTTTTTCCTCCAGGAATTTCAATTATAAGATTTTTCTTGATCAAGTTTTAATAATCTTTTGTATTATACCCTTGGATTGTTATACGAAAAAGCTTACTCACTCGATATGATAAGGAACGCACTCACTTAATGTTTAATATTGCCCGTGTAATGAGATCGAAACTCTCGCTAATTATCACTTCACGAACGGAGAAAAAAAATTGCCAAACAAAATAACAAGGTAAAAAAAAGAATTTCAGCATTTTTGGAAGTTTTTTTTCCCTCCTAATTTATTCTTTACTGAAACGAAAAGAAATCGATTTGAACGAAGGTAAATTGTTTTTTTGAGGGTTAATTTACTTTACATGTTGGGGGTTGGTCATATAACGAAGAAAAGGGCGACGATACTTCACCGAAACTATATCCATTTCTTAGTATTTTCTATATTTTGTCCCTGAGAGAAAGAGAAACATAATATTAACAGGTTTCCTTAGTCACGAGGCGAAATTTAATATTTCACGTGGCAGAAAAAAGACTACTATTTTCGAAATAGAGAATTAAAAAAAAATTAAAATGTTTGAAAATGAAAAATTTTTTAAATTGAAAATACTGATATACAGAGAACGGTGGGATAATAGGGGAATATTTTAATTAATTCACAGTGTGGATAGATGGGAAATGATCGAGTCAAAGTTGAGAGAGTGAGAGAGAGAAAGATGAGAGAATGGCTGACATCCTGATGCAGCATCATCTTATTCAACAGAGCTATTGATTAGGATGACTTGGGTCTTTCAAGATAAGCTCTCGCGTCTCATACACACAACTATACTCTCACCATAAAGCGCGTCTTGCCTTTAGACTCGAACGTTGATTGAGTTCCGATGGGAGTGGCGTACTTCAAACGCCTTCCGTATTAATTATTCCCTGATTTCTCTGCGTATGACTCCAAAAATATATGTATATGCATCTATACCTTCAAAGATCATCCGGAGTCTGGCGAACAACTTCAAAAGCATATATATACTTCACTCTCTCTCTCTCTTACTCTCTTTGCCTCTTTCTCTCTCTCGAAAGTGTATTAACGAAACTCATTTACAACGTCATAGTCGCCTTTCAAAAGGACACCATCCAGAATGTCAAGAAATGTCTTTCGAGTCAGGTAAATTAGCCACACGAAATCAGGGGCTTTTCAAGTTTTGCGACAAACCACGGTTTCTTTGAAGTCAACGAATTATTGCTTTTTGATGATAAATATGAGAGTTTATGAATGGTTTTGAATTCACAAAGTGTTATGGTTTAGAACTCTTCTTTTGTGCTTTAGCATTGATAGAATTGCGCCTAAGAACTAGAGTCTCCTTTGATTTCGAACTATTAAGAGGGTAGTATGAAACCAAAGAAGTTCAGACAAAAATATTGCTAGTTTGGAGAATGATTATTATATTCAATTTTCGAATTAACAAGATTTTTTTAATGACGTTCTCCGAAATACGAACAGAAAATATTTTCAAGTTGGATCCTTAATTTTAGATTTGAAAAGTTGTTTCCATTTGATCCTGTTTGAAATAAAAATTTGTAGATTGTTCTGGTGTCGAAAATAAATAAAATTATAGTTTAGGACTAAGAAGTATTTTTAGTTTAGAATCGACAAATTGTTCTGGTTTAGAACTAGAATCAGAATTTGGTCCTAGAACCTAGTTTAGACCTCTAAAACAGATATTTTGTGCATGTCAGAACTGACAATTTCCAATTTATAGTTTGAATATCTGTCAATGATGCTGATACTGAATTGATGATTGTTTCGGTTTAAGTGTTTACTATAATTTTAGTGTAATCAATTTCTGTTAATCGTTCGTTACTGATAAAGAAGCAAAAAATTAGTTTCCTTTAGAACTGATGATACACTTTTATATAAAACTAAATCTTCTGGTTAAGAACTAACTTTCCTGATTTGGATTTAGGTCTAGTTCATTTAATTTAGGTCTACAACTATTTAGGTTCATTCCTAAAATCAGAAACAAAAAGTTGTGGTTTAGAAGTACCAATTAGTTTTTGTTTAGAATCGAAAAACTGATCAGGTTTAGAATTATTCGAACTGTTTAGTATCAAAACTAACAGTTTTCTGTCGCTGACAATTAAGAACATGTTATGAAGATGAAACTGGAACCCAGTTATCAGCACCCACTTACATTTACAAATTAAATTTTAATGATAAAAATTTTGTTATTTAAAACCAACACCAAAATTTTGAAAATTAAGTTCGTTCTGATTAATGGGGTTCAAACTACGTATTTATAAAAAATATTTTATGTTAAAATTTTATTTTTAAAATAAGTGGGTGCTGATAACTGTAGATGAAAATTTCAGCTTCATGAACATGTTCTGCTTTATGTCTGAAAAAAATGTTAGCAATCTCTACTGGAATAAAATTGACAACTGAAAATTTCTTTTCACTTAAAACCTAAATAGAAATTAATTTAATATTTAGGTTTAAATCTATTAAGAGGTTCCAGGTCTATACTTAATCAACTTGATCTAAAATTGAAAATTAGGAACCTGTTTTGATTTACTGTGACAAGTGCTGTGATTTTGGATTCAGAAGCTATTTTGGTTCAAAATCAACAAACTGTTCTGTTTCAGAATTAGCAAACGGTTTATGTAGCCATGAAACTAATGGTTTGATTTAAATTAAAATAAAGAACAAGTTTTGGTACCTATTTAGGTTTAAATTCAAAAAACTGTTCCAGATCTGCATTAAACATTTGTTCTAATTTAAAAAAATTAGAAACAACATATTTAAAATTCTTAGCTGATAATTCTATTAGTTACTAGAAGAGTTGGCAAAGTTTTTTCTTTTTTTTCTTCTGAAGATTTCATAATAAATCTTCACTAAAATGATTATGAAAGCACTAGAAATACTGGGAGTAAATTTTAAAATAAAAAATACTAAATCAATCTGTTACTTATAAGTAGTTAAGCTAAGTTGTTAAGTTATAGGATAGATCTTAATTATTCATCAGTTCGAAGTCTAAAGAAACAATATAAGCAATAATTTGAAATCAAAGAAAAAGAATTTGGATAAATTTCAATCATCAGATTGAAGTGAAGATTCAGGGGAAACAAATTCTCCATTTCACGACTTGTGATGGATGACGGAGAAAAATGTCGTCCCTTCCAGTGTAACAATCCATCTCATGATCTCGTTAGGTTGCTGCGTGACTTTACCAACTGAGAAGTGATAGACACGGAAGGGTGGATTGTTGGAAGGAAGACAAAGATATAAGGAACAGTCCAACTCGCAGTGTTCGCAAACAAATCTTCTGGACAAACCTCAAGACTTGAAGTGACTTCGGCTAACGTCACCGCAATTGGAGAGCCGAGATTCATTCGATCCGTTTCCATACGATGCGAGAGGAAAAAATAAAAATGTAAAAAACCAAAAGATTTCCCAAGAATTTTTGTAAAATTCCTCAAATTCTTTCAATTCTTTCTCTCGATTCTTAACAACTGTTGGTTAAATAATCAAAAGTATTTCTTATTAAACGAACAGTTGTTTGATAATAAGAGTAAAAATGATTGATTTTAAAAATTTGTGTTCTGTCCAAAAATCATTTTCACAAAATGAAGAAATCCCTTGAATTGAGAATTTCTTCAAAAAGAGAAGAAAGATGGTTGGTAATCAAGTACAAGAATTTAAGTATTACCGTCCGAGAAAATCGTAAGAATGCTGACTCTGACCCAAACGATAAAACCTCTTTGCGATAAGAATGTTGTTTTTTGTTGGTTTTGCCACTTTGGAAAGTGATTCTTCGATTTTCGGACGCCAAGCAAGAGAATCTTCACGGAATGAACTTGATTTCATTGTTCTTCGAAATCATTTTGTACGTTCAGTTCTCTCTCACTCTCCTGCCTATACTATAAAACTGACAAAAAAAAATGGTGAAAAAAAATTAGGATTCTTCCAAATGTTCGCACACGGAGGTTAAAAATGGTTTTAAAACTCATGTTCGTGCACTTTGGTAAACAAGGTCGGACCAATTATCCTCGGTTGTAAAAATCCTCTAAAGTAGCATTGAATCGTCATTACACTCACCGTCAATCACCTGCTACGTAATAATTACAAAATTTTTTATTACCAAAACACTCAAAATCAATAGAAATTTCTTCCTTCTTTCCACTTCTTTTGCATCAAAATAAATTAAAAGGATAAATTTTTTGAACAATAAAAATTTCTTTTCCACGATGGTAATAAAAAAAGTGATTTCTTTTTGGAAATACGAACGGAAAGCAGAACTGTATTTGCGAAAAGTGTTAAGATAAGGTGGAAGAAAAAAGAAGAAGGTGAGAGGAGAAATATATTGAGAAGAGAGTGGAGCTTATAAGCTTTAAGAGTATTACCGCGCGTATGGCTTATGGATGAAGAAACGAAATGTGCGTGGGCAGGATAATGGTATGGTCATTATGTTGTGACATACGTTTTTAGTCTCGTCGTATACTTAATATCCTAATCGTGCGATATTGTATTTGCATCATGTTACAATGATTTCTACGCACATACATGGACTGGGGGGATAATGACAAAACTATGTAACAAGTCGCCGACTGAATGTGAATCTTCGGTATTCAATAAAGTCTTTTTCATTTAAACACCATCGTCTATAACATGTTTATGAAACATATATGACAACGTTGTATTATTATCGTAAAAACGAAAATATTACCCAATTTTACTTTTTGAATTATTTTCCCTTTTTTTCATATTCCTACATATTTTACATTTTTTTCTGTGTCAATCCTTTTTATTATTTTTTTTCTTTCAACGTTTATATTTATTTATGTTGACTTACGAAGTTTTTATCTACTTTTATTGTATTGAAATATTTAGAATTCACTTCTATGAATAATAAATTTTAATAAATTTTTCCACGCTTTTATTTCTAATTTATCAATTTTAAATTTATCATTTTTAAATTTCCATTTGTAATGAAATGAATAATAAAAAAATTTTAGAAAACTTTTCAGTTCAAATTCGAACAAAATGATTGTTTTCCGAATTCTTTAAAACTTTAAATGAGGGAATTTTTGGTGCGAGAAAAAATTTCAATGCTGGTGCGCTTGTGCGTAAAGACATAAAGTGAGGGCTCGTTAAATAAGACGGTTTACATTGAGAGATGACCAATGTAAATTGTCATGGCGGGTATACGTATACGTCGGATACAGGTGTGTAACAATTCATCAACGTCAGTAAAATTGTATATGATAAATAAAATACGCAATTTAAGACAAACTAGAAATGCTGTAAGAGAGTGGGAAATTTTCATTTAGTCTTTACCCTATTTGTATATGTATAGCATATATAATATATCGTAAAACTTGAAAATGGCTCTACTTGGATTTTTAAAATTACACTTTTTTTTGAATTATTACATAACTATTGACGTTTGCTTAAAAGAAAAATTTCTTTTGAGGTATTTTTAGCAGAAAAAAGGCATTAAAGTGTTTTTTTATTTAATTCATATAGTCCTATCAGAATGTTTGTTTTCTAACCTAATGTCGAATTGTTTTTAACTGAAAAAATGTATTACTTTTTAAAATTAAATGAATATATTGTTCTTTACTGAAAAAACATTTAATTGATTCAATTAACCGATAAATTGACTATTTTAAATTAAATATTTGATTAAATCAAATAATATTTATTAGAAACAACTAAATGGTATTTGCTTTAAATACTGAAGATATATTGATTTAAATAACATTTGATTGACTCCATTAAATATTATTTGATTCAAGTAAATATGTAATTGATAATAGTCAATTAATTGGTTATTTGAATCAATTAAAGTTTTTTTTAGTGTTCCATAGTACATTCTTATAATTAAACGATTTAATTTTTTTTCATGAATTTCGAAAAGGACTCAACTCTGACAACTACACGTAGAAAATTTGTGTCTTATATATTTTACCGAATTTTTCAACAAAGTTGGGATACAGTGGCATAAACGTAAGTTTTAAAAAATTTTTAATTATTTTTTCAGTAATAAAATGTCTAAAATTGAATTATATATATTTATTTCTTATAAGCTAGTACTGTAAAAGTTGAAACACAATTTAAACTGAATGTTTAATATGAATTAAATAAAATTTTAACGTTTATTTTGAATATCTCCTTGATGGGCACTAACGTTTCATTAATAGTACGGTAAACTTCCTTGACTTGCCTAAAGCGTTAGTTTTCAGGATTGAAATACTTATTTAAGTTCCCCGTAGTCAAATGAAAAACTTTAACATTAATAGTTTATTTTCTCAACTTATTTACACTTAGCTAATAATTATTTTTAACGCTTATTAATTGTCAAGCATGTAACAAATATTTTTAAATCATACCAAAATAAAATATGAAATAGCAACATTATTTAATATTTCAGAAAGATAAATTTCCATTGATTAATTAAATAATTAATCGTTTTTATTCAAGATATGTATATTTTAATATTTTAACATAAAAATTTGAGAATATTAAGGATTTAAATAAATTATTGTTTTATTTCATAAAATACAAGTTTAAACATTTTTCTTTATAATAATAAAAACATGATTTAAAAACGTTTTATAAATTGACTTTAAGGTTAGAAATGATTCATTAATAATAATTTTTTATTTTGTACAACAATAGTTTATTAATTTGAATCTTTCTCACAAGCGGTGAAATTGTCTAAATGTACACTGAGAAAAAAAATTATTCGATTGAAACAAATTTTGTTTAAATCAAACATAAAATATCTTTGCTATACAGTCAAACATAATTAAGTTTAATTCAAACATATTTTCTGGTTCAGTTTAAGAGATTATATATTGAAATCAAATATAAATTGTGATTGATTTTAAATTATCTGTATAGTTAACTTTTAAATTTGATTGACACATAAAATTTTTAAACATAATTTTTGTATAAACCGTAACAGAAAATATGTTTGAATTAAATATAATTATTTAAATAAATAATACTTTTGAATGAATGCAGTAGATATTTTTTATATATTGAGATTAAACTTACAAACTAATTTCAATTAAACAAAATCGTAGAACATTATTTTTGTGTTTCATTTCAGTATAATGTTTTCTCAGTGTGTTCTTCAAGGTTTACTGAACTATTCAGTAAATTGCAACTGATCAATTTTACCGGTAAAAAGATAAGTTTTACTGAACTATTCAGTAAAAATAAGTATAAGGAACGGTACACGTCAAAAAGCCCTAATCCATTTACCCGAATTTTTTTCCTGAACGTCATACATGTATCGTAAGGTTTATGCTGTTTACGTTATTATTTATTGCAATTGCTTTGACAGTCTAGTTCTTGAAAAATTACTGCTTTGATAGTTCATCTTCATCCATGCTTTACCGAAAAAAAAAATTCTTAAAAATTTCACGAATCAATTTTCTTCGTGTATAATATCAATTTTCTCCAACCCAATGTTTAAAGGACAATTATTAGTTTATTATCTTCTCAAATAACATAGCATTTACTTATTATGAAAAAAGGCTGCACTCTTATATTTAAAACTGTTTGAAATAAACAGTTTTTGTGTGTTCTTTAAAATTTCAAAAAAACCAAGTTGAACCCTTTTTGAAATTTACGATTCATGTGGTGTATAAAAGCATAAAGCATGTTTGTATGTATGTATATATTTATGAATCTAGAGACTATTTACAAAAGGAGGACTTTATATATATAACAATCTAGCGGTAAAAGTCCTTGAAGATAGTTTCTTTCGTTTAATTTTTAATTTCAAACGATTCTCCACGCGCGTCTGTCTGCTAAAATACAAGAGGGATCACCCGTTGGGATCGTTGAATAACCGAACGAGTTTGAGGACGAGGCCTACCGAAAGAAAACGAGAGAGAGAAAATAAATAGAAGGAGAGAAAGATAAAAAGGACTCACAGAAAGGAGAGAAAGAGGAGAGAGAGAGAGAGAGAGAGCGAATGAGTTGAACGATAATGGAGAGCGAAGCTACCAGAGCAGCTTCATATGTATGCCACCACCAGGTAGTCACCGAGAGGTAATGGGGTACCGGTCCCAAGCACTATCTACGTCATATATCGTCGGTTAATTAATCGTTTAATGAAACAGTAGTTAGCTGTGATGATTGTGATATTTTATTATTATCTCTCGCAGTGGCCGTGAGTGAACGGCTTTATGCTTCAACTGACGAACTGCAGCTTGGCTTCCAATGAACGAAAGAGGGTTTGAAAAAGAAGGGTCCATTCTGGTTGGAAAAAGAAGTCAAAAAAGAAAGAAAAAAAGAGGAGAGAAAAAAAATTTTTGTTTTTTTTCCATGAACACCAACAACGAATTGAGGACAGGCAGAAGCAATTTATAAAGAAAATTGTTGGGTCCGCTACGACACATCGTCATTCGTCAACGATCTTTTATCAGTTTTTTTATCTTGTGCACATTTTGGATTGAGAAGGGAGAAGTGTTCAATTTTTGATTTTGTTTCTTGTTTTTTTCAGTGAGAAATTAAATAGATTTGTTTGTTGAGAGTACTAATTAATATTATTACAATTTTTCTATTATTGAAAGTTCTTTTTAGATTTTAGCTTTTTTATTTAAATTTAGCTTCACACACTGACAAAAAAAAATTGTTAGCCCAATAGCAGCAATGCTATTAAATTTAATTTTGTTGCAAGAATAATTTCTGTATTGAATTAAGAAAATATAATTATGTTAAAGTATAATAATTCATAATTTAGAAGTAGAAGCATAATATTGTCTATAATGAAATATGTAAAAAGGTTGAGATTTAGGGTTGATACAATTTTATTAAAAAATATTAGTTAGTTTGAAATGATTGTTGTCATTATTTTAAATAAAATTTTGTCAAATTATTAAAAAATATTTACAATTTAAATCTTAAATCTTAAAAATAAAATTCAAATCTTAAAACGAACATAAACAAATCAAAAAAAAAAACAAATCTGTAATCAAAATTAATATAATAGATATTAATTGTCACCAAAGCGAAAATGTATTTTGAAAAAAAATATATTTTTTGAAAAAAGATTAAAATTTTATTTTTAATTATCATTGAAAAATATTTTTTTCAAAATATATTTTCTCTTTGGTGACAATTAATATCTTATATTAATTTTGATTACAGATTTGTTTTTTGATTTGTTTATGTTCGTTTTAAGATTTGAATTTTATTTTTAAGATTTAAATTTTATTTTTAATTATCATTGAGATTTGAGAATTGCCTGATGAGGACTTAATAATATCGAAACTTGTAGCAATTTATACAATATTTTATAATAAACGAACATCTTTAACCGTGAAAGGCCTCTGAATACTACTATCGAATTAAATATTGTTTTTTAAATTTAAATTTTACTATTTTTATTTTAAAAATTGCCGCGCTATACGATTTTGATATGTAGATTGATCGATTGATAAAAATTCTGTTAGGAGATGGTTTATAAGTATAACAAAGTGAAAATATAATTATTATATTTAATAAAACGCTCAGATTGTTAAAAATATATTTTAAATTTGTAAATGTACTTAATTTGATTTTTAAAAAAAATTGGTTACAAAGTATATTTTGTCTTACAATAGTATATTTAAATCTAAAGTGCAATAAATAATCAATAGCAAATGTTATTGAACCAATAGTATTTCTATTTGAATGATATTGAATATGCAGTTTATTGCGATAAACAAATATGTCATTGATTCAAAAATATTTTTTCTCAGTTCAGTTTTTCTAAGGATATTAAATAGAGACAAAAGGTGAATCAAAATGTTACTTCGGAACACTTTTCATTCAAATCCTTAATTAACTTTGGTTTTAGTTTCGGTTTAATGTTTAGTTTAAGCTTTAGGACAAATTTCACCATCCTTAATTAATAGTTAATCTATGATTAAAGACAGTTTAAAGGCTTATGCATTGAGAATTTAATCATTGATTAACTTTTAATCGGTATTGGTGAAATTGACCTGTAGACTCGGTTAAAAATTTATGGAATTAACTTTATCTGAAAACTTAATTTTAGCATTCATTTTAGTTTAACCTCATTTGTCTTTTGCCCTAATTTTAGCTCTAACTTTACATGCAGTTTAAATTTTATAAATTTAAATGTAGCTTTAGTTTTAACTTCATCTTATGCTTTTCCATTAACATTAACATTAAAAGTTCAGCATTATCTTTAGCTTCTGTTTTATCTTGAACCTTTTGTTCTTTTCCTTCATTTCTTCTTTCACTTCAAATTCAACTTTAGGTTAAACTTAAAGTTAAGTTTTATAGCTTTGGTTTTAATATTATCTTTATAAGTAACTTTATTTTCAACCTTAGTTCTTATTTTGATTTTTTGTTTCAGCTTTAATTTTAAATTTAGCTTTAAGGTTAAGCTCTAATTTTAAAGACTTAACATAAGCTTTATTTTTGAATTCAGTTTCAGCTTAAACTTTATTTTTGAGTTTAGCTTGAATTTTAACTTAAGCTAAATTTTTAATTCTGGTTTAAATTTTACAGTTTATAAATTTTTTTTATTAAGTTTTAGGTCAATGTTAATATTTATTACTTTAGGTTAAATCAGTTTCAAGATTCATTTTAAGCTTCAGTTTACAGTTTAGCTTTCTGTTTAGTTTCTGTTTCACTTTTAATTTCAACATTAATTATAAAATGTAAATTCAAGTCTGGTTAAAATAACTTTTTCCACTCAAAATGAAATTTATCTCTTTTTGTATACTGAAACAGTTTTCTGTTTACTTTTCTTTCTGTTTTCCTCTTGTCTGGTCGAAAAAATGTTATCTCCTAACAAAATTCCTGTCCGATAAAGCTGTTCTTTTACTACTGTAATTCAAAATATCGTAACATTACTTTCATTATTTAAATAATAAGTGTGTTATCGTTCATTGAAATTTTTTTTCGTCAAAAATGATTTCACTGTAGTAAAGAAAACAGACCATTTCAAAAATTAAATTCAATCTAAAAGATAGCTGAATGAATTATTACTAAATTATTGACTAAAATCAACAATAAAACATCAAATGTGTTGATATTCTGAAAGGAAAAGTTCTCAATGTTTTGAATCACAACAGACAGAAAAAAATTCACAGTCTCTAATCCCAAAGAAGAGTAATTGTACTATGAAAGGGGGAAACAAGTGTTATTTTTAGTCTAACGATTAAAAGGAATCTTCAAAAATAATTTTTGTTTTCATGAATTTCTCTTTCTTTCATAAAGTACTTCTCTTTTCTTTCAAGTATGAATAATAAACTTTCGATATCTTCAGGGAAAAAATTTTTTTTATACTCACAATAAAAGTGTCAGGATTTGATACCCGGAAACTAGAAACTGTTGCCGCAAGTGCGTCTCTCTTTAGCGAGTGTCAGAAGTCCTTATTTTTTTTCACTTATGAGTGGGCTTCTTGAAAAAAAATAATAAAAAAAAAATTTGAAAAAAATCAAGTGGATTCGAGAGAAACCTGTTTCCTGTTGGACCCTCCTCTAAATTACGCCAGACGCTATCTCTAGATAGTTTCCCTTCAGTGAAATGGAATATTAAAAGCGTTTGTAAAACCATGAATTTATAACTCGTGATTTGGAAGCGAACCGCAGAGAAATATAAACCTCTCAAGAAAGATAGCGAGCAAGGATTTTTTTCCTCGTCAAGAACAAAAAAGAAGAAGAAGCAGAAGAATAAGAAGGAAAATTCAACATTCATGGAAAAATAATACAAAATTATATTCGATCAGAGAGAAATTCTTTCTTTGAAGCGGAATAATTGATCAATTTTCTATCGTAGGGATTGATTAGAGAATTTATTTTGTCGAATCGAAAAAAGAAAGTCTTTCCTGAAAACGTGAAATATAACAATTGTTAAGGGACTAAGTATACAATTTCGAATTCGATAATAACCTGAAGAGGAATAAAAAGGTTTCGAATTGTAAATATGTAGGAGATGAAAAAATGAAACAAACTTTTTTTGCTATTTATACATTTTTATAAATTGAAAAAAAGTATCATCGTGAATGGGGGAAATAAAAAAAGAATACCCCTGTAAATATAGGAAAGAAAAAAGTAGAAGATCGTTATTTGAAAAGTAAATAACGAAATGGATGATAATAACTATTTTAAATTCCTATGGATTCTTTGTAAAGTGCGGTGAATTTTCTCATTCCTTGTTTCATCTTGTCTATTCCATTTTTTTTATTGTTAAGGGCCCGAATCTTTCGGGAGAGGTGGGATGTGGATTTCTTGTAGTTGGAGTGATTGATCGCTTGAAAAAACAGGAGAAAAAAAAACTCCGGTCCAGTCAAGTCTGTTACTCTGGTACCTTTTGTCTTTCTCTACCTGAATAAGGGAACACGCACTATCCCTCTTCTTCTCGGTAGTCATCGCGAGTTTAAATTTGTGCGCGCCTTCTTTTCATTATGCCATTTTTAATCAGCCGAAAAGGGTTTGTGGGACTCGTAGTCTGAAATGTCATTAGGTGCTGTACACACTCATGTGAAATCTCTCTCTCTCTTTTACTCTTTTTCTCTTTCTCTCTCACTCTCCTTCTCGTTTCTTATCTTTTTCTCTTTCCCTCTTTTTTTCTTCTCTCTCTCTCTCTCTCTCTTTCTCCTCTCCTCACCTACAGAAAATCGAATGAGATAAATCAATCGTTACCGATCCGGGCGTCATGCGGCGAATAGTTAAGTACACAACGCGCGCGCAGTTACATATTATATCGATTTCCTTTATGGCACGAGATTCCAATGTGAACTTTTTTTATTATTATAATACTGGAATCTGAATTTCATTCGGCGCAAAACAGAAATTAATTAATTTTTCGAGCCCATCAACAAAACGTTGATTTTTGTATATAAAGAGGGGGCAATTGTTTTTTTGCAGTTGGATACTTATGTTTTTTTTCTGTTTTTTAATTGTTTTGCTTCAAAGTGGACTTTTTGAAATTTAGATGTGATGGACTAGTTATTTATTACGCCATACGCAATTAAGATTAATTAACCCCTCTTTCGAGAGAAAAATACTTCTTCGACGCCATGTATATATAACATTTTAGAGAGACGTCAATAAAAAGACAATTAATTGGAAGAGAATTTTTTATTCTTATTTTAGATTTTATATTATTTATTTTACTTTGTTTTGCTTACTTTTCTTATTTTTTTATTCTATACTGTATTTTAAGTTTTACTTCGTCTTTATTCTACTCTATTTTTTCTTTTACTTTATTTTTCTATTTTTTAGTTAAATTTTTATATTTGAATTTGTTGTTCTCTCATTTTGCTCTATTTTTCTATTTTATTTCACTTTCTTTAATTTCATTTTACATTTTTTTTCTTTTAATTTTTTTACTCTTAATATTAATTTTTATTTTCTTTTACTTTATTTTATTTTACAGAGTAAATTTTTGGGCATTAAACAAATTAGAATTTACTTGTGAAATAATAAAAATTAAAGAAATTTTATAGATTTCGAACACTACGTTAAAAATTACAAATCAAGATACTTATGAACTGAACCAATGAGGATGATAAAAAAATTAATTTTTACTAATTTTGAAATTAAAAGTTTATAGTCTAAAAATTACGAATTCAGACGCTTACAAACTGGACCAATAAAGAAAATGAAAAACTAAGTTTTTTACTATTTAGAAAAAGAAATTAAGAAAACTCGATACGTTTTGAATTCTAAATGAAAATTAATAATGAAGGTACTTAGAACTGCTTTAGTAAAGAAAATTATATTTTTTTACAATTTAGACAAAAAAAATAGAAAATGATTACAGTGTGGGATTCGAAACCTACATTAAAAATCACGTCATTATCGTTCTGGCTAACTAAAGACGATAATAAAAAATTATTTTTTTAAGTACTTGAACGAAAAAAATTTTAAAAAAGTT
Source organism: Leptopilina myrica (nomen nudum) (assembly GCA_032872475.1). Lineage (NCBI taxonomy): Eukaryota > Metazoa > Arthropoda > Insecta > Hymenoptera > Figitidae > Leptopilina > Leptopilina myrica (nomen nudum). The sequence goes on from CM065459.1 coordinate 17,957,170, forward strand.
TAAGGAAATCAAGTCCCTTACTATAGTAAGGGACTTGATTTCCTGGTTTGATTTCTATTTGCTTCAAATTTAGAGTCGGACCAATGAAAACGATAATAAAAAATATTATCTGAATTAATAAATTTTACCAAAAAATTAGTAGAAATGGCTAATTATTAGTAAAATTAACTAATTCGAAAGCAAAAAGTCAGTCACTAATTCAAATTAGTAAAGATTTTTACTAATATTCAAATTTAGAAAGCTTTTTTTGCAATTTGGCAAAAAAATCCAGAAGCCATTAAAAAAATTCGATAGGATTCGAAACCTAGCTAAAAAATTACAAATCATGTCACTTACCATCTATATACCAACATTGAAAACAAAAAAGAATTTTTTTTTTATTTTCATGCAAAAAAAAAATTAGGAAAGATTCGAAACCTATAGATGAGAAAATACGAATACAGTTATTTTTAAAACTGCACCAATGAAAACAATAATAAATAATTTGCCAAAGAGGAAAAAAAATTGAGAAACGTTTATGAATCTGATAATGTAGTGAACATATTATTGTATCTATAGAAGAGAGAAAAGAAGAATTTATGTTATTTTGAGCTACCGACGTGCCAATAAGCGGAGTGCGTTTCAATTGTAATCAAGAGGAATGTAAATCAAACTCGGCTCGTTGTCCGTTAGGTACTTTTCTGACATATTTATTAACATATATCTCATACCAAGAGAAGGAGGAATATTTATTTTTAATTTTAAACCTCCCTGTCAAGTGCTCATTATTTATTGTTAAAGGCTAATCAAACATTTTGAATAATACTTCCACCATTTTTTTTTCAATTCATTATCATCATCAATTTTTCCCCATATTATTTAACACGTAGAATTTAAATGTAGAATTAAAAAACAGTTGGTCTAATTTTGAAAAATAAAAATTTAATTTAAAAAATATTTACATTAAAATTTAAATTCGAAACTCTTAAAATTAGAAACTGGAAATTTTTTTTTTATTTTTGACAAAATAAGTTTTGTCCAAGTTAAAAAACAGTTATTTGCTTCAAATTCTGCAATTCAAGTACCTAAATATTTTGTTGATAGTATTAAATAGTATAATTACTCATTTTAGTGGTAACCGGTTATTTGAATCAAATTAAAATTTGTTTTTAATGCAATAGTTTTAAAACATTCTGTTAGACTTTCTGAAAACCGATACCAGTAAGAATTTTTTTATTTTTCAAATTAAATTAAATTGTGGTCGGGTTTGAAATGTTTAAATTAAAAAATTTTTCTTTCGAGCACATATGTATATTTTCTCTGGAGAGAGTAATTCGATAAAAAAGTGAGAGGGAAAAGAGAGAATGAGTGCGCAAACAAAGAGGAGATAAGTATTTTTTCTTTTAGCTAACTTGTCACGCTGCATATAAATGTCGTTACACCTGTTACATGGTAAATGCATACAAGTTGAATTCGACTAAAGCACGGTTCGCATTTTTTTAACTGTCCACCGATGGTCAGCTTCTTGGTTAAATGTTAATTTGGTCCCGGTCGAAGTTGGCTAATTAGAAACGATCTCTGGCTGACCAGTTTCCCCCTTCGACTTTTACCGATTCGAACGCGAACCCCGCCGAAAGTAAATTGTATACTCAAAAGAAGACATAGTTGCCGATCCACTTACAATTAAACGGAATTTTATTTTCTTCCCATCCATTTATTTTCTTTTCCACATTTCTTTTTTTTTCTTAATATCGATTTTAAAAATCATTTTCAAATTAAAATCATCTTCGAAATATTCTTTCAACGATTTTTTTTGTACCCACCAAAAGATAAGATTAAATCGAAAAAAATGTTAATCCAAATCTTAAGTAAATTTTCAAATAATTTTTTTTCACTAAAGGGAAATAAAAATTCTTGAAATAAATTGTCTTGAGAAGAGGATGGAAAAACTGTTGTACATATATATAAAATATGTTTTGTGATATATGCAAATTGAGATTAAAAGAATATAAATTTTAGTGTGAGAGTGAAAAAACTTTTGTAGAAACTGAAATAAAAATAATAATACCTATAATTCGAAAGTAATTTATTGACAAGACTAAAAGCAGGAACAAATGACGATTTAATTCTAGACGGCAAAACTTGCCAGATAAGTTGACATTTTAATGTTCCGCTTTTAGGCTCCGGCAATAAGTTGCATTCAATAATTTAGAATCACGGGATTAAAAGAACGAGGGACTAAGTTTAAAGTAAAGTTAGAGGGAGAATAAGAAATATAAGAGAGTTGCTGTGCGTAACCACGGTCTAATCGTTTGCGACGACAAATGTTAATTTGATATGACAACTTGCGGTTTAGTGTATAGTTAGAATATTTTTTTGCTGAATTTTATTTTCAACTTTCACTGTGATTTTTTTCTTTGTCTTTAACGTTCAATATAATGTGTTCGTTCCATATAATATTTAACATTTAACTCTATCTGATCAATTATTTTATTAATTTTCTCTTATCAAGTGAGCTCGACAGTTTTTCTTTTTGGTTTAGTAATTTAATTTATATTCATGATTCTAATCGTACCTTTACTCTAATCCATGGTGTTTGCTACAGCGTAAATATTTATTTATTGGTTGTGCGTTACTCACCTGAAACAGAAAAAAAGGTTTTATTAGATAGTAATATATGATGGGATTAAGTGTAATAATTATGTTTTTTATATAAATAATATTTTTTAGTTTTTTTTTGTTTTTGGAATATTTTTATCTTGGGTGGAAAGTTTACCAGAAATGTGTCTAGAAATTTTCTAGGAATTTCGATAGTAATTTCCGTTGAAATTTTTCTGTAGTTTTATCAAATTCCATTCAATTCTATCAAATTCCATTCAATTCTATCGAATTCATTCAAATTCTATTAAATTTCCTCAAATTTCTTCAAACTCGTTTAAAATTTGATCGATTTCCTTATAACAAGTTCTCTCAAAAATGTTTACTTTAAATTACACGTAAAATATTTTTACTTTCAAACAAAATATTTTCACTATCACTTAAAAAATGTTCACATCCACTTGAAAAATTTTCACTTTCAATTTCGATCAAAAAACCTTTCACTTGCAATAAAAAAATGTTGTGTAAAATATTGTAAGTGGAAATTTTGTCATAGAATGTGAAAATTTTTTTCATGAAATTGAATATTTTTTGTTTAAATTTAAAAGTGAAAATTTTTTTAGTGAAAGTGCGAAGTTACGCGAGCAAACCGATTTTAATTCTTTGTAGAAAGAAAATATTAGAAGAGACGATTTTCAATTACAATACACAAAGTTAATTTACAGTTTATATTACTTTCAATAAAAAAGCAGAAATAGACTTTAAAAATGGGAAATGGGACGAAAAGGATTATGTTAAAGAATTAGAACATAAGAAGCGGAATATTGAAAATTTGGAATTAAAATTAAGAAGTAGAAAGTATAAAAATAAAATTTGTCATCTGAAAATAGGAATTGAAAGGAAGAAATAAAGGAATAGAGAAGCACACCATGTGAAGAAAGTAGAGAAGAAATTAAAGAAATAGGAGAAAAGTTAAATATAACGAGAGAGAAGAAGAGAAAGGTAAAAATGAAAAAAAATTAAGATAAAACTATAATAAGGGAAGTTAAGGAATTGAGAAGAGAAAAAGGGAAGAGACAGTAGAATAGATGAGAAAAAATCGAGAAACACGCATTTAGAAGAGAAGTGAAACAAGAAAAAAGGGAAATGTAGGAAGGACAAGAAACAATACACTGAAAAAAAATTTAATTGATTCAAATAACCGATTATTTGACTATTATCAAATAAATATTTACTTGAATCAAATAATTTTTATTTGAATCAAATATTTCAGTATTTGAAGCAAATACTATTTAATTGATTTGAATAAAAATTATTTGATTCAAGTAAATATTTATTTGATAATAGACAAATAATCGGTTATTTGAATCAATTAAATTTTTTTTCAGTAGAATTTTTTTTAATTGTAGAAACTGAATAGAAGAAGTTAACGAATAAAGAAGTAGGATGTGTGAATAGAGTAAGAAAGAAATTAGAGAAATATTCTCTTCCAAGGCGAGAAGTAAAATAAAAAGAGGAGAGACAGAGGAAGGAAAAGTATACGAAGAGGGTAAAAACTAAATTTGGGAAGTTAATGAATTGAGTAGAATAGAGTGGAAGAAGGAAGAGAAGAGAAGAGAAGCAAAACAAGAAGAGAAACAAATAAAAGGAAGGTCTATCATTATTCCTTTTATTTACTTTTCGTCCTGTTTCTTAGAAGTAGAAACTGAAAGGAGGAAGTTAAAAAATGGAGAAGTGGAGAATACAAGAAGAGAATAAAAAATTAAAAAAAAATAGGTAGAAAATGAAAAGAATAAAAAAAGAGAAAAGTGAACAATGCCAGTAAAACCAAAATTAAGGAATAGAGCAGAAATGAGTGGAAGGGGTAAGAGAATAGTGAGAAAGGTATAAAATAATCAATCTCCCAGGAGTGGGCGCAATGCAGTTGATTTAACTCTAAAACATTTTCCAAACCACCGGACCACCATTATTTCGAATACAAATAAAGAGACAAAAGTTTCCTTTCAACCAGAACACTAGTAAAAATAAACACTCGAAAGTGTTAAAAGTAACATTTTACCGAAAGTGAACTCTAAACGCAGAAACAAATAGCAGAGTAAAAGGAATCGATTGTATCTTTAAAATTTGGTGACAATGAAAGTGAAATATAGTAACCGATTTTATGTCGAATATATGTTTCTCTCTCTCTCTCTCTCTCTCTCGTTCTCTAGTTCTTTTACTGAAAAGAAGCCGTGCTGACGGGAGTTTTGGGTCCAGTTTAACTTCGATGGAGTTTCAAGTCTCGCGTTTATAGGGGAGTGTACGTGTTTTCGTGTGAAAGTGTCACTTTCGGCTTGGCGATAAACATGTGGTACCCAGTGAGCTAAGCAGACGAATGGAGTGGGAGGAGGGAGGGAGAGTGTGTGTGCGCCTCAAAGAGTGCATACCTACCGGCGGAATGCAACGCAGGAACAGCCATTGTCTTGTCAGCGGGAGCCGCTAAATCTCGGCGATCTCTTCACGATCGTACCCTTCCAGTTTCAGTTCTCCTCTTCTGTACCACCCTCTCCCCTTAGGCTACAGTTTTTCTTTCACATTATTTTCTTATTTCTGTCTCTCTTGTCCTTTTTCCCCAAACCACCTTCTTCTTCTTCGTTTCATTGGACCTTCTTCTTCCTTTTTTTTCTTCTCTCGCTCGCCCTCGTCCACGCTCGACCCCGGAGGGAGACGATCACGCGAGATATCGCATAAAACTCCCACCGAAATAAATATGTACTTTGTCGTCCAAAGTGTACCTAATGTATATACATATATAGTCCTCCAATCTCAGGGGGGGCTTGATAAGAAATATAAACTTTTAAGTATAGTTTAAAAAATAAGAAAATTTTTAAGTTTCAAGAGAAAGAACCATTTCTTTTTTTTTAAATGCATTCGTATTTCTTCACGAATGCATAAGTAGTAAGTAATTCTTGAGAAGATAATAATTAAAAATTATCAAATAATTTTCTTTATAATTTCTAATGGTATCTAAGATAATTTAGCTTGATCCGGCAAGGGTAAGAAATGGATGTAAGTATACGTGCCTAGCCTTTTCCTGATAATTAAATTTTCTAGTTAGTCCACATGCCACCAGGACTCTTGTCGGATCTAGCTACAGTATCTTAGGTAACACTAAAACTAGTACAGAAAATAGTAAAGAAAATAGTATAGAAAATTGTAAAAAAATAGTATAGAAAATAGCAAAGAAAATTGTAAATAAAATAGCAGAGAAAATCGTAGAAAGATGTAAAATTAAAAATTGCAGATAATTGTAAAATAAAGAGGGATAAAAATGAAATTGAACTGAAGAAAAGGCGGAGCATTTGAGGTCTTTGCCCTTGTGCGTTTGATCTCCGTTTTCTTTGTGAGGCCCCATCGATCCTCGCACTTCCGTCAGGCCCTCATCGTTCGCATTTGCAAGTCGAGAATCGAAAGTCGAGGCCGTGTATCGATCGATCGCACTGCCCGGTGCGATCAGTTATTCTCGTAAAGATTCTCTCAACTTGAATGAGAGACAGTGAGTAACAAAGATAGAACGAGAGAGGGAGAAAGAGAGAGAGAGGGGGGGAAGGGATGGAAGGGAGAAACGATTTTCTCTTACCAGTCGCATGGAATATTCTATGAGAGCAATCGATCCCATTGTGGGTCTAATAGGCTCGATACCTTCTTTAGCGATCTACACATCGATCCTCGATCTTAGCCTTGTACCTTTGAATTTAGTGTTAAGCATATCCAACGAATTTCATTTCAATTCATTATTCGCAATAGAGACGCGATCATTGGCCTTTCAATGTCCATGAAATCCATTAAAGATTAGTGCACTGTGTTTATTTTATCCCATCACATTATTATACTTATTCATTTATAGCGAGTATTTTACTATTTTTCGTACTTTTTTTTTACTAATATTTAAGAAATATAATTGGATTTATTTGTCTATTGACACAATAATTGTTTATAATTATAAATGATAATTACGATTACTATTAAAATCAGTTAAACTATTATAATAAATAATTTCATAAATTAATTGTTTGTCAACAGAATAGCCAACTTATAAAACAAATTGTAACTAATTGTTTGCAAATTATCAATAAACAAATGTTATTTTACATAAACTAATGATATAATATCAAGAAATGCATTTCATACCTATAATTAAATCTGTTATAAATTTAATAGCATGTACTTTCAAATCAATAGAATATGCTATCAATTTCATTTCATAGCATGATGCTACAGTTTGAATAACACATAATTTTAAAAAGAATACATCACACTTTAGATTTTAATGAATTAAAATTTAATTTTATAGCATAATTCTATAGTTTCAAATATAAAATATTATTCTTTTGAAAAAAATATTTTGAGAAATAGACATATTTTTGCTCTTTTACATCTTGTTACCTATTTCAAGATACACTTTTTTGTAATTCTACATACAATATTTACAATTTGAGATATAACTTGTAAGTTTACAACTCAACCTAAAATTAAATTTTATTGTAACATATACTTAACATACTATTTAACATTATACATATCATAATACATTTAAATGATGTTGATTTGAATTTCCTTATTAACAAAAGTGATGAAACTATCACCGCTTATGAGAGAAAAAATTAATATTTCAAGTGTGTATAGTGTATAATTTAGTAACCAATCACAAAACAAAGATACATTCCCGGTAAAGTTTAAATTTCAAATTCCTCTTTCAAGTATTTCCAAAACATTAACATGAAATTTTGCAAATTAAAACAGATGATTTACTAAAATATCAATTAATGAATTATCTTAATTTGAATAAGACAATACCTAATACTTTTAACTCAAATAAGTATGCGGTACTGTAAATTTTATAGCATGGTGCTGTCAATTTTATAGCAAAGTTTTATTTGAAATAATTGCAACACTTACTTTAAACAAATTAATATTTTTTTAATGAAATTGTATCAACCTCCCATCTCAACCATTTTGCATGTTTTATTAGACAACATTATGCTTCTAGTTCTATATTATGAATTATTATATTTTAATAAATATTTTCTTAATTCAATACAGAAATTATTGCTTCAAAAAAATTAAATTCAATAGCATCAGTGCTATTGAACCAACAGTATTTTTATCTCAGTGTGTACACAACTCAATAAATAAATTGTTTGCAAATTTTTAATAAATATCAAATCATTTAATAAATTTAATTTTAAAGTAAATTTAATAAATAAACAAATCTTTTGACACAGTAAATTGTTTGATTAACAAATATTCTCTATTCTAAACAATTTTATAAACGATTTAATTTTTACTGTAAACAATTTAAAAAATAAAAGATTTTTTTTTATAACCAACTTAATGGATCGGTTGTTTTTTACTATAAATAATTTAACCAATTATTTTTTACTTTACTTAATGGAAAAAGAAAATAGTTCTTCCTATAAACAAATTATTTATTACTGTAATCAATGTAATGAAATATTTGTGTTGAACTTTAAATAAATTAGTAAAACATAATCTACTACTCCGCACATAATGCAATATATAAATTGTCTTCTTGTCAACGTAACAATCCTTTTTGTCCGTGTAATTTATGTGAAATTTTTAAACAATTCAATAAATTGTTTACTGTACATATACAAATTAGTAAACAAATTTTTACTGGTTCACCAATTATTTACTACTTCAAACAATTGTTCAAATTAATTACTCTTCTAAACAATTTAAGAAAAGAAGTATTTATTAATTATAAACAATGTAATAAACAACTGTTTATTAACCATTTAATAAACAAATGATTTATTGTTTATAAAGAATTCAATATATAAATTGTTTGGTGCTTATAAAGAATTTGTTAAACAAGTCATTTAATGTTTATAAGCCATTATTTTAACTAATTTGTTATTAATTTACAAATTATTTAGTTCTATTTAATGAATAAATTGATAAACAAACTGTTTATTTTTCAGGAACAAATTGATGTAGTTGTTCCAGGTGAAGATTTTTTTCCGTGTAAACAAACTGCTTATTTTTCATGAACAAATTAATAAATAAACTGTTTATTAATAAACAAATTTTTTGTGAATGTTATTTACAGCTTTTAATAATTGCACAAAAAACTATGTACATTGACATAAACAATTCGATAAATAATTTTCTAATTATTTATAAACAATGTGTTGAACTAATTTTTACCGTTTTTTTTTTGCAAAGTCAATTTCTCACTGATATACAAATTATTTACTGCTTTAAACTTTTAAAGACTTGAACAAACGAATTAAATATTCGTATAAACATTTAATTAAACAAATTATGTACTGTTGTTAAACAATTCAATAAGAAAATTGTTTACTGTTTATAAACGAATTAGTAAACAAATTGTTCAGTAGTACATAAGTTATTAACTACCCTGAATAGTTTTATAAAAAATTCTTAACTTTTATAAACAATTTAATATAGAAAATATTTACTGTTTATAAAGAAATTAATTTAATTGACATTAAGTAAACATAGGAAACATGGATTTTTATCTTGTCTTATTGAAGGGTTAATAGTAAAAAGTAAAGTGACATGTGTAATCAAGAAATATTGATATCATTGTACGTAGAAAAAAATTAATAATATTGCTGTTTCATGTCTATTCTTGTTTACTTTGGTTCCAGACGAATGATTGCAATTGAAATTATGCTTAGTCATTCATCATACTAATTAGCGTAGAATATGGTTATATATAGATATATACATATACATATATACCTGTTGATTGTTAACTATCACCTCACTTGCAGATGCTCGAATATATTTCCACATTGTCATCCATACAGTTCAATATTGTAATTATCTTGGACCGGAAACTTTTCATCTTTCATCCCATTTCATGTTTAATATATAAGATCGCGAATGCAATTTCAATTATGCATTTATTCGCAATGGCGTATAAATTGAAATAAATTGTGTGGAATTTTGTTTTTTCTCTGGATACAGAATCATAAGATTGTGAAAATAAATTTTATAATTTAAAATTAGATTTATTTTTCGTACATTATGAAATAATTATTGTGAAATATAGAGATCACTTTTTCTCATGGTAGTTTGTTTTTTAAATACTGGGTCCACTTTTTAGTGCGCAGCTTTATAATACTTACTTTTAGAGATATTATTTGATTGCTGTTTGATATTTATTTGATTTATTTTCTCTTTCTTGTTACCGTTTTTTTGAAACCCTATTGCTATATAATGACATTTTTTGTCGTAACGTTCAATTATCATTTATTAATTATATTTTATTGCTTTCGAAAAATGTAATGTGATAAAAATGAGTGACTTTTTGACGAGATCATCGGTATGCTGGAAGAGAGGAAGGGAGATACAATTTTTTGGCAAAAATCGTGGGAAGAAAGGGAAACAAAGAACGCACTTTTGTTTTTTTGACGATAACGAGCTGGGAATGTTACGCCACTGGTTTCTCCACTCGTTTATTGGACGTTTAGTTTCGTATATATACCACTTGGATACGTCGAAATCTTTGGTAAATGAAACGACAGTGAGCACGTGGGGGTATCTTTTTTGATTGCCCACAGCCACCCAAGAAGATTTGACTCTTGTTTTAAGAACGTTTTCAAGGCACAGCCCGACCCTTTTAGTCGATAAGGGAAACGATTAAAGGAATTCCTTCAGGATTCACCTTCTTCTCTTATTCACTGGAATTTTCTCTTATAGCGAACAAATCAAAAACAAGTGTATACGAAAATTTGTTCATATAAAGAAATAATGATTGGCACGTTTTATTTTATTTTTAATTCAAAAGAGTCATTTTTTCTTTTCTTCTGGAATTAGGGATTTTTTATATAAATAGGTAATTTTTTATAGTTATTTTAATTTTTACTGATGATATGCTTCGATTTTCAACCATCAGTCTAACCTTTAGATGTTAATTATGAATTATTCTATTCGAAAATATATTTAATTAATTCAATACAGACATTATTTTTGAGTATTTCCAAATCCATTTGCTTAAAATTGAATTTTATAAAATTTCAATTATTCAAAAATTCTTCAGAAAATAAAATATTCAAATAATTTTAAAAATAATTTTTAAAATCTATAATTATTTCTAAACATTTACACAATAATACTTTTAATATTCAATCTTTTAATCTTTTAAAATTTAATCTACAATTTTAACTAAAATTCATTTCTAAATCAATTATTATAAGATAATTTTACGAAAATCCAATTATTTAAATGCAAAAATAAATAATTTATTGAATTTAATTTAATTCTCATAAAGAATTTTATTTACCAAATTTTTAAATAATTGAATTCTTTGGACGAATTTTAATTAAATGTTAAAGATTAATTAGATATTTTTCGAGCAATTCCGCAATAGATTTTATTATTTAAGAAAAAAAGAAATTATTGCGAAGAAATTTATTAAAAATTTGCGAATAATTGAATTCCTGTAGAATTTTGATTATTGATGAAAACAGTTAAATGTTTGCGTAAAATTTTATAAGATTTCTTTAAAAATAATTGAATGTTTTTGAGAATTTTATAAAAATAGTAGAAATTAAAAATCATTGAATTGCCGAAAATTTTTGAAAATTTTATTATTAAAACTTTTCTAAGAATTTTATTAAATTTTTTTGAAAATAATCGAATTTCAAAGAAGTATTTTATTATCTTTAAAGGTAATTGAAATTTTGACGAAAATTAAAAAAAAATTAAACTTAATTGAATTTCTGCAATTATTTGTAACTTCTCAAAAATTCAATTTTTTAAAAGTATTTTTAACTAAAATTCTTATATATAAATCCATTACTTTCAAAAATTAATCAAAATAATATGTATTAAAAGATGCAAGTCATATTCGAAGAATTTGAAGTATTACAATTTTGAATATTGTAAACGCAACTTTTTTAAAATTCAATTAATTTTTAAATATTTAAGTAAAATTATTCATTAAATAATTTCTAAGTAATAATTTTATGATATATAGTTCTTCACGAGTTAAGTTATTTGAAAAGAAATTATTGTCAGAAATAGAAAAATTTGAAATTTTTTTTTCGAATTTGAAATAATTTTATAGTTTATGACGCAAACGAAAATGACTCAAAAATTGATAATTTTCTAATGAACTCTAAAAATTAAATTTTTTCCTCTATTTTTAATAAAAATCCTTGACTTTTCCCTGAATTCCCTGTGTCAGAATATATGTTTATTATAGTTATAATAGTATTAAAACTATGTTCCAATTCATGTTTATTTTTATGAAAAAAATGTGATTTAATATTAAAATTGATAATTTTATTAAATAGCAGTAACAGACATCATTAGTGAGTTTTTAAGCTCAGTTTCTTTTGTAATAGTTATGGAACAATTTTGTAAACATCACTGTTAAATTGAAAATATTAAACAGTAACGAATTGAAAACATTTATACAAAAATAATTTTGAAAAATAACATTTCAAAACACACAAAAAACCCAGTCTCATTTTTGTTGCATCTCAAAATGAGACTATGTTAAACGCCATAGAACGTGGCGCCACCTAAGAGTCTCATTTTTGTTGCAACTTAAAATGAGTAGCGTATGATACTCATTTTGAGACTAGGTTTTTTCAGTGAATGTATCACTTCGTGATAAGAAGTTTAGATAACATTATTGTCACAGTTTTAGTTGCGAGTAGGACTCATTTGTTATGTAACACTTACAGAACGTGTTTGCCGGTGGTGTTGTGTTAAAAGCGTAATTTCTAAGATTTGTTTTGTTAAAATGCTGCTCAAGGCGTGAGAACAGAATGAACTTGTTGAAGCTTCGTGTATCTGACACTTTCTCACAAAGTTTCATGCAATTTTTTTTCATTTTTTTTTTTTTTTGCAAAGACCTCTTTCTCAACGATGCTGCTAGTAGTGCAACAGGACCATTTACAGAGACCAAGGTCACTTCCGCCTTTGCCTCTTAGAAATTCCAGGATCTTGTCGCTTCATGAAAAAGAAAAATTTGTTCTGTTTATAAAACCGTGAACTAAACTGGAAAATTTGTTTTAAATTCTTAATTTTATATGCCTCTTCTTTTATTAATTAACTTCTAGTTAGTAAGTTTTCTTTTTTTTTATTATTAATAGTATTTTATTTGTTAAGAATTATTGACATTTGAATTTCTATTTATTGTTTTAATTTTTATTTATTGCTAACTGTTAATATTTTAATGATTTATAATTATCAATATTTTATCGATTCGTAGTTATAATTTTAATGAGTCATTACTATTTCATTGATTAAATGATTATTAATATGTTAGTGATTCGAAATTACTAATATTTTAATTTTATTAATTATTAATTATGGATTAGTGTTTTATTTTTTTTCAATTGCTTTTTTCTTCTTGAGGAGGCACGGGGAGAAATTTGGACAAATTTTAAGTTGAAGTTATAATTGAGCGGGAGTTATTGAAGAAGGAAATTGACGACGGTTAAAAACGATGATGCGCGAGCGCTTTTTCAAGAAATTAATGGCGCTGATTGCTATCATCATACATTCTAATCTGTCTCGATGCAGTAAATATCATTCAACGTCAGTCATTTAATACAAATTACTGTCTCGAGCCTGTTTGTCAGTCTATCTGTCGGCGCGTCGATTAGTCGATGATTACGACCACCATAATGCTGATCGTAATACATACACTGCATTGGATTTCCGCTACCGACTATAATACAAACGGAAGTTCCATATAGCGCAGTTAACGTCAATATTATACGCGACGAATATTTTAATTATCTCAAAAATTTATTTTGCAAATTTCCAAAACAAGTGTAAATGTCTTTCTTTTTAATTTACATTTTTGTTAACAAAATTATAATAAAATATACAATAATTTTTGTTAACTATCTTCAAAATATAATAATAATTATTTTTATTATTTATAAAATATTACACATATTAGCTTCTTTTTTGCTTTAAAAATAGTTTACGAAATATTTTCCCATGCAGAAATTACAATTAAAATTCCCCGCTTTTTTATACGGTTATTAAAAAAAACGGCGAAAAAATAATCTTAATTTTCATTATGAAAAAAAATTCTTTTCGCCAACACTCATGACTCGTTGGTACAATGCCTCTCCAGGGAATCCAATGTATAAATCAACGCTAGATCGAAATAATAATGAGATGAGTATAACACCTACGGCGCAATATTTGACGCTTATAACCCATAAAGCGCCATTAATCAAGGGACCGGTCACTGAATATAAACCTCCATGCACTACAGGAACAACAAATCAACACGCATTAAATTTCCTATAGAAAAGAAACATCAAAAAGGAACACTTAAAAGTATGTAAAAAAATTATTGCTTAAAAAGAAAACAAATTAAATTAGAATAAGAAAATATTTTCATTGAGGATACACTATACCATCTTCTATATAACTGTATTGTATAAGAGAAGAAAAAGAAAAACACTCTTCTTTCAAAATTTTATCGTTAGAAGATAAATTTCTTTAATTGTTATTGTAACAGGATGGAATATAACAAAGAAAAAATTAGTTATTTTAAAATAAAAAATAAATAAAGAATATTTTGATTGTTCTAAAATGTTCTAAAATCAAATAAATGTTTAATCATTAGGTATTATTTTTTCATAAGCAAATTGAGATTTTTAAAAAATTTCAAACTCCAAAGTTTTGAAATTCAGTTTTTATAATAATTGAAGATGATCTATTAGTGATAAAATCATTATTTCAATTGAATATATAATAAAAAATAAAAACTTCAAATAATTTAAAGACAATTCAATTACATTTTAAAAAAATTAATTCAATAGAATTGTCAGTTAAAAGTATAAAAAATTGAAAAGAATTCTTTTCAAAGATTTTAATATTCAATTATCATATAAAATTTTAATGAAAATTTATGTTTTAATGAATTTTCATTAGAAAATTCTACAACAATACAATTATTTAAATACAGAAACAATTCTTTTTTTGAACAATTGAGTGTTTCTAGAAATTCAATTCTGATAAAGAATTTTATTAACAATTTTTGAAAAAATTGAATTCTTTTAACCAATTTAAAGAAGTTTTTTAAGAATAATTACTTTTTTCGAGAATTTCCATTAAAGTTTTATTAAGAAGTAATTAAAAGTCTGAATTTAGTTTTATTATTTATGTAAAAAATTGAATTAAAAAAAAGAATTTTCATATTTATGAAAATAATTGAATCCCTGTAAAATATTTTATTGATTCTAAAAATAATTAAATGTTTATAATAATTAAATTTTATGAAACCTTTTTTAAATAATTAATTTCTTTTGAATAATTGTATTAAAATAGTAGATATTAAAAATCATGGAACTAGTACTTCAAAAATTACACTGCTTCTACATTTTTTATTATTTTTCGTTAACAAATTTTTTATAGGCTGGTTTTACATTTTTGAGTAATCAATCGTATGGATTTTTTAAAATATTAATTTATTCAAAAAATAAAATTTTCAAAATGATCAAAAAATTAATAATGGCAGAAAAAAATTGCCAACTCTCAACAACGTAAATGTCGAAGGGTTAAAATTTAAGCGGTCCCTCCTCTTAAAATTTCTAATTAAATTTATTCAAAATTGAATTTTTTAAAAATTTCACATTAAAACCTTTTAAATTTCATTTAGAAATTTATAAATTGTAATAAATATTATATTGTATTATAATTGTAATTATTATAATTTATTTATATTGTATAAATAATTATTCATTTTATTATAATTAAGAATTGAAAATTCATTATTATTTTCCATTATTAACTTTATTATCACTTAAAATTAAAATAAAATTGATAATTATTAATCATTAATTATTAATTATTAATATTGTTATTTAGATAATAATTTCTAAAATACAAAAACGTAAAACTGTTATAAAATTTCTAGTATATTATAATTTATGTCAAGTAATTAAAATGTAAGTACATGTAATATAAGCATTATACAATAAATAAATAAGTTGATAGTAATTTTGAATGAATTAATTTAATTTTGTGCAATAAATATGAGGATTAAGTTTCGTTAAAAGGATTATTAATTCCCTGTTAACTGACCTAGAGTGCAAACTATATATATTATATCTAGACGGTTATATATAATGTTTCAGGAAAAAAAGACGTAACAGAATCACGTCTTATGAAGATTCTGAACTCATTGATCATTTCGATCATTTATGCTAATCACGTGCGAGGGGAAACTGGTTGGATGCCATCCTCAGTAATTATTTCACACTCGTCAAGTGCGCCCGTTATTAGTAAGAAGCTCACTCATGAACAAGTTTATTTATAAAAGCGTGAAATTATTTTTCTAAGAGTGCGAATATTCTTTTTTTCTCCTATTACATTTATATTATTTCTTGACATTAATTAAAATTGCCTATTTCATTTTCAGGGAATTGCCTCTAAGGTAACTAAATAAAATTTACGAACCAAATTTCATTTAGTTATTATTTATTCATTAAGAGATATTTGAAAAAGAAGACTTTTTCTACAATTTTCTTTTTTTTACAATTTAGTTTTTTCACTCAATTTATTTTATTTTTACTGTGAGAACAAGTCTTGATTGCACAAAAAATCGACTGATAACTGATATAGCAAAATGTTTTAATATATACGACGATTCCTTATATGCCCGACAATTATTACATAAATTTCTTTTTATTTCTTAGATCAATTACACGTATATAAACGCGTATATTTTTAATAATATCTTTTCCAATTGATTAATTGCGGTTTATGTGTGATAAATTTTGTCCTTTTAAATATCGCATCCAGTTAAACCAGTGATTTCTTATACATACATATATATACAATATGAATGGGAATTTATTCTCGTCACTCTGTGGTCAATTCCAGTAGCTCTTATGAACTGTATATATATATTCTCATTCAGTTAAGAATATGACCACGATAATCTACCACTTGGATTAATTAATAAAAGTCAACACACTGTTACCATTAATAAACGTGTGTAAAGATGTTTTTTTTGCATATTAAAATTAATTTTACGACTTTCTTTAATGTCTGATTGCTTGATATGTTACGTGACATAATTAAGGAATAAATTACATTTATTTTTACTTTGTGCAGCTTAAAAAAATTAGTCCATTGTTGACTACAATCGTTTGTCTTCGAACCATTTTTGACTGAATTTTTTCATTAGGAGTATTATTTTAAATTCTAAATAGGGTAAACCAGACAGTAGTCGGCCACTTTTCAAGTTTGAATAGCTATAAAACTGTATGAGATAAAAATATTTTCTAAGTTGCTAATCATTTCTAAGGTGATCGTAAACAAATCTAAACTTTTGTAATAGAAAAAAAAAATTTTTGGACGGTTTTTGAAAGCTTTTAAAAGTGTCCGATTACTGTCGGATTCTTACTTGTTTATTTACTAATAATAATTTTTTTTTACGAATAAAAAATTTTTTTTCATGAACGTGATTGATTTAATAGTTTTGTGTGATCGTAAGGAACAACATTACATAAAAGAATTCGAAAAAAATATGAATTGATATTTTAAAACAGTGTTAATTAAAAAAATTCCTCTTAGGTGGACGACTACTGTCGGATTCTAACTTTTTTTGTGATTTTTTTTAACGAATAAGAAATTTTTGTTTGTAAACATGATTGGTATACTAGTTTTGTAGGAACATTAGGAACAATTACTCATGAAAGAAATTTTCAAAAACTAATTTAAATTGTAATTTTTAAACATCATTCATTAAAAAGATTTTTTTAAGTGGCCGACTACTGTCTGGTTTACCCTATCGACTATACTTCTAATTTTAAATTAGCCTAAAAATAGACTAATTTTTAAAGTTATTTTTGTTTTATGATGAAAATGGTTTTGCACTGTTTTTCTGTATGTGCATATAAATAAATAATCAAATTAATTAATTAATTAATAAAAAAGAGTAATATTTATTTTCAGTTTTTTATATTCAAAGATTATAGTTATAGAAAATGATATAATTTTTTTAAAATTATATTTGTTTCGTGTGGAGGGAAATGAATTATAAACATTGTTTCATTGTTATCGTCCTTTTTTAACCCGTTTTAATATTATCTATTTACAATATTATTACCCTATTATCATTATTATCTGTTGACTGTAATTATTTTCTCGTCATTATTCGCCTTTTACTATTATTGTCTTTTCACCGTTACTAACTTTTTATCATTATCATGTTTAATCACTTAACGTGATATGCGATAATTATACACTTTTCAATCATTATACGCGTGTATTCGAAAATTCTTGTTTATCACTTTATTATGACAATGACATGTTATTTCATGAGGACGAACATGTTAATAAAAAACTTAATAATTTTCGTTTCTAATGAATAATATAATATAATATAATATAATATAAATTATTAATACAAAATGATAGTGTTAATAGTAAAAATACCTCGTGAAATAATAATAATAATAATAATAATAATAATAATTGGATAAATTATTATGAATTGTTGACCAAAGTCATAAATATGTTATTTATATTGCGTATTATTCGATATTTAACTAGTGGCATCTTTTTCTCTCTAGGCGTTATAAGATTTTATAGCGAAATGAGTCACGTGTTAAAAAATGAATTGAAGGTTAATTAAGATCTTCTCTTACTAGGGTTAATTGAGAAGAGACCCTCTGTCCCAAGAAGATCGGTTTACGACCGTGTCAATTTAGAAAAAAATAGAGAAAAAAACAGCAACGAATAGAGAAAAGGAGGGGGGAGGGCTAAAGCTTGACGAGAGAAATTGCATAACGGGTAAATGTGTACAGTTTCCTATTACTCTATCGATGATTTACGAAGAGATTTTACCGTGCTGGTGGTATCGCGTGTATATTAAACGATAAAAAATTAGAAAAAAAGCCCCACTTTGTTACAAAAAAATTGAAACACTATCTTAAATTTAGTTCTAATTAGAAAATCAAATTTTTTTAAAATGAAAAAAATAATTTTTTTAAAAATTTTAATCCTTTCTGAAAAACTAATATCAAATATATAGTTAAATACATAAAACATACACCACCTTCGGGAATCATCGGTACGGCTGCACGTGCACGGTTCTAAAACATCTTTAAATCACGATTTTTTTTTGTTACTATAAAAATGTCAGAAAACTAACAGATATATACCATTCGAAAGATTATTAAATTCTACGATTAGTGATATGTAACTAAAAAATTTTATAATTGGGTCGGACTAGCTCAACTGTGTTAAAAAAATTTCATTGATTTTCTAAAATGTTAAAACTTTGATGAAAATCGGTAGTTCACAACAACAACAAAAAAACACTTTTAACCGTTTTTTGAAATTTAAAATTTTTGTTATTGTTTTTGCATTAACAAAATAATACAAAATTTAACAAAAAAATTAACTCAAAAGCCGTTTACAATAAATTAATGAAACTTACACTGATTAAAAAAAATTGTTCACTCTTTTAATAGAAAATATTTGCAAGATTGTTAATTTAAAAATTCCATATTTTTAATAATAATTTTATAAACAATTTCAATTATTTATGTGTTCTACCCCTCCAATTGCAATGAAACTCACAGGAAGTGTACTCAGTAGTCTCTTCTTGAAGCCCCCAAAAAAATGTTGATATTTTCAATTTTTTTTTAAACGCGCTCCATTTCCACAGAGGGAAAAAGTTGATTGTTATGGACAATTCAATCTAGAGGTTAGAAATATTATTTATTTTTAATAATAATTTTTTTTAAAATGAAAATTTATAAAATTAAGCAATAAGCACCGATCTGTGGAAAATGCTCGGCAGTTTATAATTGTATCTCACGAACCAAATAAGATTATTGATCTCTTTTGATCTTAAATTAAAGGTGAGATTTCAGTGATCGCACCTATATAAGTTTTAAATTTTTTCTGCAATTTTTAAAAAATATGCAGAGGTTGAAAATTTTCGAAACAAATTTTATTAAAAAATTTTTTTTTTCAAATTTGTCGATTGCTGCAGTCTTTGTATAATTATTTAAATTTTTATTTATGTATCATTAATTATAGAATTTAATAATCTTTCGAATGGTATATTTGTTAATTTTTTGACATTTGTATTTACAAAAAAATTGTTATTTAAAGATTTATATGTTTTTGAGCCGTGCGCGTGCAGCCGTAGTGTATGTAGTATAAAAATTACTACTAATTATAACTATACATATACTATTAAAATTATAATTAGAAAAAGAAAAATGTTTTTGAAATTATTATTTTTTTGGGTGAAATACTTTTTTTTATTTACGAGAGTTTCTGCTGACTCTTTGCAAGACTCGCGGGTCCATTGTCCTAGTGTACTGAAAGCTTCATAACGCACGGATGGCTCGTAAATCAACCTTTCAGAATAGAGTTATGTGCCTTAAGATGCATTTAACTCGTATACATATCGATATAAACATTGTTATTGTGCAAACAATTGTTGCCCAAAGGTTACTTGCATGTTTAAAAGCAACATATATATACATTGAAAAACAATTGATGTTCTATAATGTTTTTTTTCCTTGTCAATATATAATGTCCAAGCAATAAATTAATTCGATTCTTTGCGCCACTTAAATTTTTTTCACCGCAGTTTCTCTTCTTAGTTTTTCAATTTTCTCAAAGTGCGCTCAAAAATTTATCTTTATAGAAAAATAATATCTTCGATTATTTTATTGCATATTTTTTCTCGTAATCATTAACAAATTTTTTTGTCAGTTAATATGTGGAGGAAAATTAGGGATAGTTAAATTATATTTATGGCTAAATTATATTTGTGACGTGATCTGAAGGGAGGGACCTTAGAAGCAAAAAATTATAGGTTATGTTTACAATTATTGAAATAATATAAAAATACAAAAAGAGGATCAACTGACAATGTAAATCATTGCTGTTTGGGTCTTGACTATAACTAAAATATTTAATAAACACTGATTTGAATTTGCATAAAGTAAAAAAAACGTTTAAAACAAAAAAATGTAATAGTAACATAACCTTAAAGTGATTTGCTTCTAAGGTCCCTTTCTTTGGATCGCGTCACATTTGTAGCTAAATTTATATTTATAACTGAATTGTATTTATAGTTAATTGATTAATTAATTTTTTAGTAAATTTATATTTGTATTTTACTTATTTTTATAATGAAATTACATTTATAATTAAAATAGATTAAAAGATTGAATTATATTTGTAGTTGAATTATATTTAGGCAATTAAATTATATTTGAAATTTAATAATATATTTACAGTTGAATTTCTCAAAAAATCGTTTAAGGCTAATTTAAAATTAGCAAAGAATAGTTTAAAGCTAAAAGGTGTAACGCAAGCGCAGAGTGGGGAAAATGAAAGTGAATAAGATATTCGATTTTTTGTCACTCACTTTCACTTTGACGGTTACGTTCCGTTTCAGAAAAGTTACCACTTTTACGTTATGATTATAAACCAGCGTTGTAGAAACGCTCACATAATATAAAAAATAAAAAAAAATTCCTTCCTCTCGTGATGAAAATAAGAAATAATGAAACAAGAAATGAGACAAAGATAAAAGAAAGAAACAAAATGAAAAACATAAAATCAAAGCGAGAAATATTCGTGCAAGAAATAAAAATAGAGAATGCAAAATAAAATTGAGAAATTATGGAAATTAGGTAGATAACATGAGTGTACCATTTTTGATAACATTAACGATTAAGGGGGAGGATTAAATAAATAAGAAATATGAGGATTATTTTTTTCCTCCTTCTTATCACAAAATGTTGCGGATGCACATATCACATATTATGGGAGTTTGTGCGGAAAAGTAGATCGTTTGAAGGCGAAACCGGGCGGATTTCAGAAGCAGTTTAGACGGGAGAGATAACACCCCCCTCCCCACCTCTCTCTCTCTCTCTCTCTCTCGCTCGTCGCGGGTAAATCATTCTTGCGTGTTTGTTCCGACAACGATATCAACACTTAATTAGCATCGTTATACCACCAGAGTAGACCGCGGAAAGGACGTGTTACCATCGAACGTCACCGTATAAATTTATGGTGCAATTCACACAGCAGTGTTAAGGTCGAACGCCATGGTGTACACCGCGTGGTCTATCTTTCTTTCTCTCTCTTTCTCTCTCTTATAATATGCGCGCAACAAGCAAAGTGTGAAACGTATATAGTACAAGAGCGCATGAATACCATGGGCAGATTACGTATTATGATGCCCTATTGTATACAAATACGAATTCCTACCGTGCGCGCGGACAAACACCATATACTGCTTTTTAACTGCCTTAAACTTATTGTTTGCCGTGTAAAAAAAGGAAAATTCTTTTTTTTACACTTTACAAGCCACTGTATTGCTTATATTTGTCATTTTCCGATAATCTGTATTTTTTTTCGAAATAATCCCATTTATCCTTATTTTATTTATATATTTATCGTTATTTTATTTAATCATCTGTTTTGTTATTTATTTGTCTGCTTATTTGCTTTGCGATTGTACATGTACCACGTAGACAATTTTTTTTTGAACCCCCCTTCCCCCATCGCGGACGATCGTTGACTTTTATCACCGCCCTCTATAAATAATTAGTGTCCACTGGACATATTTTGGTGAGAAATTAATTTTTTTGGTAGAATATTAAAATTTATAACTATAAAGAAGGTTTTTTTAAAGGTAAGTTAAATAATTATTAATAGATTTTGATTTTTACCACGGTAAATCGAAATGTGTTAAAATAACACCATAATGGATTGAAATTATCTGCAATTTTACTTTCAATTTAACACCAAATAAAAATTAGGCAAAATTCGATGAATGTAGCTTCACATAGGACAATACTTTGTTAGAAACTAACTTACTAACTAACCCCATAACTAATTCACTAACTAAACGTTCAAACGTAATTACTAATTACCTTACTGACTAAACTTATCTGCTAACTAATTCTCTAACTAACTTACAAACTTAATTCTAACGTAGTAATCAATTAACTTTCTGACTAACTTACCAAAAAACTAACTAACTTATTAAATTACAAACTCCATTACTGACTAACTTAGTAAGGTAGGAAATAAGTTAGTTAGTAACTGAGTTAATTAAGTAAGTTAGTAATTTAATTAGTAAGTAAGTTAGTTAGATCGTAACTAAATTAATTAATAAGTTTGTTAGTTACTTGTTAGTAATCGATGACTTGGTTTTTATTTAAAATCAAATTTTAGTCTTAGTAGAAAATAACGCCAAAATGGATTATTGTAATTCTTTTTAATGTGAGAAATATAATAAATAAATAATTATAAATATTTACTATGTTTCAAAATATAATATATATTTTGTACTACAGGCCACGGATCGACTTTTAGACGTAAAAAAATTATATCTTTAGTCGATTAAAAATAAAAAGGGTCTAAAAAATAATTTGTTTAATTCAATATTGTGACAAGAATATTTTTTTATTTCTCTGACTTTTTAGAAATTTTTTAATGAAATTATTCAAAAATAAATTGTATACTTTTCTTAAGGGCATTTAAACCATTATGACGTCACAGTCCTTATTTTTAAAGCATTTGTTCTGATGCTGTGAATTCATAATGGTTCAAATTTCCTTAAATACCTAAAATTTGTTTTTCCATTAAAAGAATTTCACTCTCTAAATTTAAATTAATAAACATATTTACTAATTCGAATTACTGACTGAATTTTTGCTTTAAAGTTAGTAAATTTTACTAACAATTTAGTAGAAATTACTATTTACTAGTAAAATTTACTAATTCAAAAGCAAAACATCAGTCACTAAATCGAATTACATTTTTACTAATTCTTTATTGAGCAATTTAAAACATCACATTAAGAAAAAAATGTTAATATTTCACAAAACTATTTTTATGGTCATTTTTTGTGAAGAATTCTATGGTTCTAAAATAAATGTAATCAGAAAATATTTTAACTTTTTCTGAATTGGTAGATTTCTGAATGCAAAAATTAATTTTAATAATTTTTTAATAAATTTTTTAAAAATTGTTGGACTTTATATTAATTGTAATTTATTATAAAGGAATAAACACAATCAAACACAGGGAATACACGTAATACACACGTTTATTAAATGGTCACGTATCTTTACAAGCATTTAGTGTGTTAATAAGATTATTACTCGATATAATGTAATAATATAATTGGTGTAACGCGACAGCGGTTCACCCTTAGGCGGTTAGTGCCGGACTGATTGCCTTCAGGTACTTGCTGCAAAAAGGTCCTCAGGTTCAGGTACCAAAATTGATGTGTACCTCTGCTTGCCTATTTGCCATATTTAGTGTAGTACTGTTGCAATTCCAACAAAAATAAATCTTTCTTTTCAGGCTGAAAATACCATTATTATATTCAATTTTTTATATCGAAATTATTTAAGTCATTTTTTTAACTAATCTATCAATTTTTAAGTACAATAAAAAGTCAAAAAGAGTATAAATAATTTCTGATCGCTTTTACTTTTTAACGATGAATTCCTCATAAAAAATCACTTCAAAAATAATTTTGAAGAGAATATTTAAAATTATTTTCTTGTTATAATTAAAAATATCGGTGTACCATCCCTTTAAGATATAATATATAACAAAAATTATAATAAATAAATTTTTAAAATTAATCTTTTAAAAATATTTTTAAATAATTTTTGAAGAATAATAGTAATTAGTTTTCCAATTAAAATTATCATTATTTAATTATTTTTTAATTTTTTAAAATTCCCAAACAATTAAAATTTGGTAAAATCTTTGAAAAATGATTGAATTTATTAAAAATCTAAAAAAATAATCAATTTTGAAAATCGAAAAAAGTTGTACTTTATACTAATAGTGAAGTGGTATTTTGTTGCAATATTTGGAAGAAAAATCGAAAAAGTCACTATTTTTAAAAATAAGTCGAAAAAGTCAAAATATCCGAAGACACTTAAGAAGCAAAAGATAAGATACAAAAAATTTTATTTTTTCTATTTATTTATTTATCTATTGGTTTAATTATTTCATTATCTGTTTATTTATTTTTACATTTAATGTTTATAGTAAAAAAAAATTTTCCAAAGGGAATAAAAAATTATAATTTGTCTGATTTGAGTCATCCATAATTTCATTAGCTGATGGAAAAAATGGAAGGCGGACACAAGGGGGCGCAGAAGGAGAGAAAAAAAAGAGTTGAAAGTGGGATTTCATTCCTCATAAATTCTTCGGGTAATCCTTGAAAACTGCAGCCAAGAACGTTCGTTAAGATTGCAAAGTGTTTAATGTCGAAGGTACATTTTTCCAGTGACGCATTCCATCTTCAAAGGATTTTAAAGTAAAGTCTGCAAAGTTCGTAATACGACTTACGATGTCCGGGATTTAAATTCAGTTTGTTTTGCTTAGTTCGTTCATTTCTTTTTTTCTCATGAGAGGCGAAATGTATGTATCGCAAGGGACATAATATTATTGAAGTGAAGATTATAAATATTATGAACTTTGAAATATAAATTGATCCTCAACGAAGGAAAAGAATGATTTACTGAGGGAGAATTTATTGCAAAAAATTTTAACAATCATCTTTTATTATTGTTAACATTATAAATGAATAATAATTAAAATTTTAATTTCTAGGGAATTTTTCACCCAATAAAAAGGCAGTAATTGTTTTGTATTTTTGTCTCGAACGTTGATTTCGATATTGATAAAAAGTATATATTTTATAAGTAAAACACAATTTTTTCGAAATGTTGTTTTATTCGACTATTTTTTGCATTATTTCTTCTACATTCTTAATTCTATAAGAAAAGAATTCTTTGGTTATTACTTTTAATTTATCCACCTTATTAAAAAATTGAATGTTATTTGGAAGAAACAAATTAAATAAAATCAAAAAATACAAACAAAAATTTATTGTAAATAAATAAACATAATAGGAAAAATAATCATAAAATTATAATTAAACAAAAAAATAAGAAATAAAACTAAATTAAAAAAAAAAATTTTAATTTAAATATTAACAAAATTGGTAGGGAAAAGAAGTTGCAAACATTTAAAAAATCAAAGAAAGAAGCAATTTGAATAAAATTCTTTATTTGTTAATGACTTTTAAAAACCATCCATGGGGTTCTTTATAAAGTCTATTATACTCATAATATCGTGAGTAAATTATTTAATGAAGTTTATTACGAGGCGATGCATATCTCTGGAATTTATAACTTCACACATTAAGCACATACTTTATTTTCAGTGTCATTCAGTAAAATTTATTTATTTTTTTTTCATCTCAATTATTATTGTCGTTGTATTAACTTCCTTTTCAAGGTAAGCTTCAGTTTTTGCGCAGTTGTACAGCTTTAGAAAAAAAAAATATATATATATATACAACAGACCACAGTTGTTGATCCTTCGTCTTTCTCGCTTACTCGAATCGTTTTTCTCTTTTTCTTTTTTGTCGTATATATGAGACCGGCTCTTTAGTCGATCCATATAGCAATTAACAAGTAATAATTGAAGACGCCGGTAGGAAGTATCATGACCTGCTTGAATATATTTTCGGAGCAAACTTGTTTCTCACGGTGTTCAACATGTGATGGGGCAATATTATAATCGTCATCTTTACTTTATACTATACGAGCGATATGATAGCTTGTGAATAAGAACCGAGAGAGAGATTTCTTTTTAATTTATTTTTTTTGAAATTATTTTTTGCTGCATATTTCGCATATTATTTGCGATAAAAATTTATTATTAATAATTAATACTTATGAACGTATGTTTTAAGAATCGAATAGAAGTAATTTTTATTGTATATGTACATTTAAGGAAGAGTCTAAATTGTCTGGAATTTCTGCGCATTTCAGTAAACTCTTTCTTAGTGAACAGTAAACTTCTTTCTTAGTCATCTATAAACAATGAAGCTCCATTTTTTTAAATTTTCCTAATTACTATTAAATAAATTTAAAAAAAATTATTATTTATTTATTTGTACTATTTATTTATAATTTAGTACCCATTTGAGAGTTAAACAGAAGGGAGTTAAACTTTACACAGTAAAAATAACAAGTTTTTGAATTAACTCTCTTTTTGAGTTGATTTTTAACTCGCAAAATTTCACTCTCAATTCCCGAGTCCGTCAATTCCCCAAATTTTTTACAGTGTACTCCCTCACAGAAAAAAACCCGACTCATTTTTGTTGCAACTCATTTGGAAGTCGGTCTCGAAATGAGTAATCGACAACTTCAAGTGACTCGAAATGAGTAATCGGCAACTTCAAGTGACTAAAAATGAATAAAATAACAATATTCTAGTTACTTTCTTTTGTGTTTCGCATGTTTCGTGTTCCATGGTTGCCCATCCCTGTCTGTCAATTGACAAATGTCTAACCTAAAAAACTTTTTCCATTTCTCATAAAAACAATAAATCGACTGCAAGTATTAATGTTTTGACAAGTGCAACGTGTTTATTAGTTATAAACAATTATTTTAATTCATATTTTTAGAAATTATTCTTAGCTTTTCTAATGTGATTGTAATTTTATCGTAAAGAAAAAATGATACCCCTTAAGACTCATTTTGAGTCTTTTCCCTAGAAACTCAGAATGAGTCGAAGGGGTATCATTTTTGTTGCAGTTCAAAATGAGTCTCATATGCGACTCATTTTGAGTCCGGTTTTTTTCTGTGCTCCCTTACTTACTATTTAATACATTTATACTTATCGATGACCCCTAACTTTTCTAGGTTTTTACTATTTTCAAAACAAAATATTACTCTGTCTGAAAAAAATTTTCAACTTAATTTCCAAAATTTTCTATATAATAATAGTAGCAAAAATTTATTTTGAAAATAATAAAAGTTGTTAGAAATGGTCATAAAATTTTGACAATGTATATAGCTTACTATGAGAGTATAGTGAAAATTGTTTTATTTTTAACAATTAAGATCACTTAAAATTATGTAACATTAACAACTGCTTAACTCACAAATCAGTGATTGATTTTTTGCTTTTTTACTAGTAAGTAATTAGTAAAAAATGTCTGATTAATTGGTTCAAATTTAGAGAGTACATATGCGAAAGAACAATTTTGTGGCAACAGTATAATAATTGAAATAAATTATAGTACATTTATAATTTCCATTGATAATTATATTTTTTTATGCTGTGAACTTTGAGAAAAACCTATAAAAAAAGAGAGAAAATAAATTGAAGAGGAAAAAAGAGGGATAAACGTGAGAAGTTATCAGGGCTTCTTTTATTTTATTTTTAATTTCGTTGTCTTTTTGGAAGCACGCGAGGATGTTGGAAGCACGAAACAATTCGCAAGATTCCGTATCGCGATAATAGGGGTAAGGGTTTCCGAGCGTGGCGCGCTATATAGGATCGATATTATTCACATTCGAGACATTGTATTGTTTCGAAGCGAAATGATTCCAAGATAGGCAAGTAGGTTTGGTGCGCAACGGGCAAAAAAAAACAAAAAAGAACGGCTACTACGACAGAGATGGATAAGAAGAGATGCTGAGCGTTTGTATAAAAGAGAAGGTGCATAACGACACATAATTCATTAGCAATTCGATTCATGGGCAGAACAATCGTATTCATTAGTACTCGGCGTGATCTCTTTGACCGATTTCATCTTCTTTCTCTCTCTCTCCTCTGACTTCTACTGCCCTTTTTTCTAAATAAATTTCGAAATAAATTTTTTTAGACATTTGTCAAAAACACTTTGTTTATAAAAGAAATTCTAAGAAAGAGGAAAATTGGAAATTATTTTTGAATGCTAATGAATCTGGGGGAAGAAAGGGATGTGAGGAATTCAAAGGAAAAGAAATGTAATTGCCCCCCGGGGAAGGAATAAACTGACAATCAGTAAAAAGATGAGGCATGAATGCATTTGGATTTCGAGCAGGAGAGCAATACTCGGTTGCCGTTCATTTCAACGGTCGCTTTTGCCAAGCAATTCTCATTCCCATTTATCACCTCTTTCTTTCAGACCTCCTCCTCCTTCTACTTCTTTCCCAACTGTCCAGTTGCGTTAGTCTCTTTTTTAAAACCTTCAACAAGTTCAACTCTTTTTTGAAGTCTCATCTCCCCAAACATCTTGTTTTCAAATCATATTTTGCATTTAGACTATACAATAACACTTTCCATGAGTAAATAATCATTTTTAAGAGAATTTTTTTTTCTCAAGAAGAATTTAAGGAAACACAATCTTTTTTGGTGTTTTTTTTCAAAGAGAAAGAGAGAAAAAGAATAACGGAGAACGCGCGCAATCTGTGGGGCGGCACTCGTTTAATGAGTCGTGTTGCCCACCTACCGACTATTAATAATGCCGAAAAGAAAACTGCCACACGATTCACGATGCATTTCACGTTAAAGCATCGCGTCGTGGTTTGGAAAGAGAGAGATTTCGGTTCATGAAAGCATCAGCGAACCTTCCAGGAAGCTGCGGTGCTTATCAGTACTGATCGGCGGTCGGCCTCCTCTCACAATCAATACTTAGCTTAATAATGAGGCTGTATTCCCGTGATTTTTTTCTTTTGACGATCATTATTATTTATTGTTAATTCGTCCCTTTATTCGTCTTTTTCCCCTCCTCCTCGATCCTTCTCTGTCCCCATTCCCCGGGGTAATTTCCGGAAGAAAGTTAACCTCAATCGGGACATTTATTTTCGATTTTGAAAACGTGTAGAATTTCTTTTGCAAGACGCGCGCGCATATATATATATATATATATATATGCGGAGGTTTAAAAATTTTCTTTCAACTCATTCTTTCTCCTTTTTTTTTCTTTTCGTCTACCCCTCTTTTGCCGGGTCATTTATTCATTGCTTTCGCGCCACAGCCATTGTCGATCTCGTCGCTCGGACGTCCTGCTCTGCGTTGAGGACGACAAGCGCATTGTGCACGAGCGCCATTCTCGCGTGACATTTGACACGACGATAAATAACGCAATCTTGTAATCGCACACGACATGAATCGTGATCCACACTAGCGAGAGAGAAAGAGATCCAAATATCTGTCGAGACAGTCCTTTTGGTAGAGAGAGAAAAAAGGAACGCTTAACGGAAATTCGATTGAAGGCAACAGAAAAAAAAGAATCTCGTCAACAATCTGCAATTTGTCTTTCATTCACTACGAACGACTTTTGCTAGATGTGCATAGAGAACAAACGGTAGGTCAAGCGTCGATATACGCATAGACGAAAAACCAATGGCTTACGATAAGTGCGCAAGCGTCGATGCGCGCGCATCTCATATCAGTCCGGTTCTACAATGAACTGACAATGAGGAAATTCCTTGAATTTAAATCGTCTTCAGACTCAATTACCAAGCGGAGGGGGGAAAAAATAGGCAAAAGGAGCTGATAATGACAACTGCCTCATATGTATCCTTCGCTCGTGTACAAATGATCTCATGAAGAAGCAACTTATTCGCGGCGTTGCACCATGTTTTAACACGTTTCCTTTCCGCCTCTCCCCTAGTTTCTTCTCTACAACAGTTTTCATCTTCTCTCTCTCTCTATTTCATTCGTGGAGTTGACTCTCACTCTCGCGGCCTTTGGTGTATATACTCATCACGTGCCTTATACATGCTCTCGGTTCACTCGCGATGCCGCTCTTATCTTGAAAGTGCATCATTACTCAGCGACCAATGCCGGGGACCACTAAAAAATCATCAGCAACATTCGCCCATTACCGTCCCACCGGCACCCTCCGGCATGCACTGCAATACGATTACCTTTCAGTGGCAATCGTGAAGGTGACCAGGATATTTCTCCTTCCGGCGAGGATCGACCTTCGACGCGCGTTCCATACCACCATAAGATCGATGGTTCCGACTTAATGAAACTTTTGCTTCGTGCGACTTTACTTTCGCATTCATCAACTGAGATTCGAGGGTACAAGGGGTCGAGGGCGGGGGGTTTACACGTACCGATCCATTGTTGGTCATTTTGCCAGTCACATATTATCGACTTTATAATTTGTTTACGCTAATTAAGCCAAATACCGTTAGGTGAGATTATCTCCCTCGGGTTTTTGTTAATTGGTAATTGTAAATTGGTAGTATATAATTTCTCTCGGCGTTAACTTGCTGGGAATTACAATTGGCTGCCGAGTGACCATTTTGTCCCTTAGCAGTCAATTGCAGAACCGGCCTAACAAAGTTGCGCGCGCATCTACACAGGCAGTTTCAGGTCAAGTACAGTGGAACCTCGATTATTCGAACCTCTGTTATCCGAACAGTCTATTATCCGAACCGAAAATCATTTTATTATTATTTTTATTTATTTATTTTTAAAGATTTTTTAGCATAAATTTCAATATTTGCTTTGACCTCCCAAATCTTTCCTGAGTTCTCTGTTTTATTATAAAATATTACCAATTAATATGTATTTACATATATATACTTATGAATATTTAAAAAAATGTATTAACTTAAATATGGGGCGTTCCACACCAAATCGGAAATTATTTTACTTTTGCATCTCCAATATTTTTCAAATATTTTTTTTTCTTTTAGTGTTCGTTGAAATAATTAGCTACCATGATGCTACCAAATGCCTAACTTACAATTTGACCAAATCTTAATTTTAAACAGTAAGAAGGTTAAGTTCGAAGACACTCAGTCTGAGAACATTTATTGTGTGAAAAATTTGTGTGATTTAGTCCATTGTAAGTTAGGCACTTGGCCACCTACCATTTTAGAAAAATTAAAAATTACAGAATAAATATATCCCATCGTTTGCCCACAATGAGACAAGGATTAAAAATTCTTAAAGCTAATTTCAACGAACACTAAAAGAAAAAAAATATTTGAAAAATATTTGAGATGCAAAAGTAAAATAATTTCCGATTTGGTGTGGAACGCCACATATACTTATGAATATTTAAAAAAATATATTATAACTTAAATATATGAGGCATTTCATTTCAAACCGTTCCACCGACAAAAAACAATCGCAAGGAGATAGATTTTCTAATAATTTTTATTATATAAAACTTTAATTGTTTATAATATATTATACACTGATTCGAAAGAGAGTTTCATGAGCTTTTTATCGCTATTTTTATTATTTTTTCTGCAAATTTCGTAGTATATGTCAAATTTTCCAAAAACACATTTTTTAAACAATTTTTTTCTGTTAATCCCATCAAATGTCCATAATTTATCAAATGGTTTGATAGTTCAACTGTTTAATTTTTTTACTCTGATTATGGGAAAAATAAAAATTTCTATCATCTGAACTTTCGATCAAAAATATATTCTCAGGGCCGGTTCCACAACGGCATTAATTGT
The DNA here is from genome assembly GCA_032872475.1 of Leptopilina myrica (nomen nudum). Lineage (NCBI taxonomy): Eukaryota > Metazoa > Arthropoda > Insecta > Hymenoptera > Figitidae > Leptopilina > Leptopilina myrica (nomen nudum). The sequence goes on from CM065459.1 coordinate 17,989,059, forward strand.
ACCTATAGTTTAAGTCCCTCGGTAGTCTATTGTAAAATTAGCCTAAGAAAGTTAGTCATCAAAAACTTTTTACAAATTTTCATATAACTTTATTAAATTCTGTTGTTTTTTTAAAGTACTTTTATAAAATTTGATAATAAATATCATTGCTTGGACACTTTTATTTAGTTTAAAAAACTCAATAATCATTTTGATTTTACGAAAATTTATATAAACTTCTGTCAAAAATGCATGATTAATACATATCCCACGATTAATGAATGCAGAAAAATGATAAAAGTTACAACAGACCACCATGATGCGAAATACGTCTATATACTAAATATATTTTCAAACTTGAAGTAATTGAGTCTAATGGATCATTGTTAATGATAGTTGCTGACGACTTATAACGAACCCCGAAATACTTCTCGCACCACATATATATGAATTGTACGCAATAATAAAGTCCCAAAGTACAAACAATATTTCTTTTTGCACTCGCGCAGTTTTGAAGAGGAAGAAAAATCTCGTTCTCCCTCATCGCATATGATTCAGAGAGATGCATGATTGATTATGCACGTCTCTTTTGAGTCTCGAGACGTAGAAATAAATGATAAAGGGTGACCGTACTCTCTATCTCTCTCTCTTTTTCTCTCTCAATGAAAGCGGACTGATTCGAAATATGCGCTCTGAAAAAGAGGACGAAAAAAATGACAATCTAATAAATCGTTTTCGTTCTTAAGAAAGGAATTGACGAAAGTATTCTGATGTGTGAATCTTTAATTTAACGAGTCTGTTAAGCATCATATGGATCGTTTATCAATTCTGATAAGAGGAATTTATATAGATATTAAAAGAAACGAAACATTTTTTTCGGTTTCTGATAATTTTACCTTTCTTGCTTTCTGTTATAAAGGTTTAAGAGGTATCACAGACAAATTTTTGTTGCAACTCATAATGAGTCTATGTTAAATGACATAGAACATAGCGCCATCTACGAGGTTCATTTTTGTTGTAGCTCATAATGAGTCATTTTCCTGACTCGCAGTTTGATTTCAATTCTTTTCTGTGATAGTGATTTCCGGCAATGCGTGCGCAGCTTTCTTAATTCTATGAATATTTTTGTCAATTTTTAACATTTTGTCGACATATGCAAAAAAGCAGAAAATTGTAATCTTCAAGAATACATCGCGACATATACATCCTTGTCAATAAGTGCAATAAAATTAAATTCGTAAGTTTTTTCATTTTATCTTTACTGAAAACTTTTCTCGAAGCGCTCAATGTAATTCATGTCAAATAATATTTGAAGAAATAAGAACTCGACCAAGAAACAATTCTCTCTAATCTTTTTTCTGTTAATTAAAAAATTGTTCGAATGACTTTTCTCTTTAATAAATATTTAAGTAAATGCAAATGTAGAAAAATAAAAATTCAATATAATGGAAATAACTATAGGGTCAATAAAAACACTGAGAATTCACACATTCGTGACATTAAATTTTGCATAAATGAAAATGTGATTAAAAAGATATTTTGCAATACAATACAATGATGACTAATTTACATTCTGCTTATTGAAATACCGATTAAATGCAAATTTTGAGTTATGAAAACTTTATGTTCCGTGTGAAAACTACGTATCTTTGACTTTTGTATCAAAACAATCCTCTAACTTACGTGATTTCTAAAACAACTTGAAAGATAGGTAACTTCCAAAATGTTTTTTAGAAATATGTTCAGTCGACTTAGGGTGTCCGAAGTGTTTGCATGAACGTAATATTAAATTTAAATTATATGTTAAAAAAATTAAGAGATTATTCTGGCCTAAACGTCTTAACCCTTTAACGCCGGGAAGAACACATATTTTACTCAACTTTTAGAGTTATCGTTCTAAACGATTTCGTAAGTTAAAAATTTGGCAGGTATCCATCCCTATAGAGTTTCTATCGCTCTTTCAGAATCTGAAGTTGAAATTTAAAAAAACTTTAATTTAAGAAAGTTGTGAACATTTTTTCGACAAAAAATTTGTTTACTTTTTTTTAGCAAGTAAGAATGCATGCGTAAAAACTACAAATATCGCGTCCGCAAAAACCAACCTTCAATATGGCGAAATGTACGTTTAAAAATTTCAAAATGGCGATAGAAGACATTTTTTTAAATAAACATCAAAGTCTAATGTACGAATTTGAAAAAAAAATGAATAATCTTGTCACTTAAAATGTGGTGTGAAATATTATAAATTTAAAATGGTAGAATTAATATGACAAGCAAAACTTGGTTTTTAGAAAAATCTGTATTTGATAGGATTGTCTTCAAAGTAAAAGTTTCCTAATTTTGTATATTATTTTTGTGGCAAGAACATATCAAAAAGTATCACCTACTTCATCCACAAAAAAATGTTAATGTTTTTTAACGACTTAATTCAATCGCCATATTGGATCCAACATTTTGTATTTTAAAAACAAATAACAGATTTGTAATCAGCAACTGCAAAAACTTATAAGTAACAAATTTCAATAAGATCTAACGATTTTTTAAATTTTCGATCTCCATATTGGAACCGCCATTTTGAATTTTTAAAAACTAATATCATATTCGTAATCAACGACGCCGAAAACCCCTGAGTATGAGGTTTCAAACATATTTTGTCAAATTAAAAAAATATATTTCGCCATATTGTGTCCGCCATTTTTATTTTTGAAAAACTAATATTAGATTCGTAATCAGCAACCTCAAAAACCCCTAAATACAAAGTGACAAGATTATCGAATTTTTTTTTCAAATTCGTACATTAGACTTTGATGTTTATTTAAAAAAATGTCTTCTATCGCCATTTTGAAATTTTTAAACGTACATTTCGCCATATTGAAGGTTGGTTTTTGCGGAGCGATAGAAACTCTATAGGGATGGATACCTACCAAATTTTTAACTTACGAAATCGTTAAGAACGATGGCTCTAAAAGTTGAGTAAAATATGTGTCCTTCCCGGCGTTAAAGGGTTATTTGAACTGTATTTATAGAATTTTTTTTACAAAACAATAAAGTGGAATTATTTTTATTTTTCTTTATGTTTTCAATGGCACATCGTAGGAAGGTCTTTAGACAATTTTATGGAAAAAATGTTGGACTTTTGAAGAAATTTTTCAAAATTTCATATTTTTTCTTGGAAATTGTTTTAAAAGTAAAATACTATGAAAAGTAATTGATTCTGCTATTAAAGAAAGGTCAACTAATTTAATAAAAATAACTTAGGAACTATTGTGTTAAAACACGAAACATTTTTCTAAGTATTATTTTCTTTTCTGTATATTATATTTCCCATTATTTTCTACTCTATGCAGTTTTGAAATTAAAATGAGTTATTTGTCTCTCTTTCTGTTTAGGTTAATATATATTGATAACTTCCCTTTTGTACCTTTTTGTCTAGTTTCCTTTGTTCGGCAGGAATTTAGAATTTGTTGTTGATGTGTGGGATACCAATTTGTGTGTGATGTTGAATGAATGAGAAAAGTTGCGGGATAAGGTGAAGGTGGTGGTTTTTAACCGCGATCTCTCATGCATATATGAGACCCTATATATATACACTATGCCTATGGGGCCCCGCAAGGACCTCGTATTGGTCGTGATGGGATGAGATGCGTAAAAGATGAGAAGTCGAGGGCGTGGCTGCCTTCGGAGTTTCAAGTTGCACACAAGCCACAAAGCAAAAGCCGCTGTAAAAATCCAGGGGTCCAAAACTGTGTAATGCATATCGCTCTCACATATGCTCTTCTTCTGACACAGTCTCTCTCTCTTTCTCTCTTTCTTTCTCTATCCTAACGGCGGCACTTCAATTCACAAACATAAAACACCGGAAAAACTATGGATTACAACGAATTTCTTTTTTTCCGAAACTATTTTAAGTTATTACTGATTTTCTATTTCATTAAATTTTATTCTATATTACAGTTCTTCATTTTTTATTAGATAATTTGAAAATTCCGAGTAGCAAACAAAAAGATAATTTAGAAAATAGAATTTGGCAGCCATATTGGATCCACCATTTTGAATGTTTCAATTCAAGAAAAGCGGATGAAGTAATATAATCTCGTAGGAGATTGTATCCATTGACTCTTGAAAAATGTGACCGTTCCGACTTCCGAGTATTTACTAAATTCAAGTTAAATTCCGTGTTCTCGTATTATTGTGCTAGAGTGGGAGTTGGTGGTTTGAATCGCGGGGTCGATGAAGAAAGCGAATAATGAGTTCATTAATTGATTTCGCGATTCATCGATCTCAAGTACAACGACGGCTATGCCCTCACGTGCCGACTATGGGGACACGGAAAGGTAGTTTTTATTATTTAGTGTCAAAATATCTTTTAATTTCTTGTAAGTTTTAATTTATTTTCTTTTTATTTATCGGAGTTTTGTTTTGTATTTTTTTCAGTAAATTGTGGCTGTTTTTGGTAAACCTAAATTATGGGAATTTCAAGGATCATGATTAAAATAATTAATGAAACATAAAGGACAACTTCGGAAGTCGGAATAAGTCACGATATACCTCGATCATCCCACAAAATGGTAAGTGTATAAATTGTATGTCTCATCTGCGGACAAAAAATGAGAGTTCTTTGAGATAGATTAATAAAGTTTAACTATATATTTCTTTGATTTTTAATTTTCCAAAAAAAAACGTTTTTTACCCATGACTGTAAAAAATGTTAGGACACCTATGAATTTTTTTCTCTAATTTTGTAGTTTTTTTAGACGCATCTTTTGAGCCCAGAATGGCCATTTTTCGTTCATATTCACCAGAGATATTAAACTTTTAAAAATCAGAAATTTTGGAAAATAAGACTTTTTTGAAAATTTTGTTGAAATATGTAGAAATTACTTTGAAACTATATTTACCAACTTGTAGAGCATTAAAAAACGCTTCGAATGACCTATTTTTGAAGCTAATTCGATTAGAAATAAAGAAGTTATTGATAATTTAAAAAACAAAAATTGTGAAAGAAATTTTTTTTATGTGGAAGTATTAAATAAAGAGTAAAAAAATATTACAGCAATTGTGAATTGTTGTTCAAAATTTATAACATCTCTATGAGGAAGTAAAGTGTTCATGAAATGAACACAACGAGATTTACGAAAACGAATTAAATGAGCACCAAAATTAAATTATAAAATTAAATTATTAACTTAATTATTAAATTATTAAACCTGGACTATATAATATCTCTGTGATATTCAACTATATAACTTATTAATTATATTAATATATTGTAATTAACATTGAGTCATCAAATTTTAATAATCTGTTCGTTAAATATTCGAATAAAATTTCTCTTCCTGTACTGAAAAATGAATAAATTTACTTTTATATACAATACTTTTACAATAAATCTTAAATTGTATGAAATTTCTACTTAATGTACTGTTTTAATTTTACAAATGGCAGACTAAATTTTAATATAGTTATTTATTTATTTATAACAATGTACGAGCTTACCAAATAAAAACGTCCTTTCGTGCATAAGCATTAAAATTTTACAAACTTGTTATTTAAAATCTAAACAATGAAAATTAATCAAAAACAAAAATTGTTAGTTAATCAATAACATAATGAAGAGAAAAAAGAATTGAATTGAAAAACAAAGAATTGAATTGAATCGGTGGTATAAATACAGTGAATTAATTAACCTAAAATTAATGAACGAAACTCACTAGTAAATTTGGACAATGAGATACCAAAAAAATCAAGAGCATGACTTATGTAGGAAAATTTTACATATACTTTTAAGTATATATTTTTCTAAATATACAAATGAAATTGTAAACATACAGTTGAATTCACAAAAAGTTTATTATAGTAAGAATTTTTTAAATAATACTTAAATTATATAAGGTAATTTATTAAATCCAAAAATAGTAAAATATGCCAAAAATTCCTGTAAATTTGGATTTAAAGTTATAAAAATTAAAAAACCTAATATTTTTCCTCTTTGGTTTTTTAATTCCTCTTATATAGTATTTTTGCAAAAATTACAAATCACATATGATAGAAAAAATTAATTATAATTAACAGGTCAAAAAAGCCTACTGATACCAAATTGGCTCAAATATTGAAAAGTGGAGAAGGTTGGCATAACTTTTATCCCGTTTTTCCATGGGATTATTGTACAGGAGAAATTGCAAAAATTGACTTCAATTTAACATTATATCTGATTGATCAATTAAAAAAAATTGGATGGGCCTATGATTGTAAAACAGCAAATACCAAACTTATTCTAAAAGTAGCCGAAGAAAGGGGCGATAAAAATTATATTAATTTGTTTGTTCATTTGAGTAATTAAAAAATTTTTTACCGTTCATAGTTCAAAAACAATTTTTTACCAGACTGCGAATAAATTGAATTATTCGAATTTTCAATGTCACTGAGAGAAAAATAATTGAACAAATAAATATTCATGTATACTTACATTAAAAATTGAATAAATTTTAATTTATCAATAGACGATTTTCAACACTTCATTGTCAGTTTAGTTTTACTTTGTATTTAGTTTGATTCAACATTTATTATCAGTTTATACTTTATATGCTTGAAAAAGTGTATTTAATTCGCACGTAACGGATTACTTGTCTAGTATCAAACATAAATTTGCTTTAATTAAATAATTTTCATTTGAAACAATCAAATAGTATTTCCTACAAATACTGAAACTATTGGTTCAAATACAATTTAATTATTGTAAATAAAATTTATTTCATTTATGTAAATAATTATTTGATAATATTGAATTGAAAATGATTGAAGAAGATAAAATCACAAAAGTAACAAAAAATGAGATCAGTATTAAATATTCGTTTACAAATGAGTGGAATACATGGATAAAACATTTGAATTGGCCATTTGTCATTTATCACTTAATTGTTAAGATTGTTGCAGTTTATGGACTCTTTACATTCCCATATTCAACTCATAAATTGACAGCATTATGGAGTAATGATTCATGAGAATTACTAAAATTTGTTAGAATAAATTTTATTTTCGATTTTATGATTGTTTTTCTTTTGTTCTATATAGTTTTAATATACTATGTTTTCACTGGTTTGGGAGTAACTGCTGGTGCACATCGTTACTGGACACATCGATCTTATAAAGCTAAATTACCTCTTAGAATATTTTTTGCTGGTGGATACTATGGATCAGGCATGGTAAAAAAAATTTGTATAATTTGTCAAAACAGTTTATGGGGAATTCCACCAAACTTAGTCGGATAAACTGACTTTAGTCACTGAATAACTTTATAACTATTTTTTATGTTTTAAGTTCAAGCTTCGACGATGGATTAAATTGCACAGAATGCATCATAAATATTCGGATACTGATGCCGATCCTCACAACATAAATCGTGGTTTTTGGTTTGCACATATTGGATGGTTTCTTTTACCAAAGCATCCGGAATTTATGAAAAAATTAAAAGAAATTGATATGTCTGATATTAATGCTGATTCAGTAGTTACTTTTGGAGATAAGTAAGTAACAATATTTCCAGATAAGTTAACTGTATATCACTGCAAAAATAGGCATCTTAAAATACATTGAAGTCACTTTTAAAACATTCTATTTTCACATCTTAAAAAATACGGCATTTTAAGAAGCTTTTGATAATTTTTTTAGAATTAACTTTAAAGTGACTATCAAAGTATCTTAAAATAAGATGCCTTTTTTACAGTGTGTATTATTGATTGTGAAATTTTAAGTTGTCAATAGAATTAAATATATTAAAAAAATATTACGAGCTTCTATGCATCTAATTTAATACCAAATGGAAAATAAATTACAGACAGCATGGAAAAATTAATAATTATTGTCATTTCTATTTTTTTAAAGGCACTTTGTGATTCTAACAATTCTCATGACGTTTATATTACCAACACTCGTACCAGTATATTTATGGAAAGAAAGTTGGTATTGGGCTATAATTTCACAATGTTTCATTCGCTACATTTTTTTAATACATAATCAATGTTTGGTAAATAGTTTTGCCCACTTATACGGCTACAAACCTTACGATCGGTAAAAATTTACTTTATAATTAAATATTGTAAATATTTTTTAGTTTTACTTTATTATTATAGAAAAACTTAAAATAATTGGAATTTCTAGTCATTTCTGTTAAGTTTTTGCATTTGACAGAGTAAAAATCATAAGATTTATGATGAAAACTTTTATAAACTATTTAGTAATAAATTTACTACAAGTGCAATAAAAATAAATAAATTAAATTTACTAAAAATTGTGAAATTCACAGAAAGTATCAATTATGTAGTAAAAATTTGTTAAATTTACTTAAATAGTATAGGTATGGGAAAATTTACTCCAAAAGTAACAAAATTTGTCACAAATCCCAGAAAATATAGGTTTTACGTTATAAGCAATAAAATAAACCTAATAATTTTATTCTCTTTACTTTTTTAATTCATTTTATATGTACATATATATAGTATTTAAGCAAAAATTACAAATCATATTTAATAAAAAAAAATTAATTATGATTAATAGGTCAATAAAGCCTGTTGACAGTAAATTGGTTCAAATATTGTCAACTGGAGAAGGTTGGCATAATTTTCATCACGTTTTCCCATGGGATTATCGTGCTGGAGAAGTTGCAAAAATTGACTTTAATTTCACAATGTATGCGATTGATCAATTTAAAAAAATTGGATGGGCCTATGATTGTAAGACCGCAAGTACCGAACTCATTCTAAAAGTAGCCAAAGGAAGAGGTGATAAAAGTTATTAATTGTTTTTTTCACTAATGGGCAGTAACCCTAATTTGAAAAAAGTTGATTGATAATTGCAGTTACTTTTTTGTGAGTCAACATTTTTTGTCATAATAGTAATTCAACATTATTATAATTAGATACATAATAAAAAACAATGTAAAACAAGAAATGTTATATATAATAAACAAATGCAAAATAATAAAAAGATACAAAATAAAAACCGCTTCCAAGTTGTATATATTTTGTATTCATTTCATAAAATTTCTGTCACGCATATTGAAAATTTCAGTTACCTTTCAATTGTCCAATCAATGAAAAAAGACTGAAATTTAAATTATTTTTAACTGATCTTCAGTCAAATTTCACTAATATAAATCGCGAGAATAAAGTTATTATAAATTACTGTAAAATTATTTCGATAAAATTATAATATTAATATAGGTATGGGCTGACCCACTCATGGTGATATCTGGCCTAACAATAATTAAAAACATTTTTAATCTTCTTATTTTTGTCTCAAAAACTATTTTTGTTTTTTTGCGAAAGAGTTGACTTATTTAAATTTTAATATTCACTGTGAAAAAACAGTTAAAAATGCGAATAAATATTCAAATAGTTACATTGAATAATAATGAATCAATTTTAATTTATCATTCATCAATGTAACATTAGACGGTTTTCTACAGTTCATTGTTAGTTTAGTTTTACTTTTCATTCAGTGTGATTCGATAGTTTACAAAAAAAATTCAAATTCATTTTCTTATGTGTTATTTGTTACTATAGTTATATATTTGCAGTGAAGAATTGAAAATGATTGAACAAGATAAAATCACAAAATTAACAAAAAATGAGACCAATAATAAATTTTCATTTACAAATGAGTGGAACACATGGATAAAACATTTGAATTGGCCATTTGTCACTTATAATGTCATTATTAACACTGTTGCAGTTTATGGATTTTTTACATTTCCATATTCAACTCATAAATTGACAACATTATGGAGTAATATTGCATTAAAATTAGTAAATTTTTAAGAAAATTTTACTTTTAATAATAAAGATTATTTCTGTTCTCTTCTATGCAGTGATTATATACTTTTATTTCATTGGTTTTGGAGTAACTGGTGGAGTTCATCGTTACTGGACGCATAGATCTTTTAAAGCTAAATTACCCCTTAGAATATTACTAGCTGCTGGCTACTATGGTACAGGAATGGTAGAAATTTCTTTTATAATTTAATAAAACGTTTTAGTATAAACATAATAAGAGTATAAAAAATTAGTAAAATTAGTATTTTACATTAAATTGCAATTGTGTATGTTTTAAGTTTAAGCTTCGACAATGGGTCAAATTGCACAGAATGCATCATAAATATTCGGATACTGATGCCGATCCTCACAACATAAATCGTGGTTTTTGGTTTGCACACATTGGATGGATTCTGTTACCCAAACATCCGGAATTTATGAAAAAATTAAAAGAAATTGATATGTCTGACATTAATGCTGATGCAGTAGTTAATTTTGGAGATAAGTAAGTACTATCTCTAGATAAGTTACATGTATTTATTATTAATATAGTATAATATTAAGTAAGCAATAAAAATGCAATATTTTTTCAAGAGCTACGCTTCGATTCTCTTATTTTAACAGAAAATTAATAATTATTGTCATTTCTATTTTTTTTAAGGCATTTTGTGATTCTAACACTTCTTCTAACGTTTATATTACCGACACTTGTACCAGTATATTTGTGGAATGAAAGTTGGTATTTGGCTATAATTTCACAATGTTTCATTCGCTATAGTATTGCAATACAGATTCAATGTATGGTTAATAGTTTTGCCCATTTATATGGCGACAAACCTTACGATCGGTAAACATTAATTTTTTATTAAATTTTCTAAATATTCTTTACTTTTTATACACGGAAAGACATTTTAATCTTTTATTTCATAGTTTAATAACCGGACTATATTAAACTTGGATTATTTAATGTCTTTGATATTTAACTACACTGAAAAAAAAGTTCTAGTTGGAATTACCAGAAATCCTAGTTTTAACTAGAATTTCGTGTTAAATATACCCTAACCAGAACATTTATGGTTAGCTTAACCAGAATTCTAGTTAATATAACCAGAATTCTGGTTGTTTTAACTAGAATATCGTGTTAAATATACCCTAACCAGAACTTTTTTTTCAGTGTATGAATCTTTATATTATATTTTGTAACAAACATCGAGTAATCAAATTTTAATAATCTTTTCGTCAAATTTCGGAATAAAGTTTCTTTCTTTGTACAGAAATATAAAAAAACCTTACTTTCATACAATACTTTTACAATAAATCTTAAATTGTATGAAATTAACTCAATATACTGTTTAAGTTTTACAAATGTCAGAATAAATATTTATGAACAAAGGAAATTTATTCCTTAAATTTTATTGAATTTAGTTCGGTAAAACTGGGATGAACTGTTGAAACAGTAATTTTTTAAGAACTAGACTGTAAGAGCAATTGCTTTAACCTTACGATATATTTATTAACGCTATACTAAAAGTTCGGTAAAACATAAGGTAAAGTGTTCTGTAAAATTTATCAGTTGTAATTTACTGAAAAGTAATTTACCTACTTTAATCGTTACCTAAACCCCCTAAAATTATTGTTTAAGAACAAATACTAATTAATACACCTGCCACAGTACACTCTGAAGGCATACACTAAAACATACATCGCACATTATTTTTTTAGAAAGTTTCAACTGTGCTTATGGGTCAGTCCATTATATTTCACCTAAAGCCGTTGCGGCCTATTTTTAAAAAAATCTCATAATTTGTAAAAATGATGTTTAATATCCGTAGATTTTATTTTTGAGAATTATTTTATAAAATTTTTTGATTTAAACATAGAATTTGAATTTTTAAGTTGAGTTGCACAGAAAAAAGGTTAGATTGACAGTTATGAAAATTTAATAAAGAAGCATGGAAATAATTTAGATCATACAAATTTCTTGATTGATATTTGTTAAAAATGAGCTAATTTACTTGTATAAATAGATTATTATGTAAACAAACCCAAATTAGTAGATAAAAATTGATTTCAAAACTTAACTATAAAATGTCAAAAGTCACTACATTTTATTTACACTTTTCTAAAAAGTATATAAATATTTAAAAATTTATTACTATTTAATGTAAAGTATTTTTAATGTACTTTTATAATATGTGCTAACTTTTTAATTTTATAATATAGAAATATAAAAAATTTTACCTTTAATATTGAGTGTTTCATGATTTTCAGTGATTTTAATCACTTATTTTTTCTCAGGCGGTTAATCAAAAAATCCAATTTTTGTCTTAATATTTAAGTTTGGCCTTCTTTTTCATTCTATTAAATTTTGGTGATGGAGAACGAACTACTTTTAAGTTTAAATTTAGTTTAAAAAATCTGCTGAAAAAACGCATTTTTTTGGTTAAATACAAGTAGATTTTTGCAAGACTATTAAGATAGCCAACTTCAGTGTTATAGTTAAGTTTTGAAATCAATTTTTATCTACTAATTTGGGTTTGTTTACATAATAATCTATTTATACAAGTAAATTAGCTCATTTTTAACAAATATCAATCAAGAAATTTGTATGATCTAAATTATTTCCATGCTTCTTTATTAAATTTTCATAACTGTCAATCTAACCTTTTTTCTGTGCAACTCAACTTAAAAATTCAAATTCTATGTTTAAATCAAAAAATTTTATAAAATAATTCTCAAAAATAAAATCTACGGATATTAAACATCATTTTTACAAATTATGAGATTTTTTTAAAAATAGGCCGCAACGGCTTTAGGTGAAATATAATGGACTGACCCTTATATATTATTTTGAATTTTATTTCACCGCTTGTGAGAAAGATTCAAATTAATATTGTTGCATAAAATGAAAAATTATCTTTATTACTGAATCATTTCTAACTATACTGAAGGTCAATTTATAAAACTTTTTTAAATATTGTTTTTATTATTATATAAAGAAAAATCTTAAAATTTGTATTTCATGGAATCAAACAATAATTTATTCAAATCCTTAATATTTTAAAATTTTTATGTTAAAATTTTAAAATATGCATATTTAGAATAAAAGTGCAAGTTTGAAATTCTTAAATAAATTAAACGAAAATTAATCTTTCTGGAATATTTAATAATATTGCTATTTCTTTTTTTGTATGATTTAAAAGCATATATATAACATATTTGACAATTAATAAGTGTATAAAAAATGCATTAATTGAATTTTAATTTAATGAACTATAAAATAATTATTAATTAAGTATAAATAAGTTGGAAAAATTAATTATTAATTTAAAAGTTTTTAATTTCAAAATAGGGCACTTAAATAAGTATTATTATATCCTGAAAACGAACACTTTTGGCAAGTCAAGTGTATGTTCTACCGAACTATTCAAAATAAACGTTAAAATTTCATTTTAATACATATTCAACATTCAGTTTAAATTATGTTTTTTAACTGTTACAGTGCTAGTTTAGGAGAAATAAAGATATAACATTAAATTTTAAACTTTATTACTGAATAAATAATGTAAAAGTTTTTAAAACTTACGATTATGCCACTTTATCTAAATTTACTGAAAAAATTCTGTAAAATATAAGGAACAAATTTTCTCCTTGTATATGTAAATTTTGTATATACTTCTAAGTAAATCCAAGCAAATTCACTTAAAGTAAATTATAGTAAAAATTTCTTAAATTTATTTAAATTATATGCTATATATAAATTATCAAAAATAGTTAAATTAGCCAAAAGTTCTTGGAATTTTAGATTTCACATTGTAAACAGTAAAAAAACTGAAGATTTTTCCCCCCTTAGTTTTATATATAGCATTCTTGCAAACTTTACAAATGACATGTGTTAGAAAAAATTAATTCTGATTAACAGGTCAATAAAACCTACTGATACTAAATTGGTTCAAATATTGACAAGTGGAGAAGGTTGGCATAATTTTCATCACGTTTTCCCATGGGATTATCGTGCTGGAGAAGTTGCAAAAATTGACTTCAATTTAACATTATATCTGATTGATCAATTTAAAAAAATTGGATGGGCCTATGATTGTAAAACAGCAAGTACTGAACTTATTCTAAAAGTATCCGAAGGAAGAGGCGATAAAAGTTATTAAATTGGTTGTTCACTGGAGTAATTTAAAAATTTTTTAAAATGTTTTTGGTTCGAAAACAATTATTTTACCAGACGGCGAATTAGTGTATCAATAGACGACTTTTAAGTTAAGCTAAGTGTGAATTTACAAATATCTTCCTAATAATTAATTTCTTCATTCTCATTCGAATTTCAAATAAAAATTTAAATCCTTTATTTAAATTTAGAAAATTATTATCAATTTATAAAATAATATTACTAAATTAATAAATAATTGAATGTTTAAATTGAAATTCTAAGTGAGTGGCAACGATGCATTCAGAACTTCAACATTTTTCACATACGCAAAAGCACACCTATAGAAGAAATCCCTCACTTTTTTGAGGTCAGGTCGACATAAGAATATAATAATTAATTATTCATTTAAATAAAATTAAATTTCTTTTTCTATTTATATTCAAGATGATGTTTCTGAAAGGCATAGCCCGTGCAGAAAATTTCCCACTTTGCCCTAATATATAATTAAAATAAGGCGTTGGCCATTATTTTAGTAATTTAATAATTTTTTTTATTTTGTAAGTTTGACCAGAATTTATGGCCGAAACCATCAGAAGAGTGTTCATTAGATTTTAAATAGGGTTCTGATCAGGGCCTCGCCAGTTTTCCTCGTTTAAATAAAGTATTACACCCTAATGAACATTTTTTTTACTGGAAATTTTTAATTACTAAAAATTTTTTAGATAAACAAAACTCTTTAACATTAAAAATAATAATTTGATACAGTGCTTTTAAATGTATTTTTAAAATTATAAAACTGAAAGAAATACTGTAAAACATTGTTTAACGATTTAATTATTTAAATAATAATTTTTAATAATTAAAATAATTCGGGATTATTGTGTCAACAATTTTTAGTTGCAGGATGGATTTAGTAGATTAGTTAATATTACAATTTCAAATGACATTTATTATTAGTAATAAATTATTTATATAAAAATAATGAAATTATTATAATAGTAACTTATTGACATTAAATTCATAATATACACATATAATAGGAATAAAAATAATACAATAATATTTTTTATTATTACCTATATTCAATAGAATTATTCATATTATATTGAATTTTTAAATAAAAGTAACCTAACAAAATAGGTCAATTTTAAGGAAAACTCATAAGCCCCTGACCAGTTTTTCCCTAAGTAGGTCATTGGTCGGAAACAGCGTCACACACTAGTGGGGCACTGGTCAGTTTCTCTTTCCAGAGCCACGCCAGACATCGGGAAAACTGTCCAGTACCCCATCAGGCCTAGATTTTAATTTTTGTACGGGAGGGACGGACAGTGTCCTGTATATAGCGTGAAAAAAATTTATCATTGTCCTTCTTGATTATTACGTACTTACAAAATTTCAGCTGAATTTATTTAATATAAATTTAATTTAATTTAATTTATTTAATATTAAATTTCTGTAAAATTCTATAGTATTAATCAGGAATACCAAGAGTAGTATCTGGTATATTAGCGATAACTTTAAAAAAATGTTCCCCTTACTTTTTTTGATCCAAAAACAATTTATTTAGCAGACTACTAAAGAGTTGACCTACTTGAATTTTTATATCCACTGTGGGAAATGTAATTGAATATAAAAATAAATATTCAAATGCTTTCATTGAATAATGTATCAATTTTAATTCATTCTTCATTAATGTAACGATAAACGATTGTCTATAGTTCATCGTCAGTTTAGTTTTACTTTGTATTGAGTTTGTTTCGACAGTTTATAAAATCCATGAAAATAGTTATATACTTACGCTTAAGAAATATAAATGTCTGAAAAAAATAAAATTACAGAAGTAACGAAAAATGGGACGAATATTAAATTTTCCTTTACTAATGAGTGGAACACTTGGATAAAACATTTGAATTGGCCATTTGTCATTTTTCATGTGATTCTTCACATTGTTGCAATTAATGGAATTTTTACATTTCCATATTTAACTCATAAATTGACAGCATTTTGGTGTAATTAATCATTAACATTAATAAGATTTTAGAAAAATTTTATTTTTAATGCTTAAAATTATTTTTGTCTTGTTATACAGTAATTTTTAACTATTTCTTGACTGGTTTTGGAATAACTGGTGGAGCACATCGTTATTGGTCGCATCGATCTTACAAAGCTAAATTACCTCTTAGAATATTTTTAGCTACTTGTTACTATGGCAATGGCATGGTAAGAAATATTTTATAATTTGTCCAAATAGTTTAGAGCTAATCACTTATTAACTTTTATTTGTGTTACAAATTATAATAATTATTTATACGGTAC
This sequence comes from Leptopilina myrica (nomen nudum), assembly GCA_032872475.1. NCBI lineage: Eukaryota > Metazoa > Arthropoda > Insecta > Hymenoptera > Figitidae > Leptopilina > Leptopilina myrica (nomen nudum). The sequence goes on from CM065459.1 coordinate 18,005,322, forward strand.
CAGACAAATGATTATATAATCTAATTCAAGTTCAATTAAAATTCTAAATTTTCAAAGTTCAAACTTCGACGATGGATTAAATTGCACAGAATGCATCATAAATATTCGGATACTGATGCCGATCCTCACAACATAAATCGTGGTTTTTGGTTTGCACACATTGGTTGGTTTCTTTTACCGAAACATCCGGAATTTATGAAAAAATTAAAAGAAATTGATATGTCTGACATTAATGCTGATGCAGTAGTTACTTTTGGAGATAAGTAAGTAACAATATTTCCAGATAAGTTATTTGTATACGGAAAAAAGGTCCACATTCTGTATCAATAGAAAAATCTGTTAAATTAATTAATTTAATATAAAAAAAACTGAAGATTATAAATAGCATAAAAAAATTGATAATTATTGTTACTTTAATTCTTCTTGAAGGCATTTTCTGACTTTAACGATTCTCCTGACTTTTATAATACCAACACTTGTACCAGTATATTTGTGGAATGAAAGTTGGTATTGGGCTATAGTTTCACAATGTTTCATTCGCTATTTTTTTCTAATAAATAATCAAGGAATGATTAACAGCGTTGCCCATTTGTACGGCTACAAACCTTACGATAGGTAAACATTTATTAAATAATTATATTATTATTATTATATACTTTAACAGTAAAACTTAAATTGCATATGAAATTTCGACTCATTTCTGTTAAAATTTTACAAATGTCAGAGTAAATTTTAATATTTATGGAGAGGAATTTTAAAATACAATACTAAATACAGTTCAATTGACTATAAGTAAATTATTGTAAAAATTTGTAAAATTTACCTAAATTTTATGGAAAAATTTACTCTGAAAACCCCACATAGCACAACTTCTCACTGTAAGGTTACCTGAGACGACATCTGTAGGGCTTGTAAGGTTACCAAGTAAGAGTGTGGTAAACACGATGAAGTCTAAAAACTTCCGCCTTACTGTAAGCTTACACAGTAAACTCATTGTAAGCTTACACGTAAAATTACTGTAAGCTTACACGGTAAGGTCACTGTAAGCTTACATGTAAGGTCATGGTAAGGTTTTACTGTTAGGTTGTGGTAAGGTTATTATTAAGTTGTAAGGTTGAGGTAAGGTTGTGGTAAGTATACAAATTATGGAAAATATTAACAAAATAATTAATAATCTAATTAAAAAATAAATTTTAAAAAAATTAAGTTTGTTGCTCTTCTAAACTTTGGAAACCTAACATGAAACAGAAAATTTTGAAAACAAATTTTGGGGCACTAGGATTCAAACCTGGGATTAACGCGCATAAACCTAACACTCTAACTAACTGAGCTAAGTGGAGAACTGAGGTAAGAAAAATCAATTTTAATGTGCACTAAGAAGAGAGCTAGCTCCTCAAAAGCAAAATTGTTCAGTTGAATCCTCAGTTCTCCACTTAGCTCAGTTAGTTAGAGTGTTAGGTTTATGCGCGTCAATCCCGGGTTCGAATCCTAGTGCCCCAAAATTTGTTTTCAAAATTTTCTGTTTTATGTTAGGTTTCCAAAGTTTAGAAGAGCAACAAACTTAATTTTTTTAAAATTTATTTTTTAATTAGATTATTAATTATTTTGTTAATATTTTCCATAATTTGTATACTTACCACAACCTTACCTCAACCTTACAACTTAATAATAACCTTACCACAACCTAACAGTAAAACCTTACCATGACCTTACATGTAAGCTTACAGTGACCTTACCGTGTAAGCTTACAGTAATTTTACGTGTAAGCTTACAATGAGTTTACTGTGTAAGCTTACAGTAAGGCGGAAGTTTTTAGACTTCATCATGTTTACCACACTCTTACTTGGTAACCTTACAAGCCCTACAGATATCGTCTCAGGTAACCTTACAGTGAGAAGTTGTGCTATGTGGGACAGTAAAAGTTGATCAAAAATCCAAAAATTTATGTTTCATGTTAAAAATTATAGTAAAAAAAGGTTTTTTCATGTACACGTTTTTTAATTAATTGTTATATAATATTCTAATAAAAATTAGAAATAATGTTTGATAGTGAAAAAAATATTAATTATTAACAGATCAATAAGGGCTGTGAACAATAAATTTCTTAAAGTATGGGCAACTGGAGAAGGTTTGCATAATTTCCATCACGTTTTCCCATGGGATTATCGTGCTGGAGAAATTTCAAAAATTGACTTCAATTTGACATTACATGGAATAAATCAATTTAAAAAAATTGGATGGGCCTATGATTGTAAAGAAGCAAGTAAAGAACTTATTTTAAAAGTATCTGAATCAAGAGGTGATAAAAATTATATTAATTGTGAGTGAGCTGAATGATCCATATAGTTATTGAACATGTATCAGTGTCTGAAAAAGTATTGTTTTATAATCCAAAAAATATTTAGAATTATGTAATAAAAGGTAGTGAAAAATAAGAAATGATATATATTAAAACTCATATTTTTGTATTCATTTTATGAATATTTTACATCCTAATAAAAATGTTCTTTTTATTATAATCATATATAATAATAAAGGAGTCAGAAGATGTGTCTCAAAAAGCAGTTTAAAATTAATGATAAACATGCGCACACAAGTGTTGAAACTTTTTTTTTATTAATATTTACAAGAACCTTTTTTGGGAAATTTTAAAACTTAAAAGAAAAATCTAAAAATTAGATATATGATATTAGAAATATAAAATTAAAAATATTAAAGATTTATTTATTTAATAATTCATAAATTCATTGCACAAATGCACAAATTTTTTTTTGTGGTTTATTATCGATGTAATGTGTCTTGGAAAATAAATCCAAGATATCATCGCATTAGGTTGTCAACAAGGGTCCACTGCGTAAACGCATCTATACTTAATCGACTTGGCACGACAAGCATACACTTGGCTCGTTCATAGAATTGTATTTAACTTGAGGTCTCATGCTCATTTAATGAGCCACATATCAGATACATAGGCATTAGTAGATAGAAAAGACGAAGGGACGTACTTCTTTAGGATTGGAATTTTCTAAAAAAAAAAAAATTTCATCAGGAAAATCAAAGGTATGCCTTTTGCCATTGACCGCCAATGTGATTTCTCACACGGATTTATATACATATATACTTGATTTATTTTCACTAGATTATTATTATAGTGACAAATAAAATACTAATTTATTCTGTTTGAAGTCCAACATATAGATGGGAAAAATATAATAATTATTACAAATAATTATAATTTATTTTGCTTCTTGTTTAGATCGTTTTTTAAATTATTTTCTAATAAAAAAGTCTAATTATAATTTAAAATTATTAAAATTATAATATAATTGTCAAAAATTGAATAAATATAAAAGAGTTTTTTACGTTCCGAAAAAAGTTTATCATTGACAAATGCAAAAATTTTCATGAAAGAGAAAAAAAGGAAAGAAATACAGACAATTGTCATTGATTAAAAATAGAATTATCGTAAAACTGAATTATACTTAAATGACTTATGGTTTACTGGGTTAAAAGCATGAATATTTATGATATAATTTAATCCCAAATCGTTGTATTTTAAATGCGCTTTTGAATATGCTTTGTTTCATGAGAAATTTAATTGAATTATTAACCCTATCATTATAAGCTTCCTTTTCAACTGTGAAAATTTATAGCGTTGCATAATATATATATATAGAAATACACTATTCGTAAATGTGTGTATCTCTACTCTTTTAATTTTAATTATATGCCACATGAAACCGAATATAATGGAATCTAACTATAATAATTCTATATATATATATATACATATATATATAGGTAAATAAATACTTAAAAGAGAAATTCATAATCCAGTCATTTGAATCTTTTTATTATTATTTTTATTTCTATGGAATTTCATTTTCATCAAATTTCACATTAGGAGGATTGTACTTTTAATTTCATAATTTGGAAAAATTTATTTGTTTTACTTTATATTATAATTTATAATTTATATTAATTGTGAATTATTATTGTAATATCAAATATAATTTTAAATTTCAATGTTAAATGATAATATTGAATTATAATAAATATTGTTATAAAAAATAGTACTGAAAATTTTTTTTATTGTCATTGAATAGCATAAATTATAATTATAAATAAAAAATTATAATTTTATCAAAGACAATATCATTGAAATAATGTAACAAACAATATAAATTCATAATACATAGAAAGAATTAGAGACTAATTATTCCCTAATTAAAAATCCTCAAACAGTATAATAATAATAATAAATAAAAGACACGATAAATATTTATAGAAGGAAGAAATGATTAATTTCGACCAATTTTTTGTAATTAACCATTAAATTTAGTATTTAGAAGTAAATAATTGTCTCTAAACGAGTTTTAAAACTACGTCAATAAAATTATATTCCATATCGGATATTGCAAATGTTCAATTGCACTTCATTAAATTCATTTTAAATATTATTGTAAAATTATGATAATTTCCGTCAATTTGTATTTTTTCCTTCTCGTTTCTACAAGCTGAATATTAGAATCTCATTAAAGAGTCATATTCATACTTTGAACAAACATTATATATTGTGTTGGAATAATTTTGCAAATAGTTGGAAGGTTTTTTTGGTTTCTTTTTAATACTAAAAAATGCAATAAAGAATGAACCTGTTACAATTATTATAAAATGTGTATTTCCCGGCATTCATGTTTTATAGTTTCCTTATAACATAACTGTTAAACAGTTAGCGGTACTGTGTAGTGACATTTGTAATAAAGACCAGGTTTAGTTAATTCATTAACCTGTTTTATAAATTAAAACTTATGTATAAATTCTGTTAATAATTTGTGTTAAATGTTTGAAATAAATATCAAGTTTTAATAGATATAACGACTTTTTTTTATAATAATGTAATTGTCTTTTTTGCAATTCTATTGTAATTGTATTTTTGTATAATAATTTAGTATAATGTAATTCTAATATAGGTAAGATATTAATAAATAATAGCAAGTAATTTTTAGAGTGAATTTAAAATAATATTATAGTTGTAAATGGAATTATTTGACACTTTCGATAATATCTCTTTTATTGAAAAGATATTATTTAAAATTTAATTTAATTATTTTTACATTTTTATTTAATTTTAAATGACCCTTAATGTAAAAATTCAGGAGAAACGCTCTTTCACTTGTAGAAGATGAAGTATATGGTGGAGCTATATTCTCATTGACTGTTCACTAGTGCAGGCCTTTTCTAATGTTATTAATTTATGAAAAATATTGAACATACATTCAAATTGTAGTTAGTGAACTGCGTTATTAACCCGTAAATTAACATTTCAAGGTAAATTAAAAAGAAGACTTTTCGAATCGAAATTTTTTACATATATAGTTTTATAATAGCTTTAGCTTCATACATTTGAAGCTTAAAAAGTTTAGTTGATTATTTTCATAAAATTTATTTATATTATTAATTTATTATTTATTATAATTAATCTTTATTTTAAAACATTTTTTAAATACTACTGGAGAATTTTGATTTTTTGCAATATCAAGATAACTGGAGAAATAAAAATCAAAAAATAAGTGTAATGAGATGGAAATTGATTATGTTTAATTATTCGTTGTTTAATTTATCAACTAAGGTTATTTTACACTTATTAGTATAAAATTATTATTATATGTGATTAATAATTATCAATTATTATTAGTATTATCATTAATATAATTCTTTATACTAGAAGAAAGACTAAAAATTAAAAAAAGTTATACCTACTATTGGTATACACAAAATGAATTTCGACAATAAGGACACAACAGCAAGTGAAGATAAAGTTAGGAGGAAAACAGAATTTTTATTAAAAGACAAGTGGAATTTTCGGATAAAAGATTTTAATTGGCCCTATGTTATTTTTCACTTGATTTCTCACGTTATTGCTGTTTATGGAATTTTAACCTTCCCCTATTTGAGTCATAAATTGACAGCTCTATGGTGTACGGTTATGTATAATTTATTTTTTAAATTATTTTTCTCTCGATTTTCACACAAATTAATTATTTGTCTAATTATAATTTATTTTAATGCTTTTAAAACCTCTGGCTAATAGATACCATCCTGTGTGTTTAAATTTACAATTATAACTAAAAAAATTAAAATTTATTATTTTAACAATTATATAATAATTACTATAAATATTTGTATATTTGTTTTAGTTTACGCTTATTATGCTTTTGTTCTTTGTGGACAACTTGCTGGTGCTCATCGTTTTTGGTCGCATCGTTCTTATAAAGCAAAATTACCTCTGAAAATAATACTTGCTTGCGCGTACTATGGTGCAGGTCATGTAAATATATTTATTATTCTTTATATAGTTTTCAAATTTAGAACTTTATACGCAATTATAAAAGTGAGTTGTAAAGTTGAGTTTATTAAATATTTTAGCTATTTTTTATTTTTTCATTTTTAAAATATTTAACTGCTTAAAATATTTTAGCTAATTTAAAGATTTATCCAATTAAAGTATTAGAAAATGGTTACTTTTTAAATTTTATAAACTGTTTAAAATTTTCAATATGCTTAATAATAATTTTAATGTGGTTAAAGTTTAAACTGCGTCATTGGGTTAAAGTGCACAGAATGCATCATAAATACACAGACACGGATGCTGATCCCCACAATATAAATCGTGGATTTTGGTTTGCACACATGGGATGGTATCTATTACCCAAACATCCAGAGGTTTTAAAACGATTAAAGGAAATTGATATGAGTGACATCAATGCTGACCCAGTCGTGAGTTTTGGCGATAAGTAAGTAAACTTTTTTTTCAACAATAAAAATATTTATAGTTAAATATTTCACAGAAATTGGTTCTGCAGAAATCAAAGAAATTTAAAGTTGCTTTTAAATAAACTCAGTTTTCCTAAAACTAACAAATTGACACCCAGTTGACTTAAAACGATAAGAAAACTTGAGATCTTGATTTGATTTCAATTTTTTGTATCAATTCGTTGAAGTTTGTTAATTTTAAGTTAACAGTGAAATCGAAGCATAGGAAAATTTTTTAGGATAGATAAATATTTTGTTTCTCATACAAATTAATAATTTTAGACTAGAGTGACAATAAAATGTGGTTATTAATTTAGATTTAGAAGATTATTGATTGTTATGAATTTTTAAATATTCTTTGAAGGCACTACGTAATTATGACACTACTAATGGCGTTTCTATTGCCAACTTTAGTGCCAGTAATTTTTTGGAATGAAAGTTGGTACTGGGCAATTATATCACAATGTTTCATTCGTTATGAAGCAGTGGTACACGCAATTTCTTGTGTTAATAGTGTTTCGCACATGTTTGGATATAAACCATATGACAGGTAAATTATATTTTCAAAAACAAAAAAGTCTTTTCTAATTCTTTCTTTTCTAATTTATAAAAGACTAATATTTTTATATAAAAAACATGTTTTAGAACATTAAAGGCAACTAATAATTTAATAGTTCAATTCATTGTCACTGGCGAGGGTTGGCATAATTTTCATCATGTATTCCCATGGGACTATCGTACAGGAGAAATTGCAAATATTGACTATAATTTGAGTTTATGTTTCATTAATCTATTCAAAAAAATTGGATGGGCCTACGATTGTAAAGTAGCAAGTGACGAGTTAATTCAAAAAGTTGTTAAAAAAAGAGGCGATAAAAATAATTCATTAGGAATAACGGAAGTGTCAGAAGTGGAACATTAAAAATTAAAAATATTGTGAAGAAGTAAACCTATACATGTTTTAAATTTTTCCCATACACTTATAAGGGAAAGAAAACAAAACATTTATGGTAATATTAGTATTCTACACCAAATCAGAAATTATTTTGCTTTTCCATCACAAATTTTTTTTCAAATATGGTTTTTCTTTTAGAGCTCGTTGCGATTTGATCAAATAACACAAATTTTTACACTACAATTGTTTTCAGACTGAGTCTTTCCGAATCTTATCTTCTTACAGTTTAAAATTGTGATATGGTCAAATTGCAAGTTCAAATATAGGTAACTACTTATCAAAAAAATTTAAAAAAATAAAAATTTCGAAATAAATAGATTCCGGTGTTTGTCCACATTCAGACAAGGGTCCAAAATTATTAATTTAGTGCTAGTTTTTTACAAAAAATTTTGTAATAAATTGATAGATACAAATATTCAATATTGTAAAAAGTAAAATTTTATTTTAAAAATTTAAAAATTTCATCGTAAATTATTTTTTAAAAAAATTTTTCATATTTTTCTGTATCTCTTAAGTCGCTTTATGAAAAAATTTGAAAAAAATCATTTTTTTAATAATTATTATAAAAAACAATAATTATTATTTATTTAAATTTTCCCAGAATTTTTCACGAAACAATTGTCAATTCATTAGTAAAACTCTTCACTAGATTATTATTTAATTTTAACTTCATAGTTTTACAAAATTTTGTATTTTTTGGTTATTTTAGAATAATATAATAATGATTGAAAGTATACTCTACATGCTGATATAAATATTCCATAATGTAGGTTACCTAATATAATTTATTGATGAGTAGTTACAAATAATTGTAGAAAATCAATTACTTTTAAAGTAATAAAATTCTTCGCAGAATAATCTATTGCCTCAAATATTTAATTTATTTGTGACTATAATATTAATATATTATATTTAACATTTACATTACTTAAGGAGTTATATATATGTTAAAAGATGTTAATATTGTTTCTACTTGTGATAATTATTTATAAAAAATGTTCAGAAATATTTCATTTAGAGTTCATTTATTTATTTTCGATGAAAACAAGTGTTAAAACTATTTTTCTCGAACAATTCAGAAGTGTTAAAATAAAATATTTTAATTTCAAATGCTTTTTTTTAAACAATGTTTTTTATTGGCTCAACATTGATATTCAAAAACGCGCATACATGAAAACAACTTGGAAGTGTTCTTATAAGTTTAATTTTACTGGGTCAATTCTAAATTTAAAACTGTACTTACAGAAAACTTATTTTTTGCACTTAAATTGTAATTCCATGTTTATGTCAAAAAGAAAATTTGTTGACTCAAAAAGTAGTTCTCCCTTGACAATTGCTACGTTTACCCTATTTATAATGTTTTCTAAAAGAATTCAATTATAAAAAAAAATTCTAAGCAAGCATTTAATTATTTTAATAAATAATAAAAATTTAACAGGAATTATATTATTTACAAATTTTTTTTATAAATTTCTTTGAAATAATTCAATTACTTTCACACTGAAAGAAAATCTATAATGAATTTTGTAAAAGTATTTTGTGGGGAAAAAGTGCAACAAACCAAAATTTCGATATAAAAGATACAAAACTTTAAACAAATTTTTGTGAAATTTAGTAGAGTTATATAAAAAGTGAATAAAAATTTTTGATATTTCATATCATTATACTAAATTCCACAAAACTTTTTTTAAAGTTTAGTATTTTTTATATAAAAATTTAGGTTTATTGCACTTTTTCCCTAAATTGCAAAATACAAAATTTAATATACATTTTTTTTCAGTGCATAAATTCTAATAACATTTTTTACAATAGAATATTGTTTAGGGTCAGGAAAAAAGTCAAACATTTGTCTGGATATTAGGAAATAGTAAGGGAAAAACAAAATTAAATTTTTGTGTCAACCCTGCTAATGAAGCAGGAAGAGGTTTTGCATTTTAGTTTTCAAATGTATTTGTGTGTTGGGGAAAAAGAATTCAATGAATTAAGTAAGTGTGTGTGTGTGTGTGATGCTCGTATGTCTCGTTCGATCTCAATGAGTATCTCGTTTCGTCGTGATTTCGATAAAAAGCAATTAAAGCCACGCGCTCGTAACCGCTATCAAGGACGACGAATCGTGTGCTCGTTTACCTGCCTTTTCTACTTTTCTTCCTGAACCTGATATCACTTCTGGCTTATAAATACAAACATACACCCGTATCGAAATCAAAGGAAAACTTCTAATGAGCGGCAGAGTAACTTCTATAGTTAAGCTTCTATAAATATTCTTTCTCTAAGCAAAAATTCTACGATCCATAATTAAACAATTCTGAGTGAATCTTTTTAAAGGAAAATTAATTTTCTCTCAAGTACTGCTAAAATTAAATTCCTCACCACGAAGGATATTGAAAAGATGATAAGAGTAAATGATAAGAGTGAAAAGTTGATAAGAGCTTTTTTAATAAAGTACTTTTCGATTAATTGAATGGTGTTGAACGCTCTTTGAAAAAATTAAAAAGCAAAGAAGAGCGGGTCAATTTGATTACATGACATTATAATAGTGTCGTTAGAGAATGTAAAAATTTCCAAGAGTGTTTTATATGTGTATGAGAGAGAAGGAGGAGGATAGTCGACGTCTCTTCAATGTCAAGCATTGTTTGACTATGATTATATAACGTGAGAAAAGTTCAAAGGTTTAAAACAAGTATTTCATGCTACATTGTATTGCGTTACGCGTCATGCACTTCTATGAATTAGCGAAGGTCAATTCCGGACAGTCGAGTCAGGTTAAGAACCGTAGCTTCTAATAATTTTAACGCTACATTATTATTTTTTGCGCTAGCTCACAAAGTGGTGTGTCCAATTATTGCTGACGAAGAGAAAAAGAATAGAAGAAGATGAAGCAGAAGAAAAGAAGAAGCCACGAAAGTAAACTAATATGGTGGTCACGCAAAATTAGGTTTAGGTATTTTTGTGTTTTAACAGTGAATTTTAGAAATTTCCATTCGCCATATGTTGCTTGTTGGTTGATATTTATACATGCTTTGTTACCAACATTTGTAAGCAGTTAACCATTATTAGCATAGCATCAACAATTTGTGTTGATAAAACTAATAATGCTATAAGTACCATTGTTGTAAGATTTGTTATAATTACCATTGTTGTAATTAATTTATAGTTCGGATAACACAGAGTTTGAGTAACAGAGGTTCGGACAATCGAGGTTCCACTGCAATTGTATCAATAAAAGTTACTATATACTCTCTAAAACTGAATCAGTGAAATTTGACTGATTCAGATTTAGAGAGTAACAAATATAAACAATAATGATAATTACAACAATAATAGCTACAACAAAGATATTTTTAAAAAAGATCAGAGATTTAAGTCATAACCATGGTATTCTGGAAGGTATTCATTAAAATCAATTATTCGTCATAAATTTATCAAAGAGATAGCTACAGCAATACAAATTTTCCAAAAATAATAGTTACAACATCCGTATTTTGATTCTAACTAAATATCCAATACATTATTCAACAGAATGAAAATAGTTTTCCAAAATTATCATTACCGTTGATGATTAACAATTACTTCTAAAGTGGAGAAAAAACTTTCTCCAGCTTTCGTTTACTTTTCTTTTTTTTTCTTCAAATGTATAATAATGCAAACAAAACGTCGTCATTAATTTAGAGAGGATTACACGAATAGAGAACATGTATGATTGTCTGGTAATTTTGTTGACAGGTTTGACAATGTCTTCTGATGTCTCCTGGTGTGATTGTGGACTCGAAATGAAATTAAAGTCATTAATTTAATTTATGAGAATAAGTTATAGTTGACGATGTCGTCTTGTGAGGAAATGAAGATTATTTCGGTCCTTACAATATATATATATTCTCGCAATGAAACAAAATGTATACGTCTGCAAAACACAATATACACCTTCCAATGAGTGCAATTAGTCGAGTGCGGAAGCCGCCCACGTTGTGTCGGACAATTAATAGATGGGGGAAGTTGATCTAAATGCACGCGATATGTATTTTATTGTATATATATATATATCCTTATGCGAGAATAACCAAAGAACTTTAGTTTGTCGGGAGATGCTAAATTATATACATAATCATGGTAGATACTAATATGACAATTGTAAAATTTATCTTAAACATGTATTTCAATTAATTAACAAATTTTATTGAATTCCAAAAATGCGTTCTACAAATAGAATTTTTTTTTAAAGAATTAGCATTATGATTGTTTCTCTTCTAATTAGCTCTAATAATCGTTGTATTCATTTACTCGTTCTGTCCGCAATTTTAAATTACAGTAGTTCTTTTTTATATGCTATTGTTAAAAAATTTTTTTTTTAAGTTTAAATATATTTGTTCAAAATTCTTAATTTTCATGGAGACATAATAATTTGCATTATTTCTTTTTTTTTAATTACAATTGAGGGGCTGGATGCTATAATGTGTTACGCGCCATGTTAAGTAAATGGCGCGTAACACATTATAGCATCCAGCCCCTCAATTATTTCAAAAAACTGCTGCCAAGTTATATACATTTTTCTTGTAATTTTGGTGCTCATTTAATTCGTTTTCGTAAATCTCGTTGTGTTCATTTCATGAACACCTTGCTTCCTCATAGAGATGTTAATAACAATAAAGTATAAATTAATTATGTGTTGAAGTTATCGATCACTCCGAGTCAAGATCGATAACTTCAACACATAATTAATTTGGAAACCGAGTGATAGAATCATTATTATTTTAATAAAGTATAAATTTTGAACAATTATTCTCAATTGCTGTAATAATTTTTTCTTTCTATTTAATACTTTCACAAAAAAAAATTTCCGTCACAACTTCTGTTTTTTAAAATATCAATAACTTTTTTATTTCTAATTAAATTAGCTTCAAAAATAGGTCAATCGAAGCGTTTTTTAATACTCTACAAGTTAGTAACTATAGTTTTGAAATTATTTCTACATTTTTCAACAAAATTTTCAAAAATGTCTTATTTTCCAAAATTTTTTATTTTCAAAAGTTTAATATCTCCGATGAAGAAGGACGAATTAGAGAAAAACATTTATAGATGTCCTAAAATTTTTTTTAAGTTATGGGCAAAAAACATTTTTTTGAAAAATTAAAAATCAAAAAAATAAATAGTTCAACTTTATTAACCTATCTCAAGGTACTCTCATTTTATGTTAGCAGGTGAGACCTGCAAGTTAAAAAAAATTCAGCCCAAAAGCTCTTTAAAATTTGGAGATATTTATGAAAATATGATGTTTACACACAAACACATACGGAATGACATTTTTGAACTCCTGAGGTCAAATAACCTGAAAAATTTTGGTATTTCAATACTTGCTCTTAATATGAGGAAGCAATATTCAAAGTTTTTTAAAAATTAAAGAAAAAAATATTTATAAATTTTATTTAAAAATAAAATTGAAAATTGTTAAATTTTTAGAAAATAAAGAAAACATTTTTATTCAAAAAAATGTTCTTCGACATTTACTAACGTATTTCTTTAATAATTGTTAAAATATTTAAAAATAAAAGTAAATTATTTCGTAAATATTAAAATGTTTCTTCAAATTTAATTCTTAAAAGAAGTTTATCAACAAATTTTTAAATAATTTAATTCTTTTGTTGAATTTTAATAAAATTTTAAAAATCATTATTAAACAAATTCTATTAAAATTGTATTAAAAATAATTGAAATTCTGCGGTGAGTCTCTCATTATTTACGAAAGTTATTGAATTCCTAAAAAATGTTATTATTATAAGGGAAACAATTTAATTGTTATGAAGAAATTTATAAAAAATTTGTAAATAATTAAATTCCTGTGAAATTGTTATTATTGATGAAAATATTTAAATGTTTCAGTACAATTTTATGAAAACATTGATTATATAATTATTAAATTCTTTTAAGTAATTTTATTAAAACAGTCGATATTAAAAATTAATTGTATTTCGAAGAAGTATTTTATTATTTATAATACATAATTGAAATTTTAACTAGTTTTTTCTTTTAAATTATGAACAAAATTAAATTTTATCGTAAAAATTATATTTCTTTTGAAAATAATTAAATTTCTGCAATATTTGTAACTTCTTCAAAATTTAATTTTTGTTGTCACATGTTAATAACTAAAATTCTTCTAAAAATTCATTATTTTTCTAAAATTTTTCTAAAATTGCAAATTGAAACTGTTAATTTTTAGGTATGATTTTCTTTTTATAAATAATATTGTTTGAAAACTCGAAAACATGCAGATATTTTCTCATTATTTATATTGAAATTAAATTAGAAATTAAAAAATTTAATAAAATTATGATTAACAAATAAAAAATAAACAACACAAAATTCGTACTTTCTTCTAAGTTTAAAAATCCATCCTAATTTAAAATTTCTCAGGTACAAAGGAACAGATAGAGAAAGAAAAATGTTTTCCTAGCGACATATTAAAGTTAAATTGCTTATATTTAAAGAAATCCCCATATTTAAGATATTTTTCTTCAAGTGTGATATTAAGGGGCCAAAATTCTTCGAAAAAGAAGAATTTAAAAATTCGTTTATAAAGAATACACCTGGTCGAACTTTTTGAAACTTGTTTACAAAAGACATAATTTATAAATCGATTCTGTGCGGGAGTTAATGAATATAATGTACTTAAAATCGAAGTGACAATATAGTCCTTTAAAAATAAATACAATTCTGATTTTAACAGAAGAGACATTATTTTTCTCCATTCTTCTTCTTTTTTGTTAAGTCGAAAAAAGAAGGAAAAACTTTTTGAAAATCAACAATGATCTTGGTTGTTTAGTGCGGTGAGAGGGAACAAACTATCTCGGTATATCAATCAAGGTGTGGGTATTTAGAGTGTTTTCGACAAACGAGCACAAATCCTCCTATTTCAAGGTTCGGCGACCACTCGAACTATAGAAACTACTTGACTTTTGTTGTTCGAGTGAATCGAACTCGTAAAGGAAATTCGTTCCGGATGAAAAGCTCATAGACTCAAAAGGACAGGGCAAACAGATATAGTGAGGGTGCTGGCAGGAGAAAAAGAGAGAGAGGAAGGAGAATAATCATAGTTTCGAGTGTCGTCAATGATGACTGCCAAAAACTATACTGTATATATATACATATATAGTAGGGGAGACACAAATTCAGTGTGCATGCAATCCGGAAGTGACTGGACTTCAACTCGAATCAATAAATTCGAATGATAGAGCGATGAAAATAAGTTGGCGGGAACGTTTTTCAAAAGAGCAATTTTCATGATGCTGGGAAAAAAGCAAAAATCTGAAAACAGGATGTTGCTTTGTTTGGAAAATTAATCGTTTCGAAATAAAACTATAAGGGTAGAGAAACAGAAATTAAAGATATAGTTGAAATTTTATCCAAAACTACTCAAACTTTCTTTCGTGAGAAAATAAAATCTATAAAGACAATTTATTTGTTCTGATCACTTCGTTTCTCATGTGGGAGAATTGTTTATCATCAAATCTTGCCAACATTATTTATATTTTCTATTTGTTTTTTTTTTGAAAGATCAAATGAATCCAGGAGGAAAGAATTTTAAAAAGAAAGCAGAAAAAGAAGAAATTAATCAAAGCAGCAATACATAAAAAGTTAAGTTATAAAGAGACGAGGAAAAACTAGATATTGAAGAAGAAAAATTAAATGCAATGAGAAAAATAAAAGAAGAAAGAAATTAACAAAAAGGATAAGTATAGCTAAAAAAGAAAGAAAAAATCTGGCGAAGAAATAAATAATAGAAAATAAAAACTTCAGTAATAGAATTAAAGAAACAACTGAAATAGAAACAATAAAGATACAATATAAGAGAGATGAAGAAACTAAAAAATAAAAATATGGATAAAATAAATTAAGGATGAAAGTGAACAAAACAAAGCTAAGCATAGAAGAAAAAATTAAGGAGTGAAAAACAAAAATAAACGCAATG
This sequence comes from Leptopilina myrica (nomen nudum), assembly GCA_032872475.1. Classification (NCBI taxonomy): domain Eukaryota; kingdom Metazoa; phylum Arthropoda; class Insecta; order Hymenoptera; family Figitidae; genus Leptopilina; species Leptopilina myrica (nomen nudum). The sequence continues at coordinate 18,021,056 of CM065459.1, forward strand.
AAGGATGCATACAAGATCCAAATACACAAAAAACTAACACGTAAAAAGAAATAAATCAGAAAGAATAGGAAAAATATAATAACAATAAAAAAAACTACAAAAAAGGAAATTGAAAAGAAACCTCCATTTTTTTATATACAATCCTTAACGAGAGTAGTAAATTGGACACAATCGAGAGTGTTCCTTGGAAGTTAAAAGGGGTCAGAGGAACAGTGTTGAGGGGTTAATGACTTGCTAACAAAGTTCATTCCCTTCACGAGATGAGGGTTGAATAGAAAAAAGAGAAGAAAAAATGAAAAAGAAAAAAAATGAGGACTTTTTGAGGACATCTAGAGTACCTTAAAGGTATATATATATCATACTCGAGAGAGTGGTAGTAAGATTTCTTCAGCAACGAAGACACAAAGTCAAAGCCTAGTGGATTTTCATATTGACAAGGATGATATCCCCCTCGGTACAGTTTCCGAGGAGGAGCGTGACGATGACGATGATGACGATGACGATGTTTCATCGCGAAGTGACCGGATATGAGTCTTCACTTTTACACGCATGGTAAAACGTCAAAGATTTTGTGAGGGTGAATATAATCATTTCGTATGACTTTTCATAGTGCATATAAATACAAACGAAAATAATAAATAATAAGTAAATAAATAAAATAAAAAAATAAATATAAATTTTCAGAATATATATGGGGAAATCTCACGAAATGGGGACTTTTTGTTGTAAAAAAATTTATTTTTCAAATTAGTGGCACATTCTTTTTACCATAAATTATTATTTTTCGACCAAATAGAACACTGAAAAAAAAGTTCTGGTTAGGGTATATTTAACACGATATTCTAGTTAAAATAACCAGAATTCTGGTTATATTAACTAGAATTCTGGTTAACCTAAACAGAAAAGCTCTGGTTAGGGTATATTTAACACGAAATTCTAGTTAAAACTGGGATTTCTGGTAATTCCAACCAGAACTTTTTTTTCAGTGAAGTATATTTTAACCGGCGTAATTCATATTTATTAATTGCTACTTTATGTAAACTATTTTTTCATATTTATGGTTATGATAGTGCAGGTAAAACGTATTTATTTTCAAAAAATTATAATATTTTACAACCCTTCAAAAAACATTTCCCTTTATCTACCTAAACTTACATTTATCACACTGAAAAAAAATTTCTGGTTGGAATTACCAGAAATCCTAGTTTTAACTAGAATTTCGTGTTAAATATACCCTAACCAGAACATTTCTGGTTAGGTTAACCAGAATTCTAGTTAATATAACCAGAATTCTGGTTGTTTTAACTAGAATATCGTGTTAAATATACCCTAACCAGAACTTTTTTTTAGTGCAAAAATCTACACGCGATATAGTTCAAATATATTTTTTCCTAAAATGGCACTATAATTGACTAAGTAACATTACCTCGTACAAAAATTATTCAATATCAATCACAAATATTATTTTTAAAAATAATATTAAAATACATAATTGAAAATAATGTAATTTTTGCAGAGACTTTACTATTTATTTATTTAATTTTAAACGGGTATAATTACCCTTTCGTTAATTATTTAAAAAAAATAATTGTATTGATTCTTTTTTGATTTTGAAAAGTAAAAAATAATCTTTATTAGATATTTTAAATGTAATAGTCTTAAAAATATAATTTTTTGCTTCTCAGGTAATGTTCTTCATGTTGCATAGCATTTAATTCATTAATATTTTAATCATTTAATTTAATAATGTAAATGTTAATGTTTATCAATTTTAACGAACATTCAAATTGAGAATTTAAAAACTAAAGTAAAAATAAAATCTCCCTTCAGAAACGTAATTTACAACCGCAGGCGAACATTTATAAAAATTAAGTAAACATAGAAAAATTGACCCCTCTTGTTTCACTCTCACAGGAGGCAAGAAAAGCACGAATCTCTATGTATATAAACGTGTTCAACATATGGGAATCATCAAGAGAAATACTTCTGAATTTCTTTAACCGCACGTTTTTTCGAAAGAACCACCTTTTTTCTTCTTCTTTATATAGTTTATCAAGTTTCTTTTTTTAAAAGAGAAGGGGAGGAAATTTCATTGAAGAATAGGCAGCCGTTTATACAAACGAAAATCTGTTGTCTAAACAATCTAAACTAACGTCAAATGATGAGATCGGTTTCGGTCTGAAACCGCATACGTAACTATATAGATATATACACAAGAGCAGAACGTCATGGGGGGCGGAGGAGGAGGGGAGAGAACTGCGTTCAACCTCCAAAAACTAGATCCCAATATACTGTATATAGCTTTGAGAAAAGATTTCGTTGAATTCGTTTCAGGAGAAAAGAAAAATATTCTTCGGTCAACCAAATCCGTTCTACATGAGATTTCAGATAATGAAAAAGCAATCGAAAAAAAGTAGAAAGAGCCGGGATACTTGGGTCTTCTTTTTTTTTTTATAAATAGCGAATCGTGTGCCTCTTTTTAAAGGTTCACCTGCTTTTTTTTTTCTTTTGATGCAATAAGAAGATTATTTTATTTCAAAATAGAAACTGAATAATTGGATATTATGAGATTGGAGAGCAAAAAATGGATTATTTGAATATTTTATGATGAACATCTATTATTTAAATTAATGCAAAAGTAGAGGAGAATTTTTTTATATAAATAGAAACATTGTGCTTCAACCCTGATTACAATATTTATATAATTATATTGTTGCATAAGGCATTTAAATATATTTTGATATATTAAAAATAGAAAAAAATATAAACAATAATATAAACACAAATACATATATATATATATATATATATATATATATATAGATTTATATTTTTCCAGACTTCTATTTTATTTTTTTTATTAAGTGTATATGGAGTTTGCCATTATGGACCGAAAGGATCGCGTGCAGAATGCATAAGTGTAATGCACACTCTTCTTTTCCCTTTCGATTTCTCTTCGGTCTCATCTATTTTATCTCTTTCCTCGTATATAAATATATAAATATATATATATATATATATATATATATATATATATATATATATATATATAAATATATATATATATATATATATATATATTTGCGTGTGAGTGCGTGTTCCCTATATGAGTCAATTCCGATGCTATGTCTGCTTTATAAACCGCATATAATACTTTAAATCACATTCTACATGGAACTTACGGGTAGAAATATATATATATATATTTATACTTTCTAGAAAATGAATTATACAGACGATCTAGATTTTACCTACAATCGTTTTTCTTCCACAAAATAGTATATATCAATTGAAAGATTATTTTACTATTTTTTACATAAATTTCCATAAAAGTAAATTCTGTCCATTTAGAAAGAGAAAAGAAGCAAAATAGTAGTAAAATTAATAATAATTAAGTATTATGTTCAATAATAAGAATATAATCTCATTTTAAGGATAGTATATAATTATACTGAATTAACTATATAATAGTCTGCGGCAATTCTGTCTTTCATTCATTCTATCCGCAGTTTGAAGTTATGTTTTGTGTATACACTTTTGTTTTTTTTAAATATTATTTGATGAACCGAAAATATGCAGGTATTTTTTTATGATTAGAATAATATTATTAGAAATTTTACATTTATTATATATATTTTTTCTATTATATTTTTCATGGAATTCGATTAAAATTGTATTAAAAATAATTGTTCTTCTGCGATTAATTTTACTATGTATTTATGAAAATAATTGCTCTTCTGCATTTAATTGCATTATTTATGAAAATAATTGAATCACTGTAAAAAAATTAATTTTTATGATAGTATATATAATAAATTGAATTATTCGGAAGAAATTTATAAAAATTTTGTACATAATTGAATCCATTTAAAAAATTTTATTATTTTTAAAAATAATTGAATTATTGCGTAAATTTCCATAAATAACTGAGTTTCAGAGAAGAACCTTATTAATTATAAAGATAATTGAAATTTTGACGAGAATTTAAAAAAGAATTTTGAACATAATTGAATTTATGCAAAGAATATTATTACTTTTGAAAATAATTGAATGTCTGCAATTTTTGTTGGAAATTTTTGTAATGCTTTCAATATTCAATTATAATCTAAAATTTTCAATTATTAAATATTTCAAACAACCTAAGTAGTTATGTATATCTTAATAAAATTTCTAAAATAAAAAATATTAATAAATAAAATAAATATTTATCATTTTATTTATTATTTTGACTTATTAATTAAATTATTCAAATGAAATAAGGACCAAACATAAACTTAGTAAAAAATTCAAAAGTAACCTCCTATTATTCTCCAATTTTGTTCCTTTTCTTTTTACATTTCTCTCCCACACAATTTTCGACCACGGCAAAATAAAAAAAAATTCTCCTATTATTCTGGTACATATCTTATTTTATAATTTAGAGAAACTCTCTTGTGGATTCTGGAATTTTTCTTTTGTATAACGTCATACATGTACCTATATATATACCTGGAGCGTTTATAAAAGAATAAGGAATTCTTCTCTTAAAGAACACACACTCACTTCATTCTCTATCGTCTAATGTGAAAACCTATATATAAGAAACGAGATTAAAAAGTTCTTTGTCATCGAAAGGAGCGCTGAATGACGATTGAGGAATCTTAGAGAGTGAAAAAAAAGAACGAATCGTTAGATTCTGTAGGTCATGGAGATAAAGAAGCTCATTCTAAATGTCTTGTCTTATCTTCAAAAACTATCTGGAAAAAGAAGCAGGAGAAGTAAGAAAAAAAGAATTTGAGAAAAAGAAAGAAGGAGGATCCAAGGTTCATCTACTGGGAACCACAGGACTCGGACAGGGAATCCCCGTGGCGGCAATCGTAAATGGAACCTCGGAACATGTCTGATTTACGCACGGGATTGCAATCCAAGTGTAAGGAAAGGGAAAAATAAGAGATTCGGAAAAAAAATCCAATCTCTATATATGTAGTGAGATGAGTCATTTCCTCGAGTCCGGGTGTATTTTTCCAATTGACCTCCTCTATTATCTATAATTCGCCGCATTTTGAAAATTTGGTTTAAAAAGATTCTATAATATTATTTGTAGACGTTTGTTTCCGACTGCGGATGCAAAAACTATTTCGTTATCTTGACATTTTCCTATTACTTTTCCTTCTTTCTATTCCTATTTCTTTCAACGTTTTTTGTATATATATCTTTCCATTGTTTTCTTTTTTTTTATTTCTTTTCATTTTAAAAGAAAAGATGTATTAAAATATATTATTCACTAAACTTTAAGGAAGAATCAGACGAATAGTCAAAACATAAAAGTTAGTTCAATGTCATAACTTCTTATTTTGAAAGAAAGAAATTAAATTTTAAATTTCTTTTTGGTGGAAAGGCGAAAGAATTTAATGTTGAACATTTTAAACGATTAAAAATTGCATTTGAATAAAAATGACAATTTTCTGTCAATAAGAAGCATTTATTAAATTCTAGGTTATGTTACTTAAATCATTTATTATTGACAAAAATTTTTATTTTTATTCAAATACAACATCAAATTGTTCAAAATGTAGAAAATTAAATTCCCCACTCTTCTATCGACAAGAATTTAAAATTTAATGTAGCCTTCTCTTCTTAAATACGAAATTATAACATTGAACTAACTTTTGTTCCGATTGTTTGTCAGATTCTTCCTTAAAATGAAATTTTTACATTTTCGTAATGTTTATATTAACATGTAACCTTGCGGCAAGATTACCAAACTTTTCAAAATTACAAGTTTGTGGCAAGTTTATGTATATCGTCAAATGGGATAATTACACACAAAAAACCCAGTCTCATTTTTGTTGCATCTCAAAATGAGACTATGTTAAACGCCATAGAACGTGGCGCCACCTAAGAGTCTCATTTTTGTTGCAACTCAAAATAGTAACAATGGAGTAATAAGTAATAGGACTCTTATTTTTAATTATGTCACTAATTGCCCCACATGACAGTACCGAAATTAAAAAATAAATCTTTTTGAGTTATAATTACTTTTAATTGCAATTATCCTTAGTTGTGGATTCCAATTTTTTTTTCTACCAGAAATTCATTTTTTTCTATTAATTTTTCTCTTGTCCGTTATTTCAAGTCCCAAAATAATAATAATTAAATTGAACATTCATTCAAATTCAAATAATGTGTCAAGCATTTCTTGAAATTAGGAAATTAACATAAAATTCCAATTTTATTTCACCGGAATTTGTATGTCGTACCATTAAATCAATCTCCTTCCCATAAAGCAACGTGTTGCTTTTCTTTTCAATATACACATATATAAATACTGTTTCGATGAAAACAAGCTCGTTTGTTCACGCTTGTTGGGCCGTTTAATTAATCTTCCGAGGAACTTTTTTTTCCTTTTTTTTTTTGTTGTCAAGAAACATAGAATGAAAAGTGGAACTCACCCATTAGTGGATAATCGATTGATCGTTATAAGCACTTACCTGAAACAAAAACCAAATAAAAGAACCATTAGAAATTTAAACATTCAGAATGTGAACAAAGGTGAAGGGGGAACAACTTTTGTGGAAAAATAAAAATTACAAAAAATAGGAATTAGGAAATAAATAGGAAAATATGGTTTAATTGAAAATTATCTACGTATAGATAAAAATTTACGGTATAATGCTTTTAATATTTAATTACAATCTAAAATTCAATTATTTAAATACAAAATTAAACAATTTATTGAAAAATGGAAAATTTCTTAAAAAGGAATTCTCATGAAAAAATTTATCAATAAATTTATAAATAATTGAATTTTCTAGGCGAATTTTAATAAAATTTTATTTTTTAAGAAATTCGATTACAATAATATTGTAATAAAAATAATTAAAATTCTGGGATAAATTTTCTTATTTATGAAAATAAATGAGTTTTTAACAAAAATTTTCTTATTTATGAAAACAATTAAATTATTGTGAAGAAACTTATAGAAAATTTGTAAATAATTGTATTTCTTTGAAATTTGTATTATTTATGAAAATAATTAAATGTTTTCGCGTAGAATTTTATTAAATTTTTTTTTTAAATATCTAAACTCTTTTGAAAAATTTTATTAAAATATTAGATATTAAAAATCATTTAATTGAGGAAAATTTTTGAAAATCATTGAAATATTTACAAGAATTTTATTTCTTTTATTCTTTTATTTTCTGCGACGAATATTATTACCTTTGAAAATAATTAAATTTTTGCAACCATTTGCAACTTTTATAAAATTCAAGTTTTTTCAAACGAATTTGAATTTTTTGTACCTATTTAGTTGTATTTAATTAATTTTGGTAACATTAAATTATTATTATTATTATTATTATTATTAGTGAAAAGAGTTGAAAAAATATTTTTCTCTACGCAAAAGTAAAGTTTACAACTAAGAAGGAGAATATAACATAGTGAAATATATTAAAAATAATCGGGAAGCAGGGTTGATACAACTTTATTAAAATCTTTGATAACGTAACAGTTTCAAATTGCGAGGAATTAAAACCAAAAATGTGGATCAAATAAAAAATTCTATATCATTCATTCAGAAACATTTTTTTCGTGTATATTATTAATAAAATTTTAAGATAAAATAATTTTAAATTAAAAATATTGAATTAATAAAAGTTTTGGAATATTGGAAGAATGATGTTAAATTGGAAATATTAAATAGAGAAAATATTCAATAGTAAAAATTTAGAAAATAAAAAGTACATGCATAGAATGATAAGGCTACGTGTGAGGTTTTCTATAGTAGAGAAAAGAGACCAGTTTTTAAGTGGGTGTCCAAAGAGATAAGAACTCTAGGATTGCAGGTAATACTGCTCGATAAACCCTCGTGTTTATATTCCCCTCTATTTGTCCCCCTTCCCTCTTCAGCCCTCTTTCCTTCTCTCTACCTATTTTTTCTCATATTTTATACATATATACATTGTATATACTCAATATAAAATAAATATATTATTTGTTCTCATATATATCTAGTTTATAAACATAATATTTATTTTTTTACATTTCCAGTTTTGCTCCATTTTCGGTTCTTGACCTCAAAAAACAAAAAAAAAAGAACAAAAAAAATTGACCTCGCATTACATTTTGCAATAATTCAGAAATGCTATTCTGCATGACTACTTAAACTGATGTAATGAATGATCTCGTCACAAAAGTCCGCGAGGAAATATTATTCATCATCATCTTTAACGCGATTATACCACAAACAATACTCGCTAAATAATGTAAATTCACCTATATATACACATATGCATGAAAGATATTCCAGATGCCTTTAAAATCATGTGGAATAATTTATCATTCAAACCGCCTCGTAATTCGTATCTCGTTGCATATTATATATTTGGATGCAATATATATGAGAGAAGTAAACTTTGACTGGATCAAGGTCCGCATTAATGAAAGATTTTATCATTGTTAAAGCATTCAAGAAATCGTGTTAGAATAACATATCATTTTCACAGTCCTTGAGTTAATGTAAGAAATGTAATCCCTTTTGCTCTCATGATCCTGATATTTAATTTTGAATACAGGCCTTTAGGAGTAAGTAGTGCGAGGGCGAAGAAAAGAGTGAGAGAGTGCCGTGATATTAAGCACTTTGGATTGGATCATTATTGTGTTATATGCTTCTAAAGAATGCGCGAGTGAATGAGAACAAGGACGGCCGTACAAGAATAAAATGATGAGAGTGACCGGAGGAAGAATAATCTTTTGGATTAGATTTGCTATTTGTAGTACGCCCACTTCTTTTTTTTTTAGTATCCTAAAGGTGCCTATTTCTTACAAGCTATATAGTACTGTAAAAGTTGAAAAACAATTTAAACTGAACGTTTAATATGAATTACATAAAATTTTAACGTTTAGTTTGAATACCTCCTAGATGGGCACTAACGTTTCAGAAATAGTTCTGTAAAACTTCCATGACTTGCGCCAAAAGTGTTAGTGTTATAGATGATTGAAATACTTATTTAAGTGCTTCGTTTTTAAATAAAAAACTTTAACATTAATAGTTGATTTTTTCAACATATTTATACTTAATTAATAATTATTTTTGTATTAATTAAATTAAAATTCAATTAATTACTTATTTTAAATACTTATTAACTGTCAAATACGTAATAAATGTTTTTGAATCATACAAAAAGAAAACATGAAATAGCAACATTATTTAATATTTCTGAAGGAATAATTTTCTATTAATTAATTTAATAATTTCAAACTTACACTTTTATTCAAAATTTATGTATAGTTTTAGATGTTAACATAAAAATTTGAGAATATTAAGGATTTGAATAAATTATTCTTATCTTTCATGAAATACAAATTAAAAATTTTTTTTATAATAATAAAAACATAATTTAAAAATATTTTACAAATTGACCGTAAATATAGTTACAGAAATAATTCATTAATATAGATAATTTTTTATTTTGTACAACAATAGTTTATTAATTTTATAATTAAAGTACTGGAAAAAATTGAATTTTGTGGAAGTTATAAATAATTGCAGAAATTCCATTCTTTTCGAAAGTAATAAAATTCTTCGTAGAAATTCAATTATGTTCAAATTTTTTTTAAAACTCTTGTCGAAATTGATGAGAGAATTGTTTATGAGAATTCAATTCATTTTTTTTTATTTTGAATAAGTTTATTTGATTTTTTAGAAATTATTTCATGATTTTATTTTCTAAATATTTAATTGAAGAATTTCCGAATGATGAAAATTTCATAACATTCAATTGTAAAAAAGTAAATTCGAAAATTCACTAGGAATTTTTGTAAAAATTATTGAATATAATTGAAAATTGAATTTTTTCGAAAAATTTCGATTTTCGTATTTTTCAAGTATTTTAATTTTTATCAAATACGGTTAGTTAATTGTGGCCTTAGGTCACAATCAAAAAGAAAAATTTTAATAAAATTTTTGAAAATAATTACATTTTTCAAAGAATTTACTTAAAATTGTAAATTATAATCGCCATTATATTATTTACATTTTGTACAATGATATTTTTGTATTTGGTCTTTGAGACTGTAGGATTTATTCCAATAAATAAATATAATAATTAAAAGTCTGCATTCAATTTAATTATTTAAGAAAATAAATTAATTTCTCACATAAATTTTAATATAATGTGATCTCTGAAAAATTTGAAGATTTATGAAAATAATTGAATGTTGCGAAGAAAATCAGGTAAATAATTAATAATTAATAAAAATTTTGCTAAAAATTTATTTAAGTTTCGGTGAAGAATTGCATTATTTGTGAAATGTAATTGAATTATTGCAAAACATTTTTTGAAAATAATTATTTTCTCGAGTAATTTTTTACTTTTAAATTGAATTAAAAATAATAATATTGAAATCCTTGAAAAACTTTATTATTTTTAAAAATATTTTTATTCTTATAACGAATTTTATTACATTTATTTAAATAATTGAATACATGTGAAACATTTTATAACAATTTTAAAAGATGTTGAAATTTATACTGGTTTGAATTTTAAATTTTTGGAAAATTTTGATTCCTATGGAATAATGATAATAATAATGAAATATTTATTTCACAAATAATTTATTCATGTTTTCGAATAATTTGACAATTTAAAAAATTCGTAAACAAAGGTAATACAGTCGACTCTCGAGAATTAAACATTCGATAAATTGAATCTCTTTGTAAATTGAAGCGTTGTTCGGATGCATTCAAAAACTTTTGATGAATTAAAACTTTCGATAAATAAAACTCTCAATAAATTGAACTTTTTTGGATCCCCTTGAGATTCAATTTATCGCGTGTCGACTAAGTAGAATAATTTTTTCGGGGTTGTTTTTAAGGTGAAACTTTTCTGGAAATCGCAGGGATAAGTCAGGGAAGAGGTAGAGTTTGCGCTAAGTTTACCCAAAGTTTGCAGTGCAACCTTGCGTGCCAATGTATAGATAGATATGAGTAACTTTTATAACTATCAAGAAGGAGTTTTTTTGAAAGTGTCATTAAAATATTATTTATGTTTAGAGTGAAAATTATGCAGAAAAAAATTGAGTTACTTAATTAAAGTACTTTGCAGAGGGAATAAATCAGTAAAAGTGAGACGTTGATGAGTTTTTGCACTCAATTTCACGTGGCGCGTGTGTTGTGTAAAAGGGGGAGGGAGGGAGGGGGGTGCCATTTCTTGACCGAATGGATTTTTCGGACTCATCTTCTGACACGGAGAGTTTCATAAAAGTGCGTCGTCTTCTTGACCACTTAAGAAGGCCTCGTAAAAATTGAAAGTTTCAGCTCTTCGAAACGCTCGTAAATCCTCGGGACGGTTTGATGACATTATGGCAACCAAGTCGTCACTTTTCAAAACCCAGTCCATGTCGCTCGTTCAGTATTATCTTATATATAGACTTAGCCTTTCAACGAGCTAAAGATAAGGTACTTTCGAGCCAAAGTCATTCGAGATATAGAATTATATTCTTTTTTCTTTTGAAAAAAATCGCTTTCCTTTTTCTCAAATACTTTTTAAAAATTGTTATTTATAAAAACATGTAGAAAATTTTTTATTATTATATATTACTTTTATATATTTGAAAAAGAATCAAGATAGAGAGAATTATCATATCAAAAATTGCTTTTTATATTTTCCTACTAATACATTTCTCTTAAAAGCTTTCTAAATAAAAATGCACTTCTTTTCATTTCCCTTGTTATGTTTAATTTATATTCGAAAAAGAATCATATAAATGATAAAGAACAAGTCAGGTAAGAGGAAAAAAAAATTTTTTTCTTAAAAGAATTAGAGTTCATAAAGGATAAGGAATCTTAATAGCGGGTCACTCGCAGTGATGGGAAGACATATTTTTGACCGGTTGTTGCTTTTTCTTTTAAAAAAGTAAGTGGACGCAAAATTAAAAAGAATTTTTTTTTTTTTTTGAACAAGTGGCTAAAATTAAACGAAATATGCCATTTCCTGCAGTGTGTGAGTGTGTTGTCTAGAAAAAAGGAGTGCATGCACGGAAATTACAGTGATTTTAAAAATATATAGTTTTTTTTGTTGCGAGACTCGCGTGCTGCTCGCACGAAGTAGTAATTGCTTTGTCTTGATATTTCCTGGAAGATTTCGAACAATATCGTTTTCGTCCATTGAAACATGTCTTTTACTGACCGCAGACAATCATATACTGTAATTTTTTTCTCATTCGTCTTACCAAAATTTTATATAACATCCAGTTTCGTAAATTTCTATTATTATAAGTCACGACTAATTATCAAGAGGTCTCGCCAAACCAATTTCATACCAAGTAAAAATTGAGCCAAATTCATTAGCAATTTTTTTTTCAAACCATTTATTTTAAATTTATTTTTGTAAAAATAATTTTTTCTTTTTGCTTTCACTTAGAAACAAGATTGGAATAGTGATTTTTAAAATAAAGTTTGAAAAATCATGAAGAGTATCGTTCTGTATCCTAACCTTGAATGAAATTTTTTTTTGTAATGTTTCTTTTTTTGTGTTCTTATTTTTCCTGGCTTTGCGGCCTCATCGTTCGATGCCCTGGAGTTATCGAAACAGAGGTTACTCCTTTTTTCTTAAGAAGAGTGAACGCGTAATTTGTGCAACGGTTTTCGTTCTCAAGGTGCGATATAAGCGATAATACGTATATAGCATTATATGTATACACGCACGCGGGGATTCAGCAACGATATGGTCTCTCCCTCTCCCCCTCTCTCTCTATATATATATATTGGAGAGGCGCGAAGTAACATACCTATAATTTTCTTTCCATAAAACATGAAGCAAATTCGTGGCTAAGTCAGAGGAGATCCATCAACTATATAGTTGCGGCTAAAACATTATAAATCCATGGTGTTGAAACAATTTTCAATATGAGAACCACTGAAGGTCGAACGCTATATAAAAATTCTCCTTTTCTTCACACCCCATTCTTGTGTATATTCAACACCTCCAATTATTCCAATCAGATTTTATTTTCATGAGGTTCTATTCTTAACCGCATCATCATCATCATCCGCACATAATTAAAATTCAATTACAGTTTGTTAAATCTACTATATGTTCTTACAATAATTGCTGAAGCATGTTTTTACCATTTTTATCTTTCAAATTGTGTAGATTAGTACTTATGTAAAATTTTCTATAATTTATTTAATAATTCTTGCTATAATGATGGTAGTCGAAAGTATGGCGAAGGTTAGTTTGGCAAACTCAAGAAATTTTTACTTTCATTATAAAAATTTTCACATTCACTAAAAATTCTTAACTTAACTAAACAAAATTTGACTTTTGCACTTAAAAAATTATTACTTTTATTTTGTCTTCACTCAAAAAATTACTATTTACCCTAAAAAATTCTCACTTTCACTCACAAAATTATCACTTTCACTGTCATTTAAAAAATTTTAACAATCATGAAACACCAATGTTCTGACATTCGCTAAAAAATCTTTGACCTGCACTAACGAAATTCTAACTTCACTCAAAAAATTTCCATTTTTCCTAAAAAGTTCTCTCATTTACTCAAAAAATGTTCACTTTCACTTTGACTTACATATTTTTATTGTTAAGTCAAAAAATTCTCCCTATTATTAAATTAATGTTTTCTATCACTGAAATTACTTTCATTTTTATTTGAAAAAATTTTGAATTTTGAAGTGAAAATCAAAACTTTTTGAGTGACAGTGGGAATTTTAGGTGAATTTAAGAGTGGAATATTTTTTTAAGTGAAGGTGAAAATTTTTAGGTGAAAGTGAAATTGAATTCAGAAAAAAGTCAGGGAAAGTATATAATTAGTCAGTTAAAGACATTAAAAAATTGATTCTTTGTGAAGTTACAAATAAATCCAAAATTTAAATATGTTCAAAAATTAAAAAAAAGATCCATAAAAATTTCAATTATCTTTATATACATATATGTATAATAAAATTCTTTTCTAAAATTCAATTATATTTAAAAATTTAATCAAATTTTTGTCAATAATTCAATTATATTTATAAATGACAAAATTCTTCTCCAAAGTTTAATTATTTTCAAATTCCGGAAAAATTTTTATTATTTCTGAAAATGATTAAATTTTTGAATACAATTTTTATAACATTTCTTTATAATATAATATATAAATTAATAATATAATTTTGGAGGGAAATGTTAGTGGTAATAATTATTAGTTTTGTATGTCGAGCGAGACTCGATCGACAAATTCTCGTAAAAATCGATAAAATCATCAAAATAACAATTAAAACAATTGAATCACAATTAAATTTTATAAAAAGAGTTGACATCTATTAGCTCGATATTCATCACCAGTAATAATTGTAACTACATAGGGTAAACCAGACAGTAGTAGGTCACCCTACGGCAGTCGTACACTTTTCAATTTTGAATAGCTATAAAACCGTACGAGATAAAAATATTTTCAAAGTTGCTAATTATTTTTAAGGTGATCGTAAGCAAATCTAAACTTTTTTAATAGAAAAAAAAAATTTGGACAATTTTTGGAAGCTTTTTAAATGGCCGATTACTGTCGGATTCTTACTTGTTTATTTACTAATTTTTTTTGAAGAATAACAAAATTTTTTTTATGAACATGATTGGTTTAATAGTTTTGTGTAATCGTAAGGAACAACATTTATAAAAGAATTCGAAAAAAATATGAATTGATCTTTTAAAACAGTGTTAATTAAAAAGATTGCTTTAGGTGGCCGACTACTGTCGGATTCTTACTTTTTTTGTAAATTTTTTCAACGGCTAAGACATTTTTTTTGTAAACATGATTTGTATACTAGTTTTGTAGGAACATTAGGAACAATTTTACTCATAAAAGAAATTATCGAGAAATTTTAATTGTAATTTTTAAACAACATTCATTAAAAAGATTTTCTTAAGTGGCCGACTACTATCTGGTTTACCCTAATTTAAATCTCCTTACGGAAAAATCGTAATTGCAAGTATCCGAAATTGAAATACAGAGAATAAACGGCAATAGGGTAAAACACACACAAACAATGAGCGCAAAGTTCATTTATCGAACTTTCAGTTAAGCACAGAGTGAATGACTTTTGTTTCCAGAACCTTGGAGTATATAATGGAATCAAATCTCATTTTCCCATCGATATATCTCTTGTTGAGAAATCGGCGTTGTTAAGAAGGTTTTTTTTTATTTCAAAGAGAGGTCTATATGGCATTATACGCATTTGACAATTTATTCCGATATAAACTGTTGAGAAATACCGAGTGTCATGTATCTTTCATTTGAAATCTTATGGAATCGCGCATATAAGAATTATCGATCGATCCTTTCAAAGATGCTAATATAGCAAAGCCACAGGTGATTTACGAAGATCGAACTAACGCTTTCTTCATGAAACAGAAAGAGAGAGAAAGAGAGAGATAGAGAAATTTATAATAAAGAGAGATACTTGTTGGCCGGTTTTTGATCGTTTGACTTCGGGTCCGTTAAAGGAAAAATAGCCGAAGAAGAAAATAACGAGCTCCGCGGGAATTTGGCCGTTAATAGAAGCAATATTGGTATATAACATTTCATACAAACCAGGTCAATGATTACACGCGTCTCTTGCACCAATTATCTAACGCCATTTGAGTAAATCTAACGACAGTTCTGGCAATCACTCTCGTTCCATTCGCCGGACGCCATTAAATCCGCAAACTAGCCTGACCGCATATTAATCGGTTAGAAAGCACTTAATGCAACTCTCTCTCTCTCTCTCTCTCTTGAGTTCTCTCTTACTCTCTTACTCTCTCGAATCGATAAACGACGGCTCGTTTTCCAATAATTCTGACGTTGCAAATTGCCATCGACGAGAACATTTTGTTAAATATAATTATTACTCATGTTTAGTATGATAACTAACGACGTTTAAAATATGATTACATTCCTGTTTAAATAGACGAGCAGGAGGTTTTACGCAGTTGCTACAATAAAGAAAACGTTAAATTTTTGTGGCAACCCGGATAATAATATAAAAGATGTCTGTATGTTAATGAGAAGCTACCCCCCACCAAATGGTTGCATCCGCCCAAGTCTTTTTTTCCAATGAAAAAATAGAATTGTAGTAGTAGCAGTACTATAACTATAACTATAGGTAAGAAATTACTACTCGACAGTTTAATTATAAAAAATAATAATTACTATCATGTTTAGTAATTAAAATTTATAGATGCATCGAGAAGTGGCCCCCCACTATTTGGTCACCTTTCCCCTCTCTTTGACTCTTTATCCAACACAATTTTTTTAAAGGTAGTGGTAACAATATTCTAACTGCTTTATGAATTAATATAGTAATTAATAATAATATTAATCTATACACTTATTCATTCTTTCATTTTTTTGTCCCTCACATTCTGCAGTTAGTTTTTGTGTTCGCTTTTGTTTGTTTTCTTTAGAAAATAGGTTGTTTGACAAATCAAAAATATACAAGCATTTTTCATGATATATTAAAAATATTATTAAATTTTTAATCTGTTTAAAAATTATGATAAAGAAATAGGAAATATACCCATTTAATGAATAGTTTTTATTAATAATTAATCAATAACAATATTGTTCACAAACTGATTATTTTCTTTAGGGGAAAAAAATTTTAATATATTTCCCTTTCTTAAAATCTTTGTACAAAATTTCCAATTTTCATAAGAAAATAATTGGCATCATTTCTATTTCTCATTTCTTAATTACAATTACAAAAGAAATTTTACTGAAAAAAATGTTCCATTACATTTATGTACAAATTTCTTTAATTGTAAAGTAATTCAAAAACATCAATAACTTCTTATTTAAATAAATATTTAATTGATATTATTTTTCCATAGGAATTAAGATTGTCAAACATTTCAAATGCAAGCTTTTTTTAAATTAAACAGCTTATTAAAATAATATCATTATTTTTTATTAAGAATATTGTTATTGTAACTTCTTAAAAATTATTTTCATTATTTTAATTTAATTATTATTTTCTAGAATTTTTAACTAAAATTCTTCTTTAAATCAACTATTTTTAATAATTTTTGACAAATTTTTTTGTGAATTTACAAATACATTTGCTTAGGAAAAATTTAAGAAGAAAATTCAACTAATTATTAAGAAAAATTTACTAACATAGATATGGCAAATTTTCTAAAAAATTATCGAAAACTTTTTAGGATTTTATAAACATTTCCATGAAATAAGGTAGAAAAAGTTTCAAAGGTTTAGAAATTTTTTTTTTTTTAAATAATTAAAATTCTACAATGAGCTTTATTATTTATGAAAATAATCAAATTTCCAAAACAAATTTTTTATTTATAAAAATACATAATTGAATTCATAAAAAATGTATTATTTATGAAATTAATTGAATTATTGCGAAGAAATTTATAAAATTTTTTTGATAATTCAATTCATGTGCAATTTTTATTATTTATGAAAGGAATTAAATTTTTTGATACAATTTTATTAAATTTTATTTAAAATAATTGAACTCAGTTTCTTTTTTTATTTATAACTTTTAAAATACGAAAAATTATAATTTCCTATAAGAAAAAGAATGATTTTATAGTTTATGACACAAACGAAAAAGAGAACAAAATTCAGAATTAATTAATTTTTTTTAGTACTTTGAATGAATGAATAATAAAAATCAAATAAAAATAGTAAGACTAAAAAATGAAATAAAAATTAAATGCAGACTTTTGTTATTAAAAATATGAAAGTAATAGACAGAACATTTTTTTTGCACTGGAATGCAGAAAGAGAAATAAATATATCACATTTCACTTTGCAAATGATCTTTCATCATTGATGTTCCGGTCAGTCTGAATTATCAAAGTTAACGGAACAAGTAAAGATTTCTCAGGAAGTAATCTACCGTTCGAGTGTTCCGCTTCCTAACGATAAGATAAGTTTAATTCAGGGTCTATCACGTACAGGAGATAACGATTTATAGTTACAGAACAAAAGCCAAAGGGTAATCACGAATCGATTAATTTATAAATTATGCCCTCAAGATATATACCTTAAAATTTAAATTTACAGTTAAATGAAAAATTTAAAGTGGGGAAAAAATTACCTGTTTTTAGAATTTTAGTTTTATAATTAAATTAGTATAAAAATAACTATATTTAGTATTTTATTAAATTATTTGGATAAGATTGTAGAAAACGTTTACCACAAATTTAGTTTATGTTTATTATTAACAAACGAAACGACTATTCATTTATTAGTAAAATTTACTTATTCGTAAGCAAAAAGTTAGTCTCTATTTAAAAATCAGTAAATTAATATTCTTACTAATTTAAATTTACAGAGCAATTCATCAAGAAACGAAAATACATCTTATTATTTATACACATGTTTTAAATGTAGTTTATAAATAGTATGACAGAATATTGACAGATATTAAAACAGATTTTCTATTTTCATTGTTCTTAAGTAATATGCAATATACTATAATTTTTTACGAAATAAATATAGAACTGATAATTATAAATTTTTGACCTGAATGGAAAATTTTGACGGAAAATTATTTTTTGATTGTGCATGTTATTTATATACGGGGAAAATTTTTTAATTAATTTTTTATAAATATCTATTTATAAAACGTCAATTTATGTAAAATACTTCATATAGAACTCGATAATGCTTTAAAAAAAAATTTTGTTTTTATTAATTAATGAATTAATGAATTATTAGAAAACAAAAAACGTCGATTTTTTTGGTTATACATATATATTGAAAGTACACATCTTAAGATTTTTTTTGGTACAAAAAAAGAAAATAAAAAACGTTCTTTTTGAAAAAAAATTTAATTTTCAAAAAAAGGGTTGACTTTTGAATTTTTTGCAAAATGTTTGCCACCTTTTGAAAGAGCAGGAAAAAAACTACCAAAAACATATAGTTTAAAAATATTTTTACTCTACTGTGTAAAAGTTACGATTTTTTTGAAAACTCATTGTTCATAATTATTCAAAATCTTCAACCTTCTCTTCAATTGTTTATAAAATTTCATAACACTTGTTGGTTAAAGTACTCATGTATAGTACTAAATACTGTGGAAATATCAACCCGATCCAACAACTTGTATTTTTGACATTGGTACACTTGAGAAAAATTGCCCCATACATATGTGGACCTCCACATGAAAAAGGCCCATTTTGTCGGTTTTACTCGTGTAGAAATTGAAACGTGGTAGTCATCCAGCCCTGATCAGGTTACATAGGGCCCTGATTTGGAAATGAAACACTTTTTCTGATCAGGTCCTGATGTGCTGTTTTAAAAAAGGCCACATTAGGGCCTTATAAGGCCCTGATCACAACCTGATTTGGTATTTTATAAGTATACTTATAATAAATTAGCTTATTATATCTGCAGTAAAATTTATTTCTATCATTTAATGTGAAAATAGAAGGTTAATTTTAATATACAAATTGTTTTATTTCTTTTCAATAAAAAACTTAAATTTTAGTAAAAAAAGAAAATTATTTGCATAATTTCTATTTTCAAACAATAATTTTGTAAAAAATACTGAATTTTTTTGAAAAAGGAAAAAAATAAATTTTTTTAATCAATTACAATTTTTTGACAAAATGTCAACTTATATTTTTTTATTGTTTAGAATTAGAATATTATATCCATACCTTCAGATTCAGAAAAACATTCTTTTTAGTTTCATCAGAATTTTGAACATTTTGGAACATTTCTTCGAATTTATTTTAATTAATTATTATTTATTGTCACTCAAACTGTTTCTTTTTCGTTGAAACTGACGTAAAATGAATTTTAAATAATTGAATGTGGCTTTTTCGAAGTAATCTGGAACCTGATAACGTCCTGATCAGGCCCTGGTCAGGGCCTGAAGAATGGCTGTGATAAGTATATCCTGATCAGGGCCAAATCACAAATAGAATTTACTTAAGGCAATTTCTACACGGGTAGTTTTCGAAATTATCGCAATTTAGTAATTTTTTAGAAAAACATTAATTTTTTTTTATTATCAACCTACATGTTTTAACAAATCGAATCATGCAGTTTTTATTAATTTATCGTTAATTTAGGTGTTTCATTTTATTGGTTTTTTAGAAAAATGAAAAGGGCCCATTTCGTCGGTTCTTTGCAAAAGTATTCCGTATTTTCAATATGGAGGGGAAAAAATTTAAAACCTATTGATTTTTCATCTTTAAGGTGACCTTGACTGAAAACAATTCTTATTTGAATAACTTCCCAGAAAAACCAGAGATATAACCATTAATTGGTATTGTAATCTTTAATTCCGTTTTATTTCTCGAAATGAGGGTTTTTGCAAGGAATACTCCCACATAGATAAGTCCGGAATAGTGCTAAAATGGGCCCTTTTCATGTGAACGACGATATATAATGTTTTTGTACATTTAATATTCTGTGGGGAATTTTTCTCCATTTGCAGATAATGTCATCTCATTTTCAGAGAGAAAATCTACAATCCCACAGGGACATTACCTGTGTATCTCATAAATAAAAGTTACCTGACCCGGACTATGTATATGTAAACTTTAGGAAGAAAAAATAAAAAAAAATCACAACCATCAAAAGAAAGAGGTACCCTACGCGCTATATTTTATTTCTGAGTCTATATAGTATATAGAGACATGTTTTACGAGCTGCGGAAATAAAGGAATTTGCGATATTTAGGAACTCAATTTCCGGGTAAACAGGTTTTTTTTGTCACATTTTAGTGTGAGAGCATTTTTCTTCCATTACATACACACACTGGAAAATTTGTTAATTAATTGAATTTGACTGCGATGCGAGGAAAATTTTTTTTATTCAATTACGGAAAAAAATTTGAAAAAGAAATAGTATAAAACTTCTAAATTGAGTTTTTACGCATTTATTAAATTTTGTTTTCCATAGAAAAAGTAATATTGTATTAAATGTACAAAATGCGATCATATTGGATTAATTTTTTTTAGTAATTTTCTATATTTATATTCGTTTTGCTTCCTCATACTGAGGAAGTATTGTAATACCAAAATTTTTCAGGTTCGATTTTTTAACATATCTTTATGTTATTTGACCTCAGGAGTTCAAAAATGACATTTTTACAAAATGTCATTCCGTGTGCGTGTAAACATCATATTTTCATAAATATCTCCAAATTATAAATAGCTTTTGGGCTGCATTTTTTTTAAATTGTAGGTCTCATCTGCGGACATAAAATGAGAGTACTTTGAGATAGATTAATAAAGTTTAACTATTTATTTTTTTGATTTTTAATTTTTCAAAAAACGTTTTTTGCCCATAACTTTAAAAAAATGTTAGGACACCTATAAATGTTTTTCTCTAATTTTTTAGAGTTTTTTTAGACGCATCTTTTGAGTCCTCAATGAACATTTTTCGTCCATATTCATCGGAGATATTAAACTTTTAAAAAACAAAAATTTTGGAAAATAAGACTTTTTTGAGAATTTTGTTGAAAAATGTAGAAATAACATTAAAACTATAGTTACCAACTTGTAGAGCATTAAAAAACCCTTCGATTGACCTATTTTTGAAGCTATTTCGATTAGAAATAAAGAAGTTATTGATATTTTAAAAAACAGAAGTTGTGAAAAAAAAATTTTTTCATGTGAAAGTATTAAATAAAGTGTTCATGAAATAATTACAACAAGATTTACGAAAACGAATGAAATGAGTACCAAAATTATAACAAAAATTTATAACTTGGCAGCGGTTTTTTCACTTGTTTTCTTTTTTTTTTAAAAGTGATCATTCAGAAGTTAATTAAGAAGCCATCTTCGGAGTTGTTGGCATCTTTTCACCTCTTGCAAATGCACCGGATGAATATCCGTAAATTTTTCTAACAAGCGAAAGAAAAAGAAAGGAAGAGAGTGAGTGAGCAAATGACTGATGACGATGATCGATGAGTGTTTCGCGTTAGTATATAATGTGCAGATTTTTGCCCCTTTTCTCTTCATTGACTCGTGTCTATATAGAACCAATGAACTATAATCGAAATATATGAAAGCCCCCCTCTCTCCCTCTCTTTCTTTCTATATATATATCAAGAATGTCACTTAGAAAATATTCCAAAGAGAAAATCTTTGAGAAAAAACCTGCAGCAAAAAGAAAGATAATGTCTCCTGATAAAGAGTAAATAAAATTTAAAAAATAAATATCTTCGTCTTTTTGTCACTTCTTGATAGCACCTCACAATTTTCGGATCTATATTAAATATATATTCGTATCATTGATAAGTGACAGTACGTGTATGATAAATTCTTCAAGACATGTAAAAAAGTAACAAAAAATACAGGAGAAATTTCTGAAGGAATAATAATTTAATAATAATACTTTAATAATGATAATAATACAGTGGAACTTGTCCGAATGCAACTGCGATTTTTTAAATTTTATTACAGAAAACAATTCAAAAAAATGGTTTTACAATTATTAATTTTGTATAATGTTTTCTCCTACATTCTGGAACCTTTTGGAAATAATTCTTATTATACATTTTTAAATACAACAAAATTTTTAAAATAGAGGTTGCATTCTGATAGGTTCGACTGCATTAATAAAAAAATAATAATATTTATAGTAATTGTAAAAATAATAATAATAATAAGAATAATAGTAATAATAATAATAATAAAAAGAAAAATAAGAATAAAAAGATTTAAAATAATAACAAAAATTAAATAAATAACGATAACTTGTTTGACGAATATGTCCTGAAGGAAATTTTCCAGGATTCTCGATACTTTACACGCACTTTTAGGAAAAAATCTCGGTCATTGCTCGTAAATTCCAGGGTCACTCTGCTTCTCTATATTGATGTCGAGGAAAATTTATTTTTATCGTGTTTCTTTTGCATCGCGTGATTCGACGAGCGTGAGAGAGAGACTGGATTGACAATCCCTTTTTCTTTTATTTACTCTCGCGCATTGCTAAAGTGCACCCTTTCTCTCTCTTTCTCTCTCTCTCTCTCTCTCTGTCTTTCTATTTAAACATTTATCTTCCTTTTGCACAAAATTCTTCTTATTATATAAATTTAGTTAGGTAATTAAAAAGATAACTAATAAAAGAAATCTACACGGAGAAAATTTTGTTCCTTATATTTTACCGAATTCTTCAGTAAAGTTGGGATATAGTGGCATAACTGTAATTTTTAATAATTTTTAAATTATTTTTTCAGGAATAATATTCAAAATTTAATGTCATATCTTTATTCCTTACAAACTAGTACTGTAAAAGTTAAAACAAAATTGAAACTGAACGTTAAATGAAAATTAAATCAAATTTTAACGTTTCTTTTGAATACCTCCTTGATGGTCACTAACGTTTCAGGGACAGTTCGGTAAAACTTTCTTGACTTGACTCGAGTGTTAGTTTTCAGGAATAGTTCGGTAAAACTTCCTTGACTTGCCTGAATTGTTAGTTTTCAGGATTGAAATACTTTTTTAAATGCCCCGTAGTAAAAAAAACTTTGACGTTAATACACGGAGAGAAAAATCTAGCTTTAATAGTATAACACTACCTATAGTAATTTCGCATGGACTATAGTCACGCTTCAAATGCATGAATTCATACCCAAAAACCATGAGTCCACGCTTTTTGGGTATGAATTCATGCATTTGAAGCGTGACTATAGTCCATGCGAAATTACTATAGGTAGTGTTATACTATTAAAGCTAGATTTTTCTCTCCGTGTAGTTAGTTGTTTCTAACCTATTTGTACTGATTAACTAATAATTAATAATTTCATTTATAGCAGAAACCGCTTCTGAAACGAAATTAAATAGCAAATTACTTTCTTTTTAGTTCTTAAATAATCCAAAAACAAAAGTATTTGAAACTATTTAGTTTCATGTCAACTCGAAACAAAAGGTTGAAAAACATAATAATTTAGTGACAATCACAGAAAAATTGTTTCCGCATACTTATGTAACAAGAGCAACGTAAGTAATTAATGTAACTTACGTGACCAGAGTAAATTACGTAGCTATAGTAATTTACATAATTACAGTAAGTTACATATGTTACGTAACCAGAGTAAATAACGTAACTACAGTAACTTACGTCAAGGATACAACTTACGTAACTTACGTAAATGGTACAACTTACGTAAGTTACGTAAATGGTACAACTTACGTAAGTTACGCAAATGGTACAACTTGCGTAACTTACATAAACGGTACAACTTACGTAAGTTACGTAACTAGAATAACTTACGCAAGGTACGTAAATGATGAAACTTATGTAACTTATACAAATGATCAAAGTTGCATAACTTACGTAACTATAACACCTTATGCAATTAAAAAAAACTTACGTAGGTTTGACCATTTACATAATTTACTGTAGTTACGTTATTTAGTCTGGTTATGTAATTATAGTATTTTTCTTTAATTATGTAAGTTACTATAGTTACGAAATTTTACTCTGGTGGCGTAACTTACATTAATTACTTAAGTTGCTCTAGTTACGTAAGTCAGGGAAAATAATTTGTTGTGTTTGACACTAGATAGATTATTTTAATCTTTTTTGATGAAAATTTAGAAATAATACGAATTTTAATAAACTATTGTTTTATTACATAAAATACAAATTTAAACATTTTTCTTTATAACAATAAAAATATAATTTGAAACTATTTCATAAATTGACCTTAAATATAGTTAGAAATTATTCAGTAACATGGATTTAATATGGATGATTCTTTTATTTTATACAACTATTGTTTATTAATTTGAATCTTTCTCACAAGCGGTGAAATAAAATTGAGATTCATATATGTCGACGTCCACATGAAAAGGGCCCATTTTGGCACTATTGGACTTACCTATATGGGCGAATTCCTCGCAAAATTACGAAAATTTTGAGTGGTCATACAACTTTTTTGGTAAAAAATTTGATGAGTTACAGAATTTCAAAGTTTATAGTTGCAAATACCTCATTTCGAGAAAAACGGAATTAAAGATTGTGATAACTATTAATTGTGATATCTCCGGTTCTTGTGGAAAGTTATTCAGATAATAATTGTTTTCAGTCCAGGGCACCTTAAAGATGAAAAACCACTAGGTTTTAAATTTTTTAAAACCACCCCCCCCCTTTCTGTTTTAAAATACATAAAACCGACAAAATGGGCCCTTTTCTAAAAAAGACAATTTTCTTATTAATAAACCATTTTTTTACAAGGTTTATGATTGGAAACGATTTTATTGTGCCATTTGAAGATAAAGAATAAAAATTAAACTTATTTAAAATTTTTTAAAAGTCTCTATTATGAATAATTTGCCGAAATATCGAAATTTTCACTTCTACGACTACGTAATCAAAGACTCTAACATCAATATCTCTGGTTCTTCTTCGAAGTTATTCAGATAATAATTGTTTTGAGTTCAGGGTACTTTAAAGATGACAATTCAAGAGATTTTAATTTTTTGACCCTCCATTTCAAAAATACGGAATATTTTGGCAAAGGACCGACAATGGGGCCCTTTTCTTTTTCTAAAGAACCAATAAAGTTAAACACTTAAATTAACGATAAATTAATGAAAACCTGATGATTTGACTTGTAAAAACATGTAGATTGATAATAAAAAATAAAAAAAATTAAGGTTTCTCTCAAAAAAGTATTAAATTGTAAATTACTCGGAAACTAGAACCGACAAAATGGGCCCTTTTCATGGGACGTCCACATATAAGGACAGTTGAAAGTTTCTGAAGTCAATAATGTATAGCGTGACGATGTATGTATTAATGTATGCGTTTAGAATGTACTGTAGGCAGGTGTAATGAATAAGTATTTGTTCGTGAATGATTGTAGGGGGTTTAGGTAGTGATTAAAGTAGGTAAAATAAGATTTACGGCAGTATTACTGTAGATCTACTGCAATGACATTATTTTTTATTTTTTATTCTTCAAGTTTTACCGAACTATTCAGTAATTCAATGAATATAACTTTTACCGAACATTGTACCTTACGTTTTACTGAACTTTCAATAAAAATAAGTATAGTGAACACTTACCCTACGTTTTACCTGAACTATACAATAAATATAAGTTTCACCGAACACTGTGCCTTACGTTTTACCGAACATTCAATAAAACTAAGTATAGTGTACATTTACCTTACGTTTTACCGAACTGTAAGTGAACGGCTAATACATGTACCATAAGATTTATTCTTTTTACATTATTTTTCAATGTCAATTGCTTTTACAGTCCTGTTCCTTAAAACTTACAGTTTTGACACTTCATCCCATTTTTACTGAACAAAGTTCCGTAAATTTTCAGGAATAAATTTTCTCCGTGTAATTAAAAAATTAATTAAAAAGAGTCCGCCATTTTGCTTTTGCTTCCTCTCAAAAGAAGCCTTGTAGTGATGTCGATTTTCAAATTTCTTTAAATCAATAATTTTTACCAATTTTTAAGTGTAGTATACGGTAATCCACGCCAAATCAGACATCATTTGCTTTTGTACTTCAAATTTTTTTCAAATATTTTTTTTCTTTCAGTGCTCGTTGAATTGAGCTACTATGATTTTTTTCAAATTTTTCCATAAAGCGAATTAAGAAATACATACTTTTGAAAAATTACGTTTTTTATGTAGATTTTTTTTAATGATTATAACTCGGACAAAAATTGATTAAATTGGATGCTCTTGAAGGAAAATTTTTGCTTTTATACGTAGTTTTTAATAAAAATATAAAAAAAATTTTAAATAAAATCTATGGTAAAATTACAAAATTTTTTTATATATATGAAAATTAAATAATTAAAAAATATATCTTAAAAAATATCGATCAATTTTTTTGAAATTTTGTTGTAAGAAAGTGGTAATCAATTTTAAGTTTATTTAATAAATTTTTTCAAAATATCCGCCATATTGTATCCATCATTTTGAATTTTAAAAATCTGAGTTCAGTTGTGTGATCAATGACCGTAAAAACAGCCGAATACTATACTGTTGAAGTTTTATGTTTGAATCTATTATCGATTAATTAATTACCATACGCTTGATAAAAAACAAATTAAATAAAACCAGAATTGAAAGAAAATAATCGAAATTCAATTAATTATTCAAAAGTTCAAGGTACTTAGTGATGAATATTATTAATTGAAATATAAATAAATAATTATTAGATTTACAGTAGGGGCCAATTACATATCAATTAACATTCAAATTAAAATAACTATGAGAATAAGTATTTAATTAAATAAATTAATTAATTTTTCATTACGTTTAAATTAATTTGCCTTTATTTAATCCTATATAATTATTATGCAATAAAAATATTTATGAATATTCTATTACAATAAAATTCTCAATTCACGTCGAAGTAAAGTAATCAGAAGAAATGATCTGATATTTAATTTAGAAAATCACTGAAACAAAGCTGTTTACTGGACTTTAGTGAAGCAGTGTAATATTGCTTTTCCGTTGATCTCTTAACAAGAGATCCTCAATATAACACGTCTTCTGTTACTCAAGAAGAAAACCATCATTTGACCAAAGCGCCAAACACTTCGGGCACTTGGGAAAGTTTCTGTTACAGTTTCAAGAAACTAAACTCGACTTTGTAAACTCCATTTCAAACATGTTTTGATATTTACCCTTCTCACGGCATTTCGAAATGTTCCTCGTTTTCTAACATACTTCTATTTCTACATTATACATCCATCAGTTGTTAATTGAATATCTCCTTTATTTAATTAAAATTCTTTTAATGAAATCACATATTGGCTTAATTTTTGAATTTAGTAATAAAAATTTAATTACAATTATGAAGTGAGCGTCATCTTCTGAATTTTGTTTATTTTTAAAATTCATTGTTTCTAAACAAACATCTTTTTTGTTTTTTTTCATTTTGAAATTTTAAATCATTGCGAAATCTTTCATAAAAAATTTATAAATATTCAAAGTGACTTTTGTTCTTTTAAGTTTACTTAAATAATTTTAATTTGATCATTTACTAAATTCAATAATTCAATTTGTTCGTTTATTTTGAAAATTGTTCTTTTACTTAAACAAAAAAATTTAATTTGTTTCAAAGTATTTTACGAAAAAACAAAAATTTCTCGTTTCACATACATCAAGATTCCATAAATTAGAATATACGTATAGGTATATTTAGAGGAAAAAAAATTTGCATATTAATGGCTATTTTTGTGTGGTTAACAAAGAATGATCTATTTCTATTCAACGATCATTATCGTTTCTTTACTCATTTAAGGAATGATCCCTCCTCCTCCTCCTACTTCTTGACTCCTTTGCCTATATACACTTTCTACGAATCCTTTTATATACGCAATCTCTTCGCTGAGGGATTTGTTCAAGAATCAAGAATAGTTGCTTTTCATTAAATCAATGTCGTTTGAACTTGAAACAGTTTAAGATTTCCTTGGAAGACATTAAAAAGGAAATTAAATCCACTGGTATTCTCTATCTTTCCCTCTTTTTGAACCATTGCGGAATCTTTTATACAAAATTTATAAATATTCGAAGAGAAGATTTATTTCTCTTGTTCATTCTCTCTTCTCTTTGGTTTTCTGTGAAGTCATTAAATTTTGCTTGATCCTTCCCCTCATCATGATTTAGTCATTCACAGACTAGACTGAAAAAAATTAAGTATCCAATAAAATCAATATGGCAATTAC
>CM065459.1:18050211-18236923 GCA_032872475.1 Leptopilina myrica (nomen nudum)
AAATTTTAATATATTTCCCTTTCTTAAAATCTTTGTACAAAATTTCCAATTTTCATAAGAAAATAATTGGCATCATTTCTATTTCTCATTTCTTAATTACAATTACAAAAGAAATTTTACTCAAAAAAATGTTCCATTACATTTATGTACAAATTTCTTTAATTGTAAAGTTATTTAAAAACATCAATAACTTCTTATTTATAGAAATATTTAATTGTTATTATTTTTCCATAGGAATTAAGATTGTCAAAAATTTTAAATGCAAGCTTTTTTTTAAATTAAACAGCTTATTAAAATATTATCATTGTTTTTATTAAGAATATTGTTATTGTAACTTCTTAAAAATTATTTTCATCATTTAAATTTAATTATTATTTTCTAGAATTTTAAACTAAAAATTCTTCTTTAAATCAACTATTTTTAATAATTTTTGACAAATTTTTTTGTGAATTTACAAATACATTTGCTTAGGAAAAATTTAGGAAGAAAAATTCCACTAATTATTAAGAAAAATTTACTAACATAGATATGGCAAATTTTCTAAAAAATTATCGAAAACTTTTTAGGATTTTATAAACATTTCCATGAAATAAGGTAGAAAAAGTTTCAAAGGTTTAGAAATTTTTTTTTTAAATAATTAAAATTCTACAATGAGCTTTATTATTTATGAAAATAATCAAATTTCCAAAACAAATTTTTTATTTATAAAAATACATAATTGAATTCATAAAAAATGTATTATTTATGAAATTAATTGAATTATTGCGAAGAAATTTATAAAATTTTTTTGATAATTCAATTCATGTGCAATTTTTATTATTTATGAAAGGAATAAATAAATAATAAATAAATAATTGAACTCATTTGGGAAATTTATTAAAATAGTAGACATTGAAAACAATTGAAAAGAGAAAAATTTTTGAAAATAATTTCGAGAAGAATATTTTGTTTTTCTAAAGATAATTGTAATTTTGACGAGAATTATTTTTTAAATATTAAACACAGTTTTTGAACTCTTGTAAGAAGAGTTTTATTAATTTTGAAAATAATTGAATTACTGCAATCATTTGTAACTTCACCAAAATTCATTTTTAAAAAAATGATTTTAACCCTCCATCCATTGCATCGTGAGAAGTTCCTTTATCCAGTTTCTTTTTTTATTTATAACTTTTAAAATACGAAAAATTATAATTTCCTATAAGAAAAAGAATGATTTTATAGTTTATGACACAAACGAAAAAGAGAACAAAATTCAGAATTAATTAATTTTTTTTAGTACTTTGAATGAATAAATAATAAATATCAAATAAAAATAGTAAGACTAAAAAATGAAATAAAAATTAAATGCAGACTTTTGTTATTAAAAATATGAAAGTAATAGACAGAACATTTTTTTTGCACTGGAATGCAGAAAGAGAAATAAATATATCACATTTCACTTTGCAAATGATCTTTCATCATTGATGTTCCGGTCAGTCTGAATTATCAAAGTTAACGGAACAAGTAAAGATTTCTCAGGAAGTAATCTACCGTTCGAGTGTTCCGCTTCCTAACGATAAGATAAGTTTAATTCAGGGTCTATCACGTACAGGAGATAACGATTTATAGTTACAGAACAAAAGCCAAAGGGTAATCACGAATCGATTAATTTATAAATTATGCCCTCAAGATATATACCTTAAAATTTAAATTTACAGTTAAATGAAAAATTTAAAGTGGGGAAAAAATTACCTGTTTTTAGAATTTTAGTTTTATAATTAAATTAGTATAAAAATAACTATATTTAGTATTTTATTAAATTATTTGGATAAGATTGTAGAAAACGTTTACCACAAATTTAGTTTATGTTTATTATTAACAAACGAAACGACTATTCATTTATTAGTAAAATTTACTTATTCGTAAGCAAAAAGTTAGTCTCTATTTAAAAATCAGTAAATTAATATTCTTACTAATTTAAATTTACAGAGCAATTCATCAAGAAACGAAAATACATCTTATTATTTATACACATGTTTTAAATGTAGTTTATAAATAGTATGACAGAATATTGACAGATATTAAAACAGATTTTCTATTTTCATTGTTCTTAAGTAATATGTAATATACTATAATTTTTTACGAAATAAATATAGAACTGATAATTATAAATTTTTGACCTGAATGGAAAATTCTGACGGAAAATTATTTTTTGATTGTGCATGTTATTTATATACGGGGAAAATTTTTTAATTAATTTTTTATAAATATCGATTTATAACACGTCAATTTATGTAAAATACTTCATATAGAACTCGATAATGCTTTAAAAAAAAATTTTATTTTTATTAATTAATGAATTAATGAATTATTAGAAAACAAAAAACGTCGATTTTTTTTGATAAACATATATATTGAAAGTACACATCTTAAGATTTTTTTTAGTACAAAAAAAGAAAATAAAAATCGTTCTTTTTGAAAAAAAATTTAATTTTCAAAAAAAGGGTTGACTTTTGAATTTTTTGCAAAATGTTTGCCACCTTTTGAAAGAGTAGGAAAAAAACTACCAAAAACATATAGGTTTAAAATATTTTTACTCTACTGTGTAAAAGTTACGATTTTTTTAGAAAACTCATTGTTCATAATTATCCAAAGTCTTCAACCCACTCTTCAATTGTTTATAAAATTTCATAACACTTGTTGGTTAAAGTACTCATGTATAGTACTAAAAACTGTGAAAATATTAACACGATCCAACAACTTGTAATTTTGACATTGGTACACTTGAGAAAATTTGCCCCGTACATATGTGGACCTCCATAGGAAAACGGCCCATTTTGTCGGTTTTACCCGTGTAGAAATTTAAACGTGGTAGTCATCCGGCCCTGATCAGGTTAAATAGGGCCCTGATTTGGAAATGAAACACTTTTTCTGATGAGGTCCTGAAGTGGTGTTTTAAAAAAAAGGGCCTTATAAGGCCCTGATCACAACTTGATTTGGTATTTTATAAGTATACTTATAATAAATTAGCTTATTTTATCTGCAGTAAAATTTATTTCTATCATTTTATGTGAAAATAGAATGTTAATTTTAATATACAAATTGTTTTATTTCTTTTCAATAAAAAACTAAAATTTTGTTAAAAAAAGAAAATTATTTGCATCATTTATAATTTCAAATAATAATTTTGTAAAAAATACTGAATTTTTTTGAAAAAGGAAAAAAATAATTTTTTTAATCAATTACAATTTTTCAACAAAATGTCATCTTATATTTTTTTATTGTTTAGAATTAGAATATTATATTAGAATTTGGAACATTTTGGAACATTTCTTCGAATTCATTTTAATTAATTATTATTTATTGTCACTCAAACTGTTTCGTTTTCGTTGAAACTGACGTAAAATGAATTTTAAATAATTGAATGTGGCTTTTTCGAAGTAATCTGGAACCTGATAACGTCCTGATCAGGCCCTGGTCAGGGCCTGAAGAATGGCTGTGATAAGTATATCCTGATCAGGGCCAAATCACAAATAGAATTTACTTAAGGCAATTTCTACACGGGTAGTTTTCGAGATTATCGCAATTTAGTAATTTTTTAGAAAAACATTAATTTCTTTTATTATCAACCTACATATTTTAACAAATCGAATCATGCAGTTTTTATTAATTTATCGTTAATTTAAGTGTTAGATTTCATTGGTTCTTTAGAAAAATGAAAAGGGCCCTTTTTGTCGGTTCTTTGCAAAAGTATTCCTTATTTTCACAATGGAGGCGGAAGAAAATTTAAAACCTATTGGTTTTTCATCTTTAAGGTGCCCTAGACTAAACTTCCCAGAAAAACCAGAGATATAACCATTAATTGGTATTGTAATCTTTAATTCCGTTTTATTTCTCGAAATGAGGGTTTTTGCAAGGAATACTCCCACATAGATAAGTCCGAAAAAGTGCTAAAATGGGCCCTTTTCATGTGAACGACGATATATAATGTTTTTGTACATTTAATATTCTGTGGGGAATTTTTCTCCATTTGCAGATAATGTCATCTCATTTTCAGAGAGAAAATCTACAATCCCACAGGGACATTACCTGTGTATCTCATAAATAAAAGTTACCTGACCCGGACTATGTATATGTAAACTTTAGGAAGAAAAAATAAAAAAAAATCACAACCATCAAAAGAAAGAGGTACCCTACGCGCTATATTTTATTTCTGAGTCTATATAGTATATAGAGACATGTTTTACGAGCTGCGGAAATAAAGGAATTTGCGATATTTAGGAACTCAATTTCCGGGTAAACAGGTTTTTTTTGTCACATTTTAGTGTGAGAGCATTTTTCTTCCATTACATACACACACTGGAAAATTTGTTAATTAATTGAATTTGACTGCGATGCGAGGAAAATTTTTTTTATTCAATTACGGAAAAAAATTTAAAAAGAAATAGTAAACAACTTATAAAATGAGTTTTTACGCATTTATTAAATTTTGTTTTTCATAGAAAAGGTAATATTGTATTAAATGTACAAAATGCGATCATATTGGATTAATTTTTTTTAGTAATTTTCTATATTTATATTCGTTTTGCTTCCTCATACTGAAGAAGTATTGTAATACCAAAATTTTTCAGGTTCGATTTTTTAACATATCTTTATGTTATTTGACCTCAGGAGTTCAAAAATGACATTTTTACAAAATGTCATTCCGTGTGCGTGTAAACATCATATTTTCATAAATATCTCCAAATTATAAAGAGCTTTTGGGCTGCATTTTTTTTAAATTGTATGTCTCATCTGCGGACATAAAATGAGAGTACTTTGAGATAGATTAATAAAGTTTAACTATTTATTTTTTTTATTTTTAATTTTTCAAAAAACGTTTTTTGCCCATAACTTTAAAAAAATGTTAGGACACCTATAAATGTTTTTCTCTAATTTTTTAGAGTTTTTTTAGACGCATCTTTTGAGTCCTCAATGAACATTTTTCGTCCATATTCATCGGAGATATTAAACTTTTAAAAATAAAAAATTTTGGAAAATAAGACTTTTTTGAGAATTTTGTTGAAAAATGTAGAAATAACATTAAAACTATAGTTACCAACTTGTAGAGCATTAAAAAACCCTTCGATTGACCTATTTTTGAAGCTATTTCGATTAGAAATAAAGAAGTTATTGATATTTTAAAAAACAGAAGTTGTGAAAAAAAAATTTTTTCATGTGAAAGTATTAAATAAAGAGAAAAAAATATTACAGCACTTAAGAATAATTGTTGAAAATTTATACTTTATTGTTATTAACATCTCTATGAGGAAGCAAAGTGTTCATGAAATAATTACAACAAGATTTACGAAAACGAATGAAATGAGTACCAAAATTATAACAAAAATTTATAACTTGGCAGCGGTTTTTTCACTTGTTTTCTTCTTTTTTTAAAAGTGATCATTCAGAAGTTAATTAAGAAGCCATCTTCGGAGTTGTTGGCATCTTTTCACCTCTTGCAAATGCACCGGATGAATATCCGTAAATTTTTCTAACAAGCGAAAGAAAAAGAAAGGAAGAGAGTGAGTGAGCAAATGACTGATGACGATGATCGATGAGTGTTTCGCGTTAGTATATAATGTGCAGATTTTTGCCCCTTTTCTCTTCATTGACTCGTGTCTATATAGAACCAATGAACTATAATCGAAATATATGAAAGCCCCCCTCTCTCCCTCTCTTTCTTTCTATATATATATCAAGAATGTCACTTAGAAAATATTCCAAAGGGAAAATCTTTGAGAAAAAACCTGCAGCAAAAAGAAAGATAATGTCTCCTGATAAAGAGTAAATAAAATTTAAAAAATAAATATCTTCGTCTTTTTGTCACTTCTTGATAGCACCTCACAATTTTCGGATGTATATTAAATATATATTCGTATCATTGATAAGTGACAGTACGTGTATGATAAATTCTTCAAGACATGTAAAAAAGTAACAAAAAATACAGGAGAAATTTCTGAAGGAATAATAATTTAATAATAATACTTTAATAATGATAATAATACAGTGAAACTTGTCCGAATGCAACTGCGATTTTTTAAATTTTATTACAGAAAACAATTCAAAAAAATGGTTTTACAATTATTAATTTTGTATAATATTTTCTCCTACATTCTGGAACCTTTTGGAAATAATTCTTATTATACATTTTTAAATACAACAAAATTTTTAAAATAGAGGTTGCATTCTGATAGGTTCGACTGTATTAATAAAAAAATAATAATATTTATAGTAATTATAAAAATAATAATAATAATAAGAATAATAGTAATAATAATAATAATAAAAAGAAAAATAAGAATAAAAAGATTTAAAATAATAACAAAAATTAAATAAATAACGATAACTTGTTTGACGAATATGTCCTGAAGGAAATTTTCCAGGATTCTCGATACTTTACACGCACTTTTAGGAAAAAATCTCGGTCATTGCTCGTAAATTCCAGGGTCACTCTGCTTCTCTATATTGATGTTGAGGAAAATTTATTTTTATCGTGTTTCTTTTGCATCGCGTGATTCGACGAGCGTGAGAGAGAGACTGGATTGACAATCCCTTTTTCTTTTATTTACTCTCGCGCATTGCTAAAGTGCACCCTTTCTCTCTCTTTCTCTCTCTCTCTCTTTTTCTATTTAAACATTTATCTTCCTTTTGCACAAAATTCTTCTTATTATAAATTTAGTTAGGTAATTAAAAAGATAACTAATAAAAGAAATCTACACGGAGAAAATTTGTTCCTTATATTTTACCGAATTCTTCAGTAAAGTTGGGATATAGTGGCATAACTGTAATTTTTAATAATTTTTAAATTATTTTTTCAGGAATAATATTCAAAATTTAATGTCATATCTTTATTCCTTACAAACTAGTACTGTAAAAGTTAAAACAAAATTGAAACTGAACGTTAAATGAAAATTAAATCAAATTTTAACGTTTCTTTTGAATACCTCCTTGATGGTCACTAACGTTTCAGGGACAGTTCGGTAAAACTTTCTTGACTTGACTCGAGTGTTAGTTTTCAGGAATAGTTCGGTAAAACTTCCTTGACTTGCCTGAATTGTTAGTTTTCAGGATTGAAATACTTTTTTAAATGCCCCGTAGTAAAAAAAACTTTGACGTTAATACACGGAGAGAAAAATCTAGCTTTAATAGTATAACACTACCTATAGTAATTTTGCATGGACTATAGTCACGCTTCAAATGCATGAAATTCATACCCAAAAACCATGAGTCCACGCTTTTTGGGTATGAATTCATGCATTTGAAGCGTGACTATAGTCCATGCGAAATTACTATAGGTAGTGTTATACTATTAAAGCTAGATTTTTCTCTCCGTGTAGTTAGTTGTTTCTAACCTATTTGTACTGATTAACTAATAATTAATAATTTCATTTATAGCAGAAACCGCTTCTGAAACGAAATTAAATAGCAAATTACTTTCTTTTTAGTTCTTAAATAATCCAAAAACAAAAGTATTTGAAACTATTTAGTTTCATGTCAACTCGAAACAAAAGGTTGAAAAACATAATAATTTAGTGACAATCACAGAAAAATTGTTTCCGCATACTTATGTAACAAGAGCAACGTAAGTAATTAATGTAACTTACGTGACCAGAGTAAATTACGTAGCTATAGTAATTTACATAATTACAGTAAGTTACATATGTTACGTAACCAGAGTAAATAACGTAACTACAGTAACTTACGTCAAGGATACAACTTACGTAACTTACGTAAATGGTACAACTTACGTAAGTTACGTAAATGGTACAACTTACGTAAGTTACGCAAATGGTACAACTTGCGTAACTTACATAAACGGTACAACTTACGTAAGTTACGTAACTAGAATAACTTACGCAAGTTACGTAAATGATGAAACTTATGTAACTTATACAAATGATCAAAGTTGCATAACTTACGTAACTATAACACCTTATGCAATTAAAAAAACTTACGTAGGTTTGACCATTTACATAATTTACTGTAGTTACGTTATTTAGTCTGGTTATGTAATTATAGTATTTTTCTTTAATTATGTAAGTTACTATAGTTACGAAATTTTACTCTGGTGGCGTAACTTACATTAATTACTTAAGTTGCTCTAGTTACGTAAGTCAGGGAAAATAATTTGTTGTGTTTGACACTAGATAGATTATTTTAATCTTTTTTGATGAAAATTTAGAAATAATACGAATTTTAATAAACTATTGTTTTATTACATAAAATACAAATTTAAACATTTTTCTTTATAACAATAAAAATATAATTTGAAACTATTTCATAAATTGACCTTAAATATAGTTAGAAATTATTCAGTAACATGGATTTAATATGGATGATTCTTTTATTTTATACAACTATTGTTTATTAATTTGAATCTTTCTCACAAGCGGTGAAATAAAATTGAGATTCATATATGTCGACGTCCACATGAAAAGGGCCCATTTTGGCACTATTGGACTTACCTATATGGGCGAATTCCTCGCAAAATTACGAAAATTTTGAGTGGTCATACAACTTTTTTGGTAAAAAATTTGATGAGTTACAGAATTTCAAAGTTTATAGTTGCAAATACCTCATTTCGAGAAAAACGGAATTAAAGATTGTGATAACTATTAATTGTGATATCTCCGGTTCTTGAGGAAAGTTATTCAGATACTAATTGTTTTCAGTCCAGGGCACCTTAAAGATGAAACACCGATCGGTGTTAAATTTGTAAAGCCACCCCCCCCCTTTCTGTTTTAAAATACATAAAACCGACAAAATGGGCCCTTTTCTAAAAAAGACAATTTTCTTATTAATAAACCATTTTTTTACAAGGTTTATGATTGGAAACGATTTTATTGTGCCATTTGAAGATAAAGAATAAAAATTAAACTTATTTAAAATTTTTTAAAAGTCTCTATTATGAATAATTTGCCGAAATATCGAAAATTTCACATCTACGACTACGTAATCAATGACTCTAACATTAATATCTCTGGTTCTTCTCGGAAGTTATTCAGATAATAATTGTTTTGAGTTCAGGGTACTTTAAAGATGACAAATCAAGAGGTTTTAATTTTTTTGACCCTCCATTTCAAAAATACGGAATATTTTTGCAAAGGACCGACAAAATGGGCCCTTTTCTTTTTCTAAAGAACCAATAAAGTTAAACACTTAAATTAACGATAAATTAATGAAAACCTCATGATTTGACTTGTAAAAACATGTAGATTAATAATAAAAAATAAAAAAAAATTAAGGTTTTTCTTAAAAAAGTATTAAATTGCAAATAACTCGAAAACTAGAACCGACAAAATGGGCCCTTTTCATGTGGACGTCCACATATAAGGACAGTTGAAAGTTTCTGAAGCAATAATGTATAGCGTGCGATGTATGTATTAATGTATGCGTTTAGAATGTACTGTAGGCAGGTGTAATGAATAAGTATTTGTTCGTGAATGATTGTAGGGGGTTTAGGTAGTGATTAAAGTAGGTAAAATAAGATTTACGGCAGTATTACTGTAGATCTACTGCAATGACATTATTTTTTATTTTTTATTCTTCAAGTTTTACCGAACTATTCAGTAATTCAATGAATATAACTTTTACCGAACATTGTACCTTACGTTTTACTGAACTTTCAATAAAAATAAGTATAGTGAACACTTACCCTACGTTTTACTGAACTATACAATAAATATAAGTTTCACCGAACACTGTGCCTTACGTTTTACCGTACTTTCAATAAAACTAAGTATAGTGTACATTTACCCTACGTTTTACCGAACTGTAAGTGAACGGCTAATACATGTACCATACGATTTATTCTTTTTACATTATTTTTCAATGCAATTGCTTTTACAGTCCTGTTCCTTAAAACTTACAGTTTTGACACTTCATCCCAGTTTTACTGAACAAAGTTCCGTAAATTTTCAGGAATAAATTTTCTCCGTGTAATTAAAAAATTAATTAAAAAGAGTCCGCCATTTTGCTTTTGCTTCCTCTCAAAAGAAGCCTTGTAGTGATGTCGATTTTCAAATTTCTTTAAATCAATTATTTTTACCAATTTTTAAGTGTAGTATACGGGTCATTCCACGCCAAATCAGACATCATTTGCTTTTGTACTTCAAATTTTTTTCAAATATTTTTTTTCTTTCAGTGCTCGTTGAATTGAGCTACTATGATTTTTTTCAAATTTTTCCATAAAGCGAATTAAGAAATACATACTTTTGAAAAATTACGTTTTTTATGTGGATTTTTTTTAATGATTATAACTCGGACAAAAATTGATTAAATTGGATGCTCTTGAAGAAAAATTTTTTGCTTTTATACGTAGTTTTTAATAAAAATATAAAAAAAATTTTAAATAAAATCTACGGTAAAATTACAATTTTTTTTTATATATATGAAAATTAAATAATTAAAAAATATTGGTATCTTAAAAAATATCGATCAATTTTTTTGAAATTTAGTTGTAAGAATATGGTAATCAATTTTAAGTTTATTTAATAAATTTTTTCAAAATATCCGCCATATTGTATCCATCATTTTGAATTTTTAAAATCTGAGTTCAGTTGTGTGATCAATGACCGTAAAAACAGCCGAATACTATACTGTTGAAGTTTTATTTTTGAATCTATTATCGATTAATTAATTACCATACGCTTGATAAAAAACAAATTAAATAAAACCAGAATTGAAAGAAAATAATCGAAATTCAATTAATTATTCAAAAGTTCAAGGTACTTAGTGATGAATATTATTAATTGAAATATAAATAAATAATTATTAGATTTACAGTAGGGGCCAATTACATATCAATTAACATTCAAATTAAAATAACTATGAGAATAAGTATTTAATTAAATAAATTAATTAATTTTTCATTACGTTTAAATTAATTTGCCTTTTATTTAATCCTATATAATTATTATGCAATAAAAATATTTATGAATATTCTATTACAATAAAATTCTCAATTCACGTCGAAGTAAAGTAATCAGAAGAAATGATCTGATATTTAATTTAGAAAATCAGTGAAACAAAGCTGTTTACTGGACTTTAGTGAAGCAGTGTAATATTGCTTTTCCGTTGATCTCTTAACAAGAGATCCTCAATATAACACGTCTTCTGTTACTCAAGAAGAAAACCATCATTTGACCAAAGCGCCAAACACTTCGGGCACTTGGGAAAGTTTCTGTTACAGTTTCAAGAAACTAAACTCGACTTTGTAAACTCCATTTCAAACATGTTTTGATATTTACCCTTCTCACGGCATTTCGAAATGTTCCTCGTTTTCTAACATACTTCTATTTCTACATTATACATCCATCAGTTGTTAATTGAATATCTCCTTTATTTAATTAAAATTCTTTTAATAAAATCACACATTGGCTTAATTTTTGAATTTAGTAATAAAAATTTAATTACAATTATGAAGTGAGCGTCATCTTCTGAATTTTGTTTATTTTTAAAATTGATTGTTTCTAAACAAACATCTTTTTTGTTTTTTTTTTCATTTTGAAATTTTAAATCATTGCGAAATCTTTCATAAAAAATTTATAAATATTCAAAGTGACTTTTGTTCTTTTAAGTTTACTTAAATAATTTTAATTTGATCATTTACTAAATTCAATAATTCAATTTGTTCGTTTATTTTGAAAATTGTTCTTTTACTTAAACAAAAAAATTTAATTTGTTTCAAAGTATTTTACGAAAAAACAAAAATTTCTCGTTTCACATACATCAAGATTCCATAAATTAGAATATACGTATAGGTATATTTAGAGGAAAAAAAATTTGCATATTAATGGCTATTTTTGTGTGGTTAACAAAGAATGATCTATTTCTATTCAACGATCTTTATCGTTTCTTTTCTCATTTAAGGAATGATCCCTCCTCCTCCTCCTACTTCTTGACTCCTTTGCCTATATACACTTTCTACGAATCCTTTTATATACGCAATCTCTTCGCTGAGGGATTTGTTCAAGAATCAAGAATAGTTGCTTTTCATTAAATCAATGTCGTTTGAACTTGAAACAGTTTAAGATTTCCTTGGAAGACATTAAAAAGGAAATTAAATCCACTGGTATTCTCTATCTTTCCCTCTTTTTGAACCATTGCGGAATCTTTTATACAAAATTTATAAATATTCGAAGAGAAGATTTATTTCTCTTGTTCATTCTCTCTTCTCTTGGTTTTCTGTGAAGTCATTAAATTTTGCTTGATCCTTCCCCTCATCATGATTTAGTCATTCACAGACTAGACTGAAAAAAATTAAGTATCCAATAAAATCAATATGGCAATTACACGCACGGTATGTAATTAAATATTTAATGTGTTTTCATTTTCGTCGTTCTGTACGTATGGGTACCACTCTTATTATTATTATTATTTATACTGTAAAAAATAAGTCAACTTATTTTCAGCTTATTCTTTACTAAAATTGTTTCAATTAGAACCATTTTTGACTGAATTTTAACATTGAAAATACAATTTTAAATGCATTTTTTTAAAATAAGAAGCTATTTTTCTATTATTTCATAGTATTTGCATTTCATACATAAATATCATACTATAACCTTCAAAAAAATTCTGTTAGCAATGATAAAAATAAAGATTAAAGACAATTTCAAAAATATTGTATTTAGATTATTAAACATTTTTTGCCACTGAATATTCACTATTCCTACTTACATTTAAAAAATTAATTTTTCCTCTCACAAGCGTCGATAATTTAATCATTTTTGTATATATAAGAAAAGTTAAATCAAGGAAACTACATCGCAATATTAAATCAACATATTTTAAATATATTATGATTGTAATAAATGCATTAATGTTAAATAGTGTGTTAAGTTTATATTGCGATAAATTATAAGTTTAGGTCAATAAATTACGTCTTAAAAAGTAAAAATATATTTATTTCTTAAAACACTTTATTCAGAAGAGCAACAGTTTTGATATTTCAATTAAAATATAATTTTAACATAATTTAATTTTTCAAATATACCAATAATTAGAAAAATTCTTCAATAATAATTGAAATTTTGTAAAAGGACACTACACTAAAGATGCGGCTTTCGGTTAAATTTCTTAAGATTTTCAAAATTTGTAGTTAAAGGTTTTGTGTTTAAAAAGAGAATCAAGCGAAGGTAAGAAAATAAATAACCGAAAGCCATTTTCAGTGTGTTTAGTTCGGGGTCCTTTTATTGAAAATATAATTGTTTGTTTGGAAATATTTTATTACAACTTTTGAAAATAAACTTATGAAGAATTTTAATTGCAAATTTTGTAAATTCTTAATAATTTTAATGAAACACCTTCGAGTGTAATTCAAATTCTTTAAAAAATTAAATCGTTTTTTTTTAAATTATGGAAAAATTCTTTTAAGAAATTCTATTGTTTTTGAAGAATTACACTACAATATTTAAAATAAGTGATGCTTAGAATTGTTTTATAATAGAAATTTTTACTTACTTTTAATTATTAACTGTATATTTCAATAAAAAAATATTATTTATTTACAAATATAATTTTAAGAAATTCTTTATTATAATTTTTTGAAAATATTATATCTTAATAACTTTTGAAATAAATTATAATAATTATAAATTATTATAAAAAATTAAATTTTTATATTTAAATAATTGAATTGTAGAGAAGTACTTTTGAAAAATTATTAAAAATAGTTGATTTAGAGATTAAGTTTAGTTAAAAATAGTAGAAAACAATTGAATTGTGAAGTTCGAGAAGGGTTCAATTCCTTTTTTTTTAATTTTACAGGAGATTTTTTCTTAGTAACTAGATACTATTTTATATTAGAAAATGATAAAAAAAATTGTCCTTAATAACAGTGAGTTTGAGGAAAATATTATTGTTGTTAGAGTTGAGCCCTTTTAGAAATTCATGAAAAAAATGTAATCATTTTAATCATAAAAACATATTTATGAAATGTTTTAACTATCGAGAAACAATTTATTTATTCATTAGAATGTATATTTTTTGTTGTTTGTGAATATATATTAATTTAAATAATTTTGAGACCCATTTTTAAGCCGTCTGAAGCTATATCAGTCGTACTCAGTACCAATCTTTAGACATCAACTACTAATATGCCTCTCATCAAATTTTGTAATACTCATAATGAATGATTAAAAAAATCATCGAGTATTATTATTTAAGACTTAATAACCACTAAATAGCAAATTTAGTAAGTTTTTTCTTTTAATTTCATTAATTACGGGTGGGCGTCTAAATTTATTATTTATTATTAATAAAGTTTAATTCAAATAAATATTTTTAAACTCACATAAATATAATTTAAAATTTCTCTTAAATAAAAAAAATCGTTTCATTTCGAATTTGACTTTTATCGCTAACAGCAAACCAACTTCAAGTTAGTTATAATACTTGTCGGTAACCTTCAAAATAAACACTTATTTTGAATCAATTTCTTTCGAAGACTAGTGCAGAACCCAACGCGAAATTTTTGCAGCAAGAATTTGGCATAAATCGATTTTTCTCCAAGGAAGTTACAAAACATTCAAAATCGCGATAAAATGAAGAATGGTTAGTTTTTAAGGTAAATTCTTTTATATTTCTCAGCTTATAATAAAAAAAGTATTTAAATAATATTAAAGTGTATTTAAAATACTTATTATTTAAATAATTCCGATTTCCTAAAATTAAATTACTTTGCCAAAATAAATTATTAAATATGATCGATTTTTGACATTTCATACACAAACTTAAATAACATATTTTACTGTTTATTATATATTATTTGATTCTTTTATCAACTTGAAAACAGAAATTCAACCTTTAAAAATAAATATCTATCCCTTTTTTTTATATTTATTAAAGAATTTTCTACTTTTCTAAATTTTTTGTAATGTCTGTCAATGTAACCTTTTTTTATGTACTCTCAATTTAAAACATTCTTTTTATACAAAATGTAATTATTTTTTACAAATAATTATGCATTTCGCCATCCCAAAGCAGATAAGAATATTTCCCCAAAGTATTGGAATTTTTTGTAATGGTCGAAAATACATTAGGCGAAATAAAATGGTTTGACCCTATTGTTAAAATTAAATAAAACTAAAAGACATACAATTTATGAATATGTGAATATGAAAGGATAAGAGTGTCCATACATGTACCTGTAGTAAGTAAAATACAGAGTAAAGAGACTTTTTTTTTAAAGTACGACACTTTGTGAAACATCGTAACTTCCGGTTTTATGATCAGTTCTCTTTAAAGAAGGATGCGCTAGATTTATCAGCGTATACGACACACTCACTCATGGATGGACATGTATATACATATATAGACATATATACTTGCGTTTATACATGCGGCACTTTAAAGAGACAAGATTGCCTCCTATTACGCGCTGGGATAATCTCGAAAGGTGTCAACAATGAGAAAAG
Organism: Leptopilina myrica (nomen nudum); assembly: GCA_032872475.1. NCBI lineage: Eukaryota > Metazoa > Arthropoda > Insecta > Hymenoptera > Figitidae > Leptopilina > Leptopilina myrica (nomen nudum). The sequence continues at coordinate 18,065,649 of CM065459.1, forward strand.
TTGACGTTAGGTACACTGTAAGTACTGCAATTCACCTTCCTGTGTATACAACGGCATTGCGTTTCATTAACCATTAACCATCGTGTATGTACATGTCACATGGATAAGTCTAAGCTGACCCGAGAGAGGAAGAACTTATATACAAGTCTACATGAAGACACGACTCGCATGCGGAATATGTTACGTTGCTAAAGTTGTGTCCTTGTATTTTCTTTCCTACATTACGTAACGTTGAGGAGAACTCAACTTTTAAATTAATTAATTTAATAATTAATTAAGATGAAAGCAATTATAATCAAGTCTTTAACGTCCAAGCGGTTTTTATAATAAAGACAAACGAATTACGCTTTTTTTCCATTCCCGCTTTATTAAAATATTCTTTTAATAAAGTTTAAATACAGTTTTGTTTTATTAGCATTCTTAGTGTGATTTTTTTTAAACTGATTGGAAATTTTCTTACTGATAAGTTTATGTATTCCGAAATAAAAGTTTTTTATCAGCAAGCGTGGTTTTTAGAAATATCGAGATAGTACTGCGAAGGAAAATATTGATTTTAACATTCATTTTGGTAGTTTTCTTCTTCTTTTTAAGAGGAAGTTTCATTTCCGAATATTTTTGTGATTAGCTAAAAAGTTAAATATAGTTATTCGCACGAAAGAAAACTTGGATTGCGGAAAGAATCATTTTTGGCGGATAATCGTTCTAGCGATTGTAGACTTAAGTTGAGAGTTTTGAACAGTAAGTTGAAGTTTTTGTTTATACGAAAAATTACAATTTCAGAAAAATATAGACAGAAAAAATAGTTCTATACAGAATGAATAAAAATGGGAAAAATTTAATAAAAGGTATAAAAGAGGAATAAAAGGAATTGAAAAAATTCATAGAATATGGTAGATAAAATAAAAAACAAACAGTTCCCGAAAAAATCCAGAGGGACAAAAATCGCGAGAAATAAACAAACCTATAAAAAAGGTATGATCAACACCTGAAAACACATAAAAAAAGACAAAGGTTCATTTTTATTTTCATTCCAAGGAATTAAAATGATTGAAACTGATAAAAATTCGTTTTTAATTCCCCTTAGAATATATATGTATGAAAAGCAATGTTGATCTTTTTTAACGATCACGTTCTCCACAGGTTTACGACCTTCGAAAATACTCAGAAAACGTTTCATAGTTGACCTTGTTCTTTTTTTTTTGTTATATTCGTATGACAATTTTTTTTCGCTGTTGGTATTCGTAACTCATCGAGAAACGATTCGAAATCAACTATTATAAATATAATTTAAGGAGGAAAGAGTAAAAAAAAGAAGGATTCCTCTCTAAAGCATCACTGAATTTCTAATGAATCAGCTATAAGGTTTCTTTTTTTTATTTCCATCATAAATCACATGGTTTTTCGTATTTATGCGGATTAAAAGCAAGAGAAACATGAAAGGTCGCCGATTGGTTAGAACATCATCCGCGCAGCATCTTTGGAATTCTTCTTGTTTCCCTGATGGAAAAGAAGATAAGCGACTATATTGCAGGATATGTTTTTACTTTCAACCTAGTGCCAATTAGAGTCTAATAGTCTTCCACTGCTACTGACAATGACTCATCTCATGGTTTATAGACTCTTCATCTTGATGAATGAAAACTGAGAAAGAGAGAAAGAGATGCTTACGCAGCATAATAATTTTTTTTATTACAATCGATTTCGCGAATAATTCTCCCCTGGTTTATATTATCTAATTTCTTGTTACTACTGTTTCTTTAGTAATTCTTATAATAATCACAAACAAATAATTAGAAAAAAATAGTTAAAAAATGAAAAAGGATAATAGATCGAAAATAAAAAATTGATATTTCCGGTTGGAAAAATGTTTTGAAATTTGCAAAATTTAAGCAAAGCTGTCGTGATTTGTGAACTGTAAGGAGTCAAGAAGCGGCAATGGCCGTGACTGTTACAGAGGTCAGCGTTTGTCTTTTTTTCCTCTTCAGCCTTGGTGAGAAAAGGACTCTCTCTTTCTCTCTTTGTATGCATTTCTCTCTCTCTCTCCTTTCTTTTTCTCTTTCTTCAAACGTAATTCACTGCGTCCAAGCGATGTATTGCACACGGTGGATACTTTTCGTCCGAGTGTTGCACATTATCTAGATAATTGTATCTAAGGCGATCGTCTTAGATGACTCCGCGATATCTGATCGTATTATTCAAGTGACTCCGCGAAGCATTGCCCCTATCTTATCGTATTCGGTGCCAAGCATATGTCCTTCTTAGAATCTACCAACACGAAAACAATACTTCCCGACACACTTTTTCTCTCACTCGCAGATCAGTGAAGGAGAAGAAAAATAATTTTCTCCTATAAGCTAAGGAAATATTTATCCAAAGTTATAATAATTTAATCCCCCTTCAATCTTCGAAGAATAATAAAGGGTGGATGAACTTTGGTCAACCAATCATTTATTACTCCTCGAAGATATCTTCGAAAGCTATTTGAAAGAAATCTATTTTATCAAAGAATTCGGTAAGCAAAAGGATCGAATTGCAAATGGCGATGTTTGTATGCTTCGTGTGTGCTCGTGCAGGCTCGGGTCAAGTCGTCGCGTCTCGAGTGGGCACGAACTTGTACGAACTGACAGTTCGTGCGGTGCCGAGTTCGTACGAGGTAGCACGAACCTGCCCGAACTTATTCTCTTCCACCATTTTTCTTCAATTGCTAGCAAAAAGAGTGTGGCTGATGCTAACGACCGTTATTGTCAAAAATCGTCTGGTGGGGACTATGATAGTCAGGATCAATGGCGATAGTGGGGATAATTAAGCATCAGCAGAGGATTAACACTTTAATTAAGAAAGAAAAAGCAAACGAAGGAAGAGAATAAGTATAGAGATTGGAATATAAAATACAGAAATCGGGATAATAGGAGATGGAAATACATAAGGATATAGAAATAGCAGTGTCTGATAAACGCCGAGGCATTCGAGAATAAATTGAGGAGCACACCTGCAACAGTCAATTCAACCTCTTGCGTTTCTGTTGTCCAGAGTTTGTGCGGATTCTTGAAACAAGGAGAAACTGAGGGGCCCCCTTATATTGATCTTCCGACAAAGAGGATGAGAGAAGGACGACTCGGTCGCGATGCGTGTACAGCGAAAAGCAGACCGGATAAGCCTCCAAACAGGAGAGAGAGACCCCGCGAGTCTGCGGCGGAAATGAAGGAGTTGATATATCTGCCCGAGAACCATAACTCACGGTACTTGCGCATACTTGGCAGCAGAAGGTATAGGAGCGTACTTCCCTCCTTGCATATACACTCTTCGTCTCAGGGTTTTGAGGTTGGTAAAGGCCGAAAGGGTATATACGCGCGGGATGGAAGGCGAGAGTGGAAGAGAGAGAGAGAGAGAGACGGGGATCATCGGGAGGATCGAGCGAGAGGCGATACGGCGAATGTTTAATGCCTCGCACTAAATTATGCAATTACGTTTATGTCCGCCTGAAGACCATCGGTGCATGCATGCGCGCACACGTATGAATGTGTATGCAGGTTTATGTATATGTACATATCAGGGGGTATACCGGCACCATGGGTGCTGAACGCACCCATACGAAGTCCATCGTCACCGGTATGGTCGCCATCCCCGGGTTCAGCATATATCATGCGAACCTATCACGAGACTTACTTACTCGTTCTTCTTGCTTGCAACGCAGCCAGTATGCCTATTAAGTGCAACTAAGTACGTAGGTGGGGTGCCTTTGCAACCATATACTCGCATACCACTTAACTTTCGTTACTTGTGTATTAACCGGACGAGTCTAAGACGACCTTTACGAGAGAGATAGAAGCACTCATTTATATGCCTTCGAGACCTTTTTTCAAACTCTTCCTTCAATCCTGCCAAGTTCCGGTACACAATGCTGATTTGAATTCCACTTTATGCTCTTTAAAACCCGTTTTTTTGCTGATTTTGCAGATTCTTGGGTCCGTGAGAACTATATAGCGAGTTCCAAATAATATGCTTTAAGTAATTTTAAATTACACAAGAATAAGAATGTGATTTTTTGAGTTTTGAATAGCAAAAAAAAAACATATTGGACGTGCGACAATCTTGATATGCAAGATGAATATGGTAGAAGTTCTTTTGGAAATCATCGTTCACTAAAGGTGTAACCATCGCGCCTCTAGATTTTTTGTAATCTTCAATATTCTCGATCCGGTGCTTGCGGCATTGCATCTAAGCAACCTGTGAGTGATCAGTTATGAGAATATTTTGCTAATAGCCATTTTGGATCAACAACCACTACAATATTTATATTAGTGCTATTTAATCCGGTACATTATGATATTCTTTAGTAAATTTAATTTACTTGCAATATTCTTGATGTTTTTTTTAGTAATTTACATTAAACAGTTAATATTATAAAATAAAATGAACTCAAGGGAAGCAAAAAGTGATAGTAGTGACTGATATTTTTCAAAATTAGAAAATTGGGTAAATTAATTCTTAAAACAATTTTATTATTTATAAAATGTTACTAAAAATTATAAAAATTCAATATTTTTAGTAAATGTTCTTAAATATTTAATAAAACTACGATACTTTACTTGATTCAATCACTTTTCACTGTTTTTTATTTCATTTTGCGCAGAAACCGCATAAGTCCAAAAGTAAAACAGTCTTTATTTTATATATTAGGATTATTGAATCCTAATCAATTTTGATTGGCGACATTCACCACTTTCATTTCATGCAGTATGGACTTACAAGTATTTATATATATATATGGGGCGTTCCACACCAAATCGGAAATTATGTTACTTTTGCATATCAAATATTTTTTAAATGTTTTTTTTCTTTTGGTGCTCGTTGAAATTAGCTACCATGATTTTTTTTGAATTTTTTTATAAAGCGGTTTAAGAGTTACAGGTTTTTGAGAAAACACGATTTTGACGTAATTTTTTTTAAAATGCTTATAACTCGGACAAAAATTGATCAAATTGGATGCTCTTATAATGCAAATTTTTGTTTTTTCACGCAGTTTTTAATGAAAATGTAAAAAAAATTTTTTTAATTTTCAAAAAAAAATTAAATTTTAAAAACAAAAATTTCATTTTTAAGAATGTATGTATCGATCGATTTTTTTCAAATTTTTTTGTAAAAAACTAGTACTAAATCAAAAATTGTTTATCTTTGTCTTATTGTGGGCAAACGATGGGATCTCTTTATTCTGTAATTTTTAATTTTTCTAAAATGGTAGGTGGCCAAGTGCCTAACTTACAATTGGACTAAATCACACAAATTTTTCACACAATAAATGTGATCAGACTGCGTCTCTCCGAACTTAACCTTCTTACTGTTTAAAATTAAGATTTGGTCAAATTGCAAGTTTGGCATTTGGCTACCCACCGTTTTAGAATAAGTAGATCTCATTCTTAGCCCGCAATCAGACAAGGATTTAAAATTCTTAATTTAGTAATAGTTTCTTACAAAAAATTTTGAAAAAAATCGATCGATACATACATTCTTAAAAATGAAATTTTTGTTTTTAAAATTTAATTTTTTTTACGAAAATTAAAAAAAATATTATTTTACATTTTTATTAAAAACTACGTGAAAAAACAAAAATTTTCATTATAAGAGCGTCCAATTTGATCAATTTTTGTCCGAGTTATAAGCATTTAAAAAAAAAATTACGTGAAAATCGTGTTTTTTCAAAAACCTGTAACTCTTAAACCGCTTGATGAAAAAATTTGAAAAAAACCATGGTATCTAATTTCAACGAGCACTAAAAGAAAAAAAATATTTGAAAAATATTTAAGATGCAAAAGAAAAATAATTTCCGATTTGGTGTGGAACGCCCCATATATAAAATAATTTGATTTCTGTTTTTTAGAATTTTGAGCAGAGTTTTGAAAAAAGGAAATAAAATTTTGTGACAAAGAGATGACTCTTGAGCTATTATTGCACTTGATCCTTTCTCCCCCCGCGAAGAAGGCGGCGGCCAAAGGACGTCCCGTGGTCATCGAAAGGACGAAAGATTTCCTGGCCGGACGTCACTTCGCATGCGGGAATATTTATGCCTTGCAGGGGGACACGGGTATTACGTGGGAACGTCCAAGGAAGCAAGGGACTTTATTTCTCCGACTATATATATATATATATCTATATGCGTATACTTGGAAAGAGTACGTCTTGTAGGCACGTCGAATGACTCGTTATACCTGTGTAGTACCAACGTTTAAAGACGGCTAAAAGCATCAGAAATATACTTGAACAATTTGCCCCCTTCCCCTCAATCCTCACCTCTGTCGCAGCTTCTTAAACTTACGCATTTCTTAAGTCCCGAAAAACATTTGTGGCAATGCTAATTTTATTTTTCACACCCCGCAAGTCTGGGGATATATGGTCACGGAGCGCGTATTTAAAAAAATTTACATAATGGTTCCCTTTTGACATGTTTATGTACACACACAAGAAAAAAGCACACGAGTCTATATAGCTAAAGGTGTATATATATATATATATATATACTTGGGACATAAGGAGCGGGGATATTGTTGGCAAAAAGGAAATATAACTGGTTGGAAGTTTCGCGAAGGTTGGGACCGAGAGGGATTAAAAATCCCGCTATTGTGCAAGATCATAAATACGCGATTTGTCCAAGCAGAGAGACCACCACACCGCCATATGGGTTAATGCAGCATCGGGCGGTTTTTTCTCTTCATTTTTTTTTAACAAGAGAAGCAGGCTGGCCCCTACACTCTTAAGCTGTGAGCTTAAATCTCAAAATGTTGGCTTCTTAAGAGCTTAATTGTTTCTCGATTGGGCTTTCGAGTTGCTCCTTCAGATTCACATTTTCCGGTTTCTTTTTTACATATTCTCATTATATGCGAGAAAGTATTATTTTTATTATACGCACTTACTGTCATAATATACAAGTATTTTTAGGGTGAATTGTAAAATGATTATGAAAATTATGCTTTTATATTTTGACCGCTTGGAGTATAGAAAAAGTCCTGCTGACATTATTGGACGAAGATAATTTACTAAATGATAAACCAGATTTTGCTTGAAACTTCCCAATTTTTACATTTGCTAAAATTAAAATTCAGATCAGAATTAAAAAAAATGACTGCCTAATGTGGTGGATAAATTTTTATAAAAGTGGTTGATAAACTTCTGTTACTAATTTTTATAAAGAATAATAATGAAAACATTTCTAACCAACAAATATTTTCCTGCAGTTTAACACACAAAAAAAACAATTCCAATCTTGAGAGTTTATTATTTTCGATGAGAGATATTTTTGTATTTTGTTTCGTTGATTTGTATATATATATATAGAAAAGATGATGCTTGAGATTTTTTTCCTTCCTTCTTTTTTTTCTTTGCTTCACCTTGTTATGTAAATGATGCTCTTTCTCACTGGACAAGTATCATCACATCGAGAATAATTTTCATTGGCGTTGGCGATCGATCGCTCGACTAAGTAAACCTGCAGATATTTTCGTAGGCGTGCGACACACTCGTCGCGATTTGCAAGTTACGAGTTTCCTTCCGCGACATACAAGACGATGATTTGCGCAATAGAAAAAGATATAATACACGTTTCCAATGTAGTCATTCAATACCCACACATTTTAATAATCATATTATTATTAACACGATGAGTGATGATTGTGTGAACTGCAATGCAATTTCACGCATTTCTTTTATATTTGTCGAATAAAAACTTATTACTTTGTCAAGAAATATATTTATCTTCAGAAAATTAAATCCTCTGATTTGAGCAAAAACAGGGGAAAAAATTAATCGTCAATATTTAATTGTCAGAATGGTTACAATTAGGCCCGGATAGAAACCAATAGTTGAGCCCTATAAATGGTGTCAATTTTTCTTTTTGTAAATTGACCAAAAATGTATGATTCCTATTTTTGGTTTGGATGACCAAAAATCTGATTCGGCTAAATAAAAAACCACTGGCACCTGAATAGTTTGCGTAAGCAAAATAAAATGAAAGATTTAGCATTGCGACAAAGTAAAATTAATTTACTGAAAGCACTACTCTTTTCGAGTAGACTGGACGTAATTGGATCGCGTGAGTTTAATGTACTTTAGTTAGCCATAAATCCTACAAGATATTCGCCGATGAATGGAGCTTGTTATTTTCATTTAATGGTTCATAGCGTCCTAAATCATTGCTGCGCGATGAATTTAAGAAAAATGATAATAAAAAAATACAGTGCTCCCTAAATGCTACCAAATATTAAAGGAGTTTAAATATAAGTTGAATATTAAAGAAGTTGGGCCACTGTATACTCATAATATTATTTCCGAACTGGAATTATGTTCTTGACACCTTTGATGTTTTGACACGGAGTGAATAATATAGTTATATGTAAGTCACCTGCCGAAATTTACAGTTTTTCTAAGGATATCAAATTGAGACAAAAAAACGAATTAAAACCTTGAATTTTCAAATCTATTTGATTACAATTAAATTTTATGAAATTTCAATTAATCGTACATTCTACGACACTGAGAAAACGATTTATTTGATTCAAATATATTTTGTTTAACTTTAAATCAAACTTAAAATAATATTTTTGAATCAAATCAGTAGATATTTTCTATATACATATTGGGATTAAACTTCCAAACTAATTTCAATTAACCAAAATCACTTAAAATTATTTTTCTATTTAAATTAAGTAGGGTCAGTTGGGGTAAATCGGAACAGATTTGCTATGTTTCACCAAAAACATAAGTTTTTTCTTTTAAATCGGAATACTTTCGGTTTTTTTGTGTTTTGAGTTGTTATTTCACTTCCGTGGAACAATTTTATGGAGTAGTAAAAAATATGGTTATCATTGAATCGTAATAACCAACTGTTCCTATTTACCCCTAAATTTTTCAACTTTGCTAAAATTTAGGGGTAAATAGGAACAGTTGATTATTTCTTACGAAATTTGAGAAAAAATCAATTTCAAGTCTGGAAATGTCAAGAGATATAAAGAATTAGACAAAAAATGGTGTTAGTCATAAAATAATTCAAAATAAGAAATAATAATGCATTATATAAGTTTAAAAGTATTCCATACCAAAAATTCTAACACATTATACAATTATGTTGTTAAATACTATGTACCGATGCGCTTATACATGAATACTATTTTTAATGCATTTTTATAATGCTGAAAATAGTGTTGTAGTTTGATAAAAATAATTTTTTAATTTATATTATCAGAAATATTATTGAAATTTCTGCTGTTCCGATTTACCCCGAATTTCCAGTTTTAAGGGGTAAATAGAAACAGTCTCCTATTTTTAAGAAAAATTTTCAAAATGAAAAAATCAAAGTTGTTTTTTGTTGTAGTATTAATAAGAGATAATTATAAATTTTTATATGAATTTTTAGCTTATTTTTTTCAAATGCGAATCAAAAAAGTGAAAGGGTGTCTTCTTTGATTTTCAATTTTTTATGCAATAGGAAATATTTTTGTATATACTGCTGCTAATTGACAAACTGAAAATGGGGAAATACTTATAACCTGTTGGGGGTGATCTAAGGTACAAGGTTTAAGGCTGTATTTATTTTAAAAAAATTTTATTTATCTAAAATAAGTAAATAACTACTGTTCCGATTATCCATTGTTTCGATTCACCCCAACTAACCCTATATTGTTTTCTCAGTGAATTAAATACATATTAGAAAATAAAAACTTTAAATAATTTACTAAAAATTCAATTACATTTTTTCTAAAAAAATAAACTCTACAGAGACTTGCAACTTAAAAGTGCAAAAATTTTAAATGATTTAATTTCAAATTTTTTTAAAATTTAATTATTTTTAAAAATTCACGTTACGCTATACTTTTAATATTCAATTGTTATCTGAAATTTAACAAACACTAATTTTTAAATCAATTTTTATTAAAAAATTCTTCAAGAATTCAATTATTTAATGCAGATGATTGTTAGGTTCTCAATTTGTAATTTTTGCTACCATTTTTATCTTAAAATATTGAATAAATTGTGCTGAAATTGTACAAAAGTTTTGATACTTAAAAAATTAATTATTACAAATTACTTTAAAATTATCAGTTGTCATGGTCACTTCTAATCAATTTCTGTTTTTCAACGATTTGAAAATGTTTAATTATACATAAATAATTTTTGAATTATTAAAACTTTTCCACATCACTGACCTTTTTTATTATATTTCTTTCTTACAAAATTTCAGCTCAGCTTATTAAATAATTAAAGAGAAAAGTGGTAGAAAAAAGTACCATCGAATTTCTAAAAGTCATATGCTGTTAAATACAAAAATAAATAATTTATTGAATAATTAAATGTTTCTTAAAATTTAATTCTTATAAAGAATGTTATCATCAAATTTTTAAATAATTAAATTCTTTTGTCGAATTTTAATAAAATTTTAAGAATATAAAATTGTCAGATAAAATTTTATAAATGGGCAAAATATTTTCTGCCCGGTTTTATTTTTTGAGCATTGAATTCCTCATAAAATATCATCTTATAAATAATTTTGCACTGAAAAATAGCATTTGCTCTTGAAAATTTGGCCGGACTTCCAAGGAGCACTTTCCCAGAAATCTTTCTACATGGGAGGTTACTTGGATACAGAAAGTTAGAGAGAATTTCTGTCACACAAGCGACAAAAATTTTTCCCAAGCCGCCATTTTTGTGTGGACAAATAAAAATCGAGAAAAAAGTGACATTCTTTTTTTCGACGCACTGCCTGATATTTAATCCATTTTTCTCAAGACAAAGAACGAGGGGTCCATGGGTCAGACCACGCCCCGCACGTATATGCGTCAATCTTATTCATAATGCTTCGAGAGCGTGTATGTAATTCCTTGCACATGTGCATTGACTCCCCCGCCAAAAAGAATATATCCCTCTTGGACACACACATACACAAACACATATATACAATTAAGAGGCCTAAATCGCGCGAGATCGCGCCTCAAAGGGCGTGTCCACTTTCGATAAAACACCGCAGTAAATAGAGGTGAGAAACGAAAATTTGCGCCTCGACTGTCGGCTCTTTCGACAGTTCTCCGTGAGCTACAAAAAAAAGAAGTAAATGCAATTTTTTTTTGCTTCCAAACCACACTTCTTTTATACAGAGCACAAATATGTATATTCAAAGTTCAATTATGTATTTTACAAGAATTTTTCCTTGCAGGTGCCATACCATATAGTGTAATAATCAGGTTAAAAATGAACATTAACATTTTTTGCAAAATTTGTAAACCCATTTTTTTATCGCACCCCCCGGGGGTCTATAGAAAGCGTGATATAATTTTACTTTTCGTAAAATTTTTAATGAGGCTTTTGTCAAGTTAAATGCTTTTTTTAAGTGTACGTGAAAAATTTTCTCTACAGTGTTGAGGGTACCAAAATACATATATTTTGGTTCGCGAGATTATATATATACATATATATATATATACAACTCGCAAAACGGTGAGTCTCTTATCAAGACGAGTTTCGAGAACTTAACGGACATATACGAACGAAAACGATCTCGATTGATTTATAAATGCGAAATGGATTTTGCGGAATTTATTGCTGCAATTATCTGTCTACGAATATTCGAGAGAGGAACTCATTGAAGGGGAGGGACGGATGAAGGGAAGAAGATTCGAGGGTCGAAATCGCAGAGGCGATGCGCGATTTATCGCGCGCCGAACGGACTTTGCCGATAGGTACAACACCTCAAAAACATCTCACGTCCGGTCTCAACTTTTCGGGTTAAAGAAACAAACAAAAAAGCATGAGAAAAATAATCAAAATATAAAAAGGAAAAATATTGCGTTTACATCGCGAGAGAAATAATGTTTTGATAAAAAAAATTATCTGACAATTAATTACAGTTGATATGCTATTAGTATTTTTTTGTATTATTCGAGTGCTTTGGAAATTTATGGAAAATTAGAAATAAAATTTATTTTCATTCACGAGTATTTTTATTTCTATTTTCATTATCATTTTTGTTTTAACTTTTTATTTTGACTTCCATTTTTACTTAATTTTTTTCAATTTAATGTTTAGTTCACAAATAAATAAAATTTAGATAAAAATGAAAGTGAAAATCAGAATTAAAAATGTCAAAGTAAACACAGTAAATTGTGAGGTGTTAAAATAACACCAGAATGGATTAACATAATCTACAACAGATTGATCCCTCTAGAATTAAATTAACACCAAAAAGAATTAAAATAATCTATTTTAGTGTTATTTTTAACTATGAATGACATTTTATTTTAAATTAAACACCAAAGTCAAGAATTTGTAAAAATTCAACGAATTTAGCTTCTCCAGGGAGAATAGTAAGTTAGTTACTAACTTAATTACCCACTTATTAACTAACGTAGTAACGTAATTACTAAATTCAATTGTGTTCAAAAAAAAATTCTAGTAAAAATTTTAATTCTCTTTATAAATAATAACATTTTTCTCTGATATTTAATTATTTTACAAAATTTTAATCAAATTCCTCGAAAAATGTAATCATTCTTAAAAATCTTATTAAAATTCGTCCAAGGAATTTAATGATTTAAAAAATTGGTTGATAACATTTTTTATGAGAATTTAATTTCAAGAAACATGAAATTAATAAATTATTTACTTTTGCATTTAAATAATTAAATTCTTGTAGAATTTTTTAATAAAAATTGATTTAAAAATGAATTTCAGTCAAAATGTTAGATTATAATTGAATATTAAAAGAAATATATAGAGTAAACTTTTTGGAAATAATTGAATTTTGAAATTACTATTTTTGAAAAAGTTTAATTGAATTTTTAAAAATATTTATTTGAAGTTTTTATTTTCTAATATGCATTTAATTAAAGAATTTATGAATAATTGATATTTCGTTAAATTGATTAGTAAATTATTTTTAAAAATAATAGATATAAAGTAAAATTGTAGTTAAAAATTTCTAAAAATAATAATTGAATTGAAGTAATGAAAATAATTTGGAACAAGTATAATATGCTTATAATATAAAATAATGATTTTATTACTTAATCACCTTAATTATTATATTATTTGAAAAAATCGATCACTCCGAGTTGAAGACTCGTAGTTATTAATATCTTCATGTTTTATAGTTATAAAAAAATTGAATAAACTAAAATTTCATTAATTGTAAAAATTAACACCAAAATTAATTATTTTAATCTTTTTTGATGTTAACTTAATCGGCAACACTTTTTAATACCTCACGATTTACTGTGAAATTAGAAATGACAGTGAAAATAGAAATTCTTTTCCGAATTGGAACCAATTTCAAATGGAAGATTAAAACCACAATTTGATGATATTTGTTATACATCAGAAAAAACCGTGATCACAATATTTGCCAATTATTTACCCTAATCGAAAAGAAATGAAAAAAAATTGCTGATACTTATTTTTGAAGACTATATTTTTAGTGAGGTCTTGTGTTTTCGGCACAACACGTGCGTCCGCTCGAATTTCGTAGAAAATTATGCTTGGCCCGCACGCTTCCTTCAGTTTTGGTTACCCTTTATTAAAAAAAAGCCCCGGCAGCTAACTAATCAGATCTTGTTTGTGGGTGGTTATAGACAGTAGGAAAAAAAAATGATGTCGAGAGAGAAAAATAGAAGTATTAACCAAGTTGATGCCGTAATCACTTTACAAAGAGGGGCGTGTGTATCGGTGTGTGTGTTTGTATATAGTTTTGCCGGAAATAGGGTTGTGTCGAGAGGCTCGAACATGAGATTAGGCGGTTTTAGGTGATTCGATAAAAAAAAGAGGAAGTCGAGGTGCGACAAATTGACGCGCCACGAAATAAAAAAACAGGATTAGCGCTATGGGGAATGTATTTTTACTCTAATTTTGAATTTTTTCTGTACTTATTTTATTACTTTGTGGGATCTTAAATATCTTGGAACGTGAGAATTCGTAAGATTTGGAGACAGTAAATCCCAATGATTACAGAACCAATTTGTTGGGACAATTTAAAATTTTTAAGATTGAAGGAAACCTTACAATTATTTCAAAAATTGTAGGATAGTTAAAAATTATTCTAAAAATTCTGAAATATTTTAAACTATTACAAATTTTTGTGTACTATTACAATAAATGCCAAAGATTTAAAGTCATCCTTATTAGGACTGTAAAAAATTACTTTAAGTACTTTAAAGACATTCTTAATATATTTCACAAATTTTAGGTCATCTTCAATGTATGTAGAGTCCAAGCAACACTGGACAGTCTTAAAATATATTGTAAAAATTCTAGAGCATTTTTCAAAATATCTTAAATACTTTGGGACAAAGTCAATAAAGTCTAAACTTTTTCTTGGATTTTCTTAAATATTCCAGGGAGCAGTCCATAATTTTTTGCCTATATTTTCACTACCAAACCAATTTTATGTTTACTTTTTTAAAATCATCATTTAAATAAGTGGAACAATTTTTTTATTCTTGTCTAATTTTTTGTTGTTGTATTATTGGTCTCATTTGTCGATACATAGAAATTAAATACAGCGCAATGATTCTTTTCTGTCTTGAAATTGCCTTTTAGCATCGTAGTAGCCCAGCATCAATGTTACATATAATATGTTCTTAAATTGTTTTTTCAACTTGTAATGATGAAAGTTGAAGTCTTCGAAAGCATCAACTCATCGAACGTCGTTTATCGTTTACGGTTCATGAAAGCACACACATATATATATGTACACACTCGCAGCAACCGAATTTGATCGTAAAATTTGTGTTTCATTAGCACTGGCCTTATATGTAGTATATATATACACATATATATAGACGAGGCAGGTGAAGGCGAACCTCGTTTTCTGCCTTTCATACTGCCTGAATATATTCATTCATATATTTATATTTAATGGCGTACAAAAATTTATGTACATCAGAAGTAAAAAAAACTCATTTAGTACACCATATTCTTAAGTTTAGACAAATCAGTGTTTATGAATTAAAATTAAAAATACTTTGTATACACTCAGTATTAATTAATTAATTGTAATGCATTTCTAATTGCAATTTATTGTAATGTATACTATCGGTATTAATTAATATAATATATAATAGTGTACACAAAGTATTCTTAAAATTAAAGGTGAAAGATATTCTTAAAATTATTCCTTAAAGTATTCTAAAAAACGAATGCTTATATTTTCACATCCTGTTTCGAATAATTGGAGAAAACTACTATGTTGTTTTGTAGATATACATATGTTTCTACAAATTACAAAAATTATTAAAATACCTATTGTAAATTAGAAAATTGAAGAAAAAAAATTATAATTCTGTACGTTCAAAATACAATAACTTTTTGTCTCCATTAGAGATTTTGAAAAATCGTGATGAACGTAACATGAGTAGTAAGTGAGAATGAAAGAGACAAGGACAGAGAGTGAAATAGTGATATAGAGAGATAGTAAGGGATAGAGAGAGAGAGAGAGAGACAGAGATAGAAGTCTGTTTTAGAGAGACGCTTTCAGGGAACTTTGAAAGCTAATGTCAACTGTGAACGTTGAATATGTGCTCGAGGATTATCCTATGTGTGTATTTCTGGGTAGATTATCGGCTATAATTAAGCGTCTCTGAGATGTGACGGCGAATTAGGTATATATATATGTGTGTGTGTGTATATGTATGTGTATTAAGTTATGCACCTGAATGTTGTTGCACATGCACCTTCTTGTCATGAGATCACCGTCTATATATCCTAATATAAACAAGGATGTTGCTAGCGCAATTGTTATTAAAGTAATCCTTGTTCATCGTTTACAAACATCTTGAAATGTCTTTTGAAAATATCCTACCTTTTATACATTGTACTATACATATGGAATCTCGTCGAAAAATAAAGTATCGCCTGTAATTAAATGCAATGAAAATATATCCCCAACACCTTTTCCAACTAACAATAATAAGAAGCTAGAATTTCATCTTAAAAATTGAGTATATAACATAAATACACATTTTTTTCATGTTTTTGTATAGTTCCAACCTGTATATAATATACATTATTTCTAATTGGATATAATGGTCCAAGTGGATAATTCTTATAGGAGAATTCAAATCAATTACAAGTTGATAAAAGACAATTTATTAACAGAAAGTTGTATTGCATTGGGAATTTTTAAATAACTTTTCTATGTTTTTTAAATTTGCACTTATTAATTTTTCTTTGAATTAAAAAATTTGTTTCATAATTTTTAATCTAATATTTCTTTAACAACTATAATAAATAATAAATAGATATATTCATTTTTTGGTACAATTTTTATTTCTCAATAACAATAATTGTTCACAAACTCATTCTCTTCTTATAGAGAAAAACACTTTACACACGCAAAAAAATATTCACCTGGAACAGCTAAAAATTTAGCTAGATTAGTCAAATGTTTAGTTGTTTTAGTTAAGACTTTCGCTATTTTAGCGAAACTTATCGCTGTTCCAGATAAAAATTGTTTTTCGTGCATATTCCCGTTTCCTAATTTTTTTGTAGAAAATTTTAAATTTTTATAACGAAATAATTTGCATCATTTCTATTTCTTAATTAAAACTGCTTTAATAAACTTCAAAGCTTTTTAAAAATAAGAGGGAAAAAATGTTTATAAATTCTATTTGCCAATTGCTAATTTTAATTGAATATAAAATTGAAAATTAAAAAAATTTTTGAAAATAAAGGAACAATTTTTACTCAAAAAGATGTTCTGTTACATACCTATTTATTTACGAATTTGGATTATTTAAAAATTATTGAAAAACATCAAAATTATTTAATTATTATTATTTTTTCAAAGGAATTAAGATTTTCAAAAATTTCAACTTCAACTCCTTTTGAAATTAAACAGCTTATAGAAGTATTATCATTATTTTAAATTAAGAATTGAATATTTGTCCCATAAAATTTAGGAAGTTCTTTCCTTTAATTATTTAAAAAATTTTACTCACATAGATACGGGACTTTTTTTTTAAAATCGAAATTCCTATGAATTTAGAAATATTCCAGTAGAAAAAATTCACTATTTGGAAAAATTCCCACAGTTGAAAAAGTTTTCATGAAACTTCAAATTATTTTAAAAAAATTAAATAACACTTTTTCAAAAAAGAATAATTCTTCAAAATTGACAATTAAAAGTAATAGAAAATTCAAATTTTTAAATATTTTAATTTGATACCTTTTCAAAATTATTCAATTATTTACATAGAAAAGTAAATAATTTATTGAATAATCGAATGATTTTTTCAATTTAGCACTTATGAAAAATTTTATCAACAAATTTTAAAATAATAGAATTCTTTTGACGAATTTTGATTAAATTCTTTTTTAAATAATTGAATTCGTAAAAAATTATATTAGATATGAAATTAATCGAATTATTGCTATGAAAATTTATAAAAAATTTGAGAACAATTGAATTCATGAGCAATTATTATTATTTATGAGAAGAATTAAAAAGTACAATTTCAATAAATTTATTTTTAAATAATTAAATTCTTCTGTGAAATTTATTTAAAAATTAGATATTGAAAATGATTGAAATTCAAAATTAAAAAAATTTTTTTTTTTGAAAATTCATAATTTTTTTTTAAAAAGTATATAAGAAGTTAGCCACGCGCCATAACGCGCTAATTGTTGATAGTTTTTTCTTAATTTTTTGTAGTTTTAATTTTACTTCGTTTAGTAGTTTTTATTTTAATTTTTTTTATTGATGAAGTAAAGTATACCAACTTCTTAAAATTCTGTAATAGCAATGAAACATTGTAATATTATAGACGATGATTGTAAAGGTTCACTAATTCCTTGCTGTTATTGTGATTGACTTGCATTGTGCGCATTCGTCAAAGAATATATACTTAAAGTGTATCCTAATAGCCTGTAATAATAATTTTACTCTATTCTCTTGTGGAAAGACCACAAACGCCAAACACCCATGAATCCGTTAGTGCGAGTAGCAATTCCTAGATTACAACTCATGGGATATAATAATCCACGGTATATCATTTGCGCTCCATAATCTCTCGCGGTAATCTTTTCTCCTTTCATAAAATTTAACTTTTTTGCGATATTTTAAAGCGCAACAATGCAATCTACACTGTGACTGTGAATCGTGACGATATGGGACACGAAAGATTCTCTAATGTATATATATATATATATATATATATATATTTTCTTCATTGTCCATCAAGACGAGAGGGCTTAAAAAGGTCAGAACCTCGAATAGAGGGAGGAAGCGAGGTGGCAAAATCCGTTCCTGGAGCTCTAGTTACCGTATTTCAAGCAAAGTACTGTGTCAAAGTGGAGTTGTAAAATTTATTATGGCGTTCGAGTTAATTTGCACTTAATGCTCACGAGCCATGTAAACGATATATAAGAAGAAATTGGATATGTAATACAAACGATGATATTACAGTTATTTTCAATTTAGATTTACAATTATTTCATGACAAATTTTTTTTCTATTTTATAAATGAGATGAGAAATTTAGTTTTTAAATTACAGGAAGAATAAGTGTGGGAATTCTTTCCGATATACTCTTCGCAAATATCTTTGGATATCTTTATAAACTATTTGTACATATATCCCTTTTTTTCGCATTCTAAAAATTACAAAACATTAAAAAATTTTAATTTTCGAACAAAATTTTAAAAACTCTTTGTCTTCTTTTAAATATTTCCTTCTAATACTAAAGAGATAAAAATTCTTAAAAGATTAGAAACATTCTTTCTCCCAGAACATTCTTGATTTCTTAAAAACTCTCCAA
Source organism: Leptopilina myrica (nomen nudum) (assembly GCA_032872475.1). Classification (NCBI taxonomy): domain Eukaryota; kingdom Metazoa; phylum Arthropoda; class Insecta; order Hymenoptera; family Figitidae; genus Leptopilina; species Leptopilina myrica (nomen nudum). The sequence continues at coordinate 18,084,436 of CM065459.1, forward strand.
GGGGAACATTTTTCTTTATCTCGCATATTGTAGGTACTTTTATAAAATTGTATATTTAAGTTCTCAAAATGCATTTTAAGTTATAAAAGAATAAAGGGACACAAACTTATTGAGCGGGGGTTCAACTGTGTTAGAGACATTAACAACTTAGCGCTGCTTAAATTATATAATTCCATAACACGAAAACTTAAAAAATGTAAAATTGAAAAGTTTTCCTCTTATTAGAAATTCGTGCGTCTCGAAAGTTTTCGTCAACTTTTCTCTTTCTGTAGATAAGAAAGAAAAAGTGAAAGATATTTTTTTTACTTCAAAACAAGAATAAGAAAAATCGTGCGCAAAGAGTAAAAGTTTTCTTGACTCGTGGTCGTTATATATATAGAGGACAGTGACCGTAGTGGTATAAAGGTGTACAATAAGAGAAGACGAGAATTTTATTATGCTAATATTACGATTGAGTCGCGACCCAGTTCCCGTGGGATCCTTTACAAGACTCGGTCAGGAGTGAGTGAATTTCAGTTCTCTATTATAATATCTATATACAAGCGCCATATTAACCGGTATTATAACTATATCTAAAGCTACTTGTCAAGATCGATAATTTGCTCCAGGTACGGTACACCACGAATGGGGTGATCGTTAACTAAAACTTCATTTCCAGTCTGAATTTCGAACAGAGGGGTTGAAACTTGAACCTTCTCCAAAACTTCTTCAACACAATGTGTGTATATATAGTACGCGTGCGGTTAAAAATATTCCTAACCTCACGAATACAAAAATTTTCTTATTAATTTTGAACTAAAAATTAGCAATAATTTGTGCTCTACCGCGCGGTTAATTTCTTGCTTCCTGCTTTTAAAAATAAAATCAGCAATTTTAAAAATAATAGAGTTTAAAAAATTTTTCATAAAAATAAAATATGAATTAGAATTTAGTTTTGTACACTGAAAAAAAAATTTATTTGATTCAAATAACTTATTATTTGACTATTATCAAATAAATATTTACTTGAATCAAATAATTTTTATTTAAATCAATTAAATAGTATTTGCTTCAAATACTGAAATATTTGATTCAAATGAAAATTATTTGATTTAAGTGAATATTTATTTGATAATAGTCAAGTAATCGGTTATTTGAATCAAATAAATTTTTTTTTCAGTGTTATGTTTTTATTATAATAGTCATAAATTCTTAGATAGGAAATTTAGGAAAAATTCAGAGATTCTTATTAAAAAGTGCCTATAATGAAAAAAAGTAAATTTTCAGAATTCATCAACAAGTCTGAATTGTTGTCTTTCTCGTTCGCCTCATAAATTATGAAATTATCACAAATTACCAAACCATAAAATTTTTCTATATCAGACAATAATTTTTTTTCAAGTAACTTGATTCTTGAACAACTATCATAAAGTTATTATACTTAGAAATTATTTAATGATTAAGTTTGTTATAAATCTTTCAAAATTAATTGGATTTTAAAAGAGTTTTCTAATACAAATTTATTTAAAAATAAATTTTATAGTTAAAATTTTAAATTAAATATTGAAATCCTTATTTTCCCAAAGGCCATTTTTACCAAAGTATTATTTTTCCAACAAACGTTTTCTTCAAACATTGTTTTTTTTAATTTTCAAATTTCAAAGTGCAACTTCTAATAGGTAACTTTTATTTGTTCTTGTCGTTGTTACTTCTATAAATTGATATACTCTTGATTCCAAAGTGAAATTTGTTATAGAAGAATTAAATAAAATTTCTAATTTCCAGTATTATTCGATTATAAATAATGAAAAAATGCTTGCATAGTTTTGACTTGTCAAACCATGTTTTTTGAAGAAAGAAAACAAAAATATACACAAAATCCGATTTTAAACTGCAGACATAATGAATGAAAGACAGAATTAGATTATTATTGTTAATATTTTTTAGAAAACTCAATATTTTTTAATTTTTTAAACATAATCTTTTAAAAACGAAAGTAAGTTTTAATAATAATAATAATGATTGTTAACTTAAACATTTAATTAAAAGTAAATTTTATTTTAAAAATATTTTAATAACCTTTCTATAAGAATTTCCTTTCTCTTCACAGAAAAGAAGAGCAGTGAGAGAAGGGGAGGGAGGAAGGAAGAAGGTAAGATTTAATTGCATGTAACGAAAACATTTCAAATCAACAGGCGAACAAAAACGTATCAAATGTCAAGGGGTTGGATCCCCAAAAAAAGCGCACTTAATGGAACAATGGAAACTCTGGTATAGTAACACACAGAAAATGATGTGTTTGAATGTGGCTATTATATTGTTGCAATGTATATATATATAAAGTTTCTTAAAAGAATTTCGTTTCTTTTCTTAAATTCACATTCCCCTTTTTGGAAGGGTGGGGTATATTCTCTCTAACCATCAGACTTTTATATGGAAATGACGGCACCTTGCGTTCAAGTTTTGTGCTCTTCCTGCTTTAATCCTCTTCCCCCTCCTATCCCTTACCAACTAGTGTTTTCACCGCGACGTCCACACCGTGAGCGCTATTATAATCTGGACCTGTATATTTCTGACTGACTTCCGAGGCAAGTCGGGGACCCCCTTGCAGAAATTGAGTCGAGTGTAATATGAATAATTCATTCTTGTTGCGCGGGGGACGCGACTGGTACAAGGCCCCCTTGCGTTTGGTTTGAGGCGCGGCATTTATATATATATATATATAGAAAACGCATGTATAAATAAAAAAAGCGTCAAGCACACAATTCAGTTTGGAAATCTTTTTATCAGCAAACTGTTTTTTATATACAAAAAAAAATTTGATTTTACTTTTTTTGCAAATATTCATGTCGTAATAAGAAATAATTTAATTCTATTGATAGAGTCCCAGAATACAAAAAAAAAATCTTGATTTTCTTGAAGCTCTAAATGAACCAATTTTAAAAAACAATAGAACATGACACAATCTATGATATTAACATTCGTTGCATCTCAAATTTAGTAGCGCGGCTCTTCATTTTGAACCTATACCCTGTTCCACGAGAAAATGCTGTCGTAAAAAGACAAATTGGAGAAATTGTCACTATTTGCTAAATTTTAGAATTTGAATGGCCCATTTTTCAAAAAAGAAATTATGGCTAAGCTTTTTTAATAATATATTTGAAATCTATTAATTCTGACGATTCAATTGATATATAATTTTTTTTAACTATAAAATTGTGTATTCTCTGTTGTAAATTACATAAGGTAAAAAGTGAAAATTAAACGTTATTAGTGTACTCTCTAAATCTGAATCAACGATAAGTATGCCACTATTTCAATTAGCGCATATATGCTGATTGAAATTAGTGGCATACTTATCGCTGAGAATCAGTGAAATTTCGCTGATTCAGATTTAGAGAGTAATATATTTTAAATGATTAATAAATTTTCAAAAATAAAAAAAAATTAAAGTTTGGTAATATAATTTCAAATAAAAAAATTTTGTATTTTTAAAAAATTTGTATAGCAAAGTTTATAGATTCCAAATTTGTTAATAAAAATTAATTAATTGTAATATTTAAATATTTTTCATATTTTATATTCTATATTTTTTCTTTTATGAATACTGTCATAAACATGGGATGCTAGACTATGTGTCGGGAAAGAATTGGTCTTAAGAGGTTTGAAATTTAGGTGTTAAGTTAGTAGACAAAATTTTTATTGGTTATCTAGAACTTTCGGAAAACACAATGTTTTAAATTTTCCGAGAATACTGAAGCATTGAATACTGTTGTCCCATGATGTTTGTTATATTTTAAAAATATTCCTTAGTCATAAAGATATTTATACAAGCTGCTCCAGTATTTTTGGAAAAAGTCTTTGAAGTTTTTAGATATTTTAAAGCTGGCCCAATAAATATGTTACCTAATCTTCCGAATTTAGTGAAACTGTCACAAGATATTTGTGAGATTTTAGAAATATTCCAGGATCTTTAAGACACTTACAAACTACTCCAGGATTTCTGAAATGTTTTGAAGAAGTTTAAAAATATTCCAGAATCTTTAAGACACTTACAAACTGCCCCAGGATTTCTGAAATCTTTAAAAGAAGTCTTAAAATATTCCAGAATCTTTAAGACATTTACAAACTGCCCCAGGATTTCTGAAATCTTTTAAAGAAGTTTCAGAGTCACATTGCTGGGGCATTTGAGACCGTTGTAATTTATTGAATCTCTGACACGATATATGATTTTTTAAAAAAAATGTTTCATCCTTTAAAATATTTATCATCTGTCCCAGAATTTCTAAATGTTTATAAAATATTTTATAAACATCCTGGAGTTGTAAATTATATTTAATCTGTCCCCAGATATTTGAAATGTTTTGAAAGTATTCTAGAATGTTCGGAATATTTAAAAGTTCTTCTAATGATACTTGATTATTTTAAATCTGTCCCAAAATTTAAGTAATATGGAAGTGTGGTAGTCTAGAATTTTTCAAAGTGTTCAACGATACTGAAAGTAATTTCAAGCTGTCCTAAGATATTTAAAGTAATTTATAGCTATTCTAAGATACTTCTTTTTTATATTTTCTGGTATCTTTGTATTTTTTTAATTTCCTAAAATATTTGTGATACTTTAAAGATAACTTGAAATGTCCTAAGATATTTGGCAATTGGAATGTTTTTCAAGCTATCCTAGAATGCTTCGAATACTTAAAAACTGTCCAAAGATATTATCAATATTTTAACGATGTCCGACTTTATTTGGAGTATTTTCTAAAATCTCTGTAGTCTTTAGAATTTTTTAAAAACATCATTAAGAAATTTTAGTCTTGGAATCTTAAAAATATCCTGAAGCTGTCCCAGGATATTAATAGATAATTAGTAAATTAGCGTTTTCAAATTTCTATCACATCCAACAATAATTGAATTATATCCAGACATTTTTAATAATAAAGATAATAAATTTTAATTTTTTCTTTGAATTCAAACTAAAAAGAAGGAATTCCGAAGAAAATAAAATAATACAAAAAATATTCCAACATGTTCTTTAAATGTGTCGAATTTACAAAATTTCTCTGAAAATTTAACCATAAATAAAAATTCTACATCACGTGTCAATCATTTTTAAAAACCCTCACGTCAAACACATGATAATTTTAGTTGCTTATTAAATTTAAATATGTTTTTCATGGAACATATGGCAAGCAAGAAACTGATTTCCTACTTCAAAGAGAGGTTAATAATGACAAGGCATCATACGTAATACCATCTTTAAAAAAAGTTTTCGCAACTTAGCCTCTTCAAACCGACAATATGTATATATACATAAAAGAAAGTGCTAATTATGACTTGAATTATCCCCTTTCTTTTAAAAAAGTAGCATCTCCGCGTTGGAAAATAATCCCCTTATAACACTGAAATTATCTTCTTCATAAAGACAATTCTATATTATTAAAAAACAATGTGACAAGAATTTTCATTGAAACAATGGCTGCAATGACGTTATAAGTTAATTGAAAGAGAAAAAAGAAAATAAGAAAGAGAGAGAGAGAGAGAGAGAATTTCACTAACCCCAGAATCCAAGATTGTTAGCATAAAAGAAGGCAACGATGACTAGGAAGTAAATAACAATATTTATGTCTACATTTACCGAATAACAGTTAATATTTTTTCCATGCTCCTTTTTATTTTTTTCTTCTTTACTAATTTGTCAATAGAGCCCAATGGTAACAATGTTATCGGGGAAAAAAATCTTTGTGATGCGCGCCTGTTTCACGGTTTGCGTTTACCTTCCTGGGAATTTGCGAGACGTTAAAAGATGTTCACTGCCAAGATGGACAAATCTTTTTCTCTCTCTCGCGTACTTTTTTTCTTTTCTTGATTCGTAAGGGATTGCTAGATCCGACCGGAAGTGTCTGTCATTCAAGCTTTTATCGGGAAATATATAGTTATATATATATAGGTACATTTATATATATAGTTTTCGTGACCATATACGAAGGTGCCGTTTTCCTAAAAATCTGTAACCGAATACAACCTCTCATAGAAACTTCGAAAGTAAAGTGGATTTTTCAAGGCTCGCGTCAGTTTCACTTATATTCCAGAAAATAATCTCACATTACTTCCTTTACAATTTGGAAAAAAATTTACTTTTTCTTTTGCTCAAAAGTGCGGAAGTATAGTTAATGGAAGCTTGAAATTTATAAATAGCAAAAATTTGAAAATTTTGTTTTGAATTCTTTTTACGAATGATCAATTAAATTACAAAGCGGATAATGAATTCAATTTATTTTCAATTTTTCAATTCTTAGACGGAAAGAGATAAAAAAACAATTGTTCTCATTTTTCTAAACAAATTTGATGGTCTAAAATGTTTCCAATAACTATTTACTATTTTTTATTTTTTTTAATATTTTTAAATTAATATTTAATATTTAATCAATAATTTGAAAAATTATATAATAATAATTAAATGATAGTTATACTGCGGAAAAAGTTTAACCTGGAGGTCGATTACATTATTTCATTTCTACTTTCACTTTCACTTTGGTGGAATTTGATTTACACTTTCATTATCACCTATAACAGTATTTTATACATTTTTCATTTTCAAATCGATGGATTTTTTTCAATTTCATATTTACTCTCAATTTTAATTTCCAAATTTAACATTAACTTAAATTGAATTATATTTTCACTTTTACGCATTCATTACAATTCAAAAGGAAAATTTGTCAAATTGAAAGTAAAAATTAGGACAAAAAAATTTCTTTTAGTGTGAAAATATAAATTGAAAATTGAAAAAAAGAATGAAAATTAAATTGAAAAAAATTCCATCAAAGTGAAAATTAAAATAAAGATTTATCAAAGTGGAAGTGAAAATTAATAAGAAAATAACAATCTCTTACAATGAAAGTAAAAATGAGAGTTGAAACAGAAATGGAATTATATAATCGACCCCCGATTAGCTAGAAATTTATCTAATTATCAAAATTATTATTAGTTGTTTTAGTTAACAATTTTGCTATTCTAGAGAAACTTAGTTTCATTTTATTTCTACTGTCACCTTCATTTCCACTTTCACCTTTACAGAATTTTATTTTCACTTTAATTTTTACCTATGATAGTATTTTATTTTATTTTTTATTTTAATTTTTGATTGGATAACATTTTTTTTAATTTTATATTTATTCAATTTTAATTAAAAAGTTTCACTTCAACTTGAACAGAATTTTATTTTCATTTTTACACATTCTTGACAATTTATCAAAATGGTAATTAAATTGAATATAATAAAAAAAATTTCTACTGATTAAGTGAGAAAGGAAATTGAAAATTACAGTGTAAGTGAAAGTAAAAGTAAAAATCAAAATTTATCAAAGTGAAAATAAAAGATAAAATAAAAAAAAATCAAATCATTTATTTAGATTTTGTAGATAATATGTTTTCAAATCTACAAAAAAATTGTCAATAAAAAACATATCTTTATTTTTATGCTGCAAATGCTAAAAAATACAATTATTATTCTTTTTTTTAATTGAAAAATTATTTATTTATAATTCTAACTAATGTCAGATCATAATTTTTATATATAGAAAATAAATTTATTTTAAAGTTATAAAATCCTAATATGAAATTAGTTAGAAAAATAAGCAAAGGAATTTAATATAAAAAAATTGAAAAACAATGTTTTATGTTTAGTATTAACGCAGTTTAAAAGCAAAGATTATTTTCATGAAAATGCTTCAAAAATTACAAAAAGAAATTTTTTCATTTGGTAATTTGTTTGTGGATTCAAAAAATATGTTCTAAATTTTACTCATAGACTTCAAAATATCGAAATATAATAGAAATACAAAAATTTAAAAAGGGTCAAAATATTTTCTAACCGATTTCATTTTATGATCATTGAATTCGTCATATAAAATTACCTTAAACATAAATTTAAGTTTAAATGTAGTTAAAAAATTCGGCATAACCTCCTATTTTAAGTAAAAGTGAAAATAAAAATTAAATTACGTAAACAACCCCCTTAAAATAAAACAAAAAAATAAAATTTTTAAATAAAAAAATTTAACTATAGTAGCAAAATTATTAGTTGTTTCAGTTAAAACTTTCAGTATATTTTAGAGAAACTTATGTTCCAGATGAAATACTTTTTCCGTGAACTTGTAAGAATTACAAATATAATATTTTAGTATTCTAATATTATGAATTTAATTAAATAAAATTAATAAATCTGTTATTATTATTTTCATTTTCTTTTTTTTTAACATAAAGCAGGAGAGTTAGAGGGTTGGAATTTTGTTTGCTTATGATTGATTATATCGTGTTTTTTAGAAAATTTGAAAAGAAAAAAAAATCGTTTTGGACGAAAATATGAGAGATGAATAGCTAAAAGGAAGTTTAATACAATTTTGCCTCTGATTTGCTGTTATCTTTTAGAACCGATCAATTAATTATATCGACTTTGAATTACGTAGAGGGATTTTACGTCATGATTATGCCACAAAAGAGACACACACACATACACACAAACTTGTACACAATTTCAATCTCTCGCGACTCGCAGCAGCACGAAGTATGGCGCGTGACTAGCAGAAAATGGGGAAACCATTGTCGAACGACATCCATTGTATCATTTTGCCCACCCCAATATTCTATTCAATTTCATATATTCAATTTGATCGAAGCTTTATCGTAACGCGCATCATCGTTCTTTTTTTGGAGAGAGAGAGAGAGAAAGGCTTCCTTCGCGATTTTTTCATAAACGATCGTTTAGAAAACTTTTCATACGCACATTTAAATCTTCAAATTTCCCCTGTTAGGATCAATAACAAACAAAGTGCTTCTTGTGAAAAAAAAATATTCATAGGAAGCACGTTCTTGATTGTTTTAAACTATTTAATAAAAAATTTACCAATTTTAGAATTTTTGGTGAAAAACTATAATGGATTAAATTAAAATTCACAATTGAGTATTAATTTGATCTTTGAAAAAACTTTTTAATATGTAATATTTAGTAAATTCTTCCACAATTATTGTTTTTTAATAATTTCATGTCCAAAAAATTAATTTTATTATTTATTTCCAGTTCATACGTAAATTTTGTTAATTATATTGTGAAAGTAATACAAAATCTGGCAATACAGTAACATCTTTTAATTTTTCTTTTAACTCGAAGCTGTTGTTTACATGAGATTTTGGCAAAGGAATTACAGTTTTTAATTCTTGGTATATGAGTTTGGCTAAAAAATGAGTTGGACTATTTATAAGAGAAATAATTGGACGAAGAGGTGCATTGTCTTTGTAAATTTTTGGTAAACCATAAAATTTTGCCAAAGATGTATTGTCATTGTTAACTGATTATTATGATATTTATGTTTAAGAAAAACATTGTCATTCGAATTTTTTTTAATATGTATTTGTTATCTATAAAGATTTTCGGGAAAATAAAGAAATGGTATGTGTTTATAATCGATGGAATAAAATTTCGATTTGGAACAATAGAGTTCTTATGTGGATGCTTTGGAGATTGGAGGAATTGGAGCAGATATATAGTGAATCATGTTGTGTGTGTATATTTAACTCGAGAGAATAGAAGACTATTAATCGAGTGATGCGGTAACTGGTCAAGAAGGAACCCTGGTAGAATTAATTGGGTCAAAGATTAGTTGTTGAAGAATACTACTTGCATATAAAATCGTTTATGCCAATTTAGAAAATCGTTTCCGCTTGTCAATTATTGTTTAATTTTTTTTCTTCTCATTTGATTCGTAATTAATCTATCAAGAATTAATCGGAAAGAGCTATTTCTGGCTTTAATTTTCCTTAACAGTAATAATACTATTAGATTGTATAAAAAATTAATAGTATAATTGGTGCTATAGTGAATTTTTCTTATTAGTAGTAAAAAACATTTATAGTCAGACACCTTATTTTTTTATAACATATTTTAGTAGTTTCGTTTTTCAAATTATTAGACAAATTTTAATTGACAGTAAATAGAACGCATAAAGAAGAGACAGATTTTTGGAATTTTACTAACAGTAGCAGAGGTAAATTTTAATCAGACGAGAAAATTGCAGAGACATTTATTTTTAAATCAGTAGTAAAGGACTATTGTAGAAGGTTTATTTCGATTGCAATTACTGCGTTCCTAATTGTTGTACTTAACAATAGTTTCGATCTAAGTAGTAATAGACAATTTCAGTCAGACGAAAATGTCAACAAATTTTGATATTTTTTTATTCTTAGTAGTAAAAAACATTTCCAGTCAGACATAAATTAACTTTAATTTGTAATTTAGAGCGCGTCAGTGGGAAAATACAATTTATCAAAATAAATTTTAGCCGAATTTCTAAAATTTTTAGCATCAATATAAAAAGTAAGTTTTAGCTGAACAAAAAAATTTCAATTCTTCTAATTTTAGGGTTAGCATCAGTATTGTAAGTGTTTTTTCACTCATTATCAGTTACATTTGCGATTAATAAATATTGTAAACTCGAATTAAAATTTCAGTAGTACAAGACAGTTTGCAGTCAGTTTTTTCTAACTTTTTTAAAATTTTGATATTAGTAGTCAAAAAAGATTTCCAATAGACAACATTTCCTGTAATCCTTAACTTCACACTGAAAAAACGATTTATTTGATTCAAACATATTTTGCTTAAATCAAACTTAAAATATCTTTGCTATACAGTCAAACAAATTTAAGTTTAATTCACACATATTTTTTCGGTCATTTATAGAAATAATATATTTAATTCAAACATAATTTATAGTTGACTTTAAATTATTTATTATCAACTTATAAGTTTGAATCAAACATAAAATTTTTAAACATAATTTTTGTTTAAATCAAAACAGAAAATATGTTTGAATTAAACATAATTATTGAAATAAAAATTATTTTTGAATCAAATTAGAAAATATTTTCTATATATTGGAATGAAGCTTACAAACTAAGTTCAATGAAACAAAATCACTTAAAATTATTTTTCTATTAAAATTAAGTATAACGTTTTCTCAGCGCAGTTAGTTTAATTTTAATTATTTTACTTATTTTAGTTAGTTTAGTAATTAGTTATTTAGTATTTTTTTGTAATTTTAGTTTAAAATTGGATTTTTTAGTTCGTAATTTTTTTATTTCCAATTTTAATTTAATGTATAGGTTAATAATAATTAAATAGAAAAATCCTGTTTATCAGAAAAAATTAGATGAAATTAAAATTTTTTTGGCATCAGTAGAAAAAGTCATTTGTTAGTAATAAAACACGAATTAATTAGGCAGAATATCAAACAGTTTGTTATTTTTTAGTCAGTAGTAAATAATAGTTTGTTAGACATTTTTTTTATCAAATTTACATCTTTTGGTGTCAGTATAGGAAAAGTAAATTTTAGTCAGACGTGAAAATATCGTTTCAATTTTTGAATCAGGAGTAAAACTCTCTTGCAATAACGCTTGCTCTTTATTTTATAGTTATTTATAGTTGCAGTTACAATTAGAGAAACTCTTTGACAGTCTTAGATCAGCAATTTTTATATTAGTAGTAAAACAGATTTATGTTCAGATAAATTTTTTTAAACTACTTTTAATTTTTCTCTTAGTAAGTAAATATGCGATTTTCGTCAGACCAAATTTTATGCAATTTGTAATTTTAGCGCCAGTTTTAAATGACAATTTATCAAAAAATTTAATTAGAAAAATGTTTGCTATCAGTAGAAAAAGTAAGTTATAGCATGACTGAAAAATAGCAGAAATTTAAATTTTCTAAAAATTTCCACCACCTTTATTGAATTTTTAATTTTATACTATTTTAGGTTAGAATAAGACAAACAACTTTTCTCTCACAATATTTTTTCTTAAAAAGTTTTTGTTTTTTTTGTGCCCGACCAACTGTTTTGTGTTAAAAAAAATTTCATTGATTTTCTAAAATCTTAAAACTTTTTTAAAAATCTGTAGTTTATAATAAAACAAAAGAACCCTTTTAACTGTTTTTTTTTAATTTTTGTTATTTTTTTGCGTTATAACGGAACAATACAACATTCTAAAAAATAATTAATAACTCCAAATGCGTTCACAATAAATTAATTAAACTTACATTGATTACACGAAATTGTTCATTCTTTTAAATCAAAATATTTTTACATTTTTAATAACAATTTTATAAACAATAATTTAAATTATTTGTGTTTATCCCTCCCCCCAAATTGCAATTTAATTTATGGGAAGTGTATTCATTAGTCTCTTCTGGATTCTAATACTTTTAGTCTAGAATATTATAGCTTCTTTAGCAAATCATGTTTCTGCTAAAAGAGATAGTAATTAAATATAATTTCACAATTTTACTCATCGACACCAAAAATATACATTTAAGTCTACTAAACTCGCAATCATCAGGCGTGCTGAAACTTGCGAGCTAAGCGATGGGAAGATTTTTTTATTTATAATTTTATTTACAGTAAGAGAATAATGTAGATCAGCAATTTTGATCATAGGAGTAAAAGACACTTATAGTAAGTCAAATTGTTTTCAATTTTTCGTTATATTTCTATTAATATTTATAGATGATTTCAATTAGACAAAATAATATGCACTTTGTAATTTTATCGCCGGTAATAAATAGTAATTTCTTAGAAAAAAATTGAAAAAATTTACACCGTTTAGTATCAGTAGAAAAAGTCTTTTTTAGTCAGATGTGTAAATTTTATTTTAAGTTTTTAATTAGTGGTAAAATTATTTTGCAGTAGGACTTTAGTCTTATCTATAGTTGCATTTACAATTAGGGGAAGTTGTAGACTAGCAATTTTGATATTAGTAAGTAGTAAACAACGTTTATAGACAAAAAAATTTTTTTTTAATTTTTCTTAATTTTTCAGTAAGTAGTTAAAAAATATTCCAATTTGCCAAAATATCATGCAGTTTATAATTTTATTGTCAGTAGTAATTGTCAGTGTGACAGAAAAAATTTTAATAAGAAATTGTCTGCCAGCAGTAGAAAAAGTAAATTTTAATCAGACGGGAAATTTAGTTTTAATTTCAGAATAAGTAGTAAAAGTTTCTTTTTGTCTGGCTTTTACATTAGATTCCTTTTATTTACAATAAGTTTCGTTAGAAATCGTTCTCAACTCGTGTTTTTTATGTTGGCAGAGTAATAGACAATTACAACCTGACAAAAATTTTCCAATTGTTTTTAAATTTAGTTGTTAGTATTGTAAATTGCGGTTTTAATCAGACAAAATTTTCCGAAAATTCTTTTAATCTTAAAACTTTTAGATTTCACTTTTGTTAGTAGTAAAAGATGTCGGGAAAAAGTTAAAAAATATAAGACAAAGTTTTGGATTAACATTATATTTTGGCTTGCAGTAGAAATGGTATATTTTAGTCAGACATAATATGTTTTTGTATACTTAAAATCTTTTAATAATTAACAGAATATAATAGAAAAAATACCCGTTTTTCTTCCTTCCTGAGCTAAACAAGAAGTTTTCATCGCTTTCCTGTATATACACAGTGTATGCATATAGATTCTTAATAGACTAAAGGGAAAATAGACGGGACAGTATGTCTGGTGCAAGAAATTAACTGGCTGATGAAACGTCGCTCGAGAAATGAGGTTAATCGATACGCTAATTTCGAGTAAGTGGAGGATAATTGCTGCGAGGTACTTGTGTACCCCATTCAAAAAAACATAATTAATGAGTAAACGGCAGAAGAGATTTTACTCTTCACGCTTCATATGCTTGCCTTTTTTTCTGTTTTACCCCAGCATACACATTGGTGTCCTCATATTTTTCCTCTCTCGTTTATTCTTCCCAAATACTTCCCTTGTTTTTTTGAGGTGCGTGAGTTTTTTTTATTTATTTATTTTTTTTTGCTCTTGTATTCTACTTCAGTCTCGGTAAAGCCGTTCATTTATATATATACACACAAACAACGGAGAGGAACAGTTGAACGATGAACATTCACGCACACTAAAAATTTCAAATTGAGAACCCATGCACCTCTTTTGGACATGACACGGTAATTATCTGGCGTCACAATATGGTAATCGCTTGCGAACTAATTGTTCCACGCGTGTATGCATATACAAGAGGGCCCTTGAAAATATTAAGGAGCCTGTCTTAACGATTTTTTTTCATGGTTTTTTTTTCTTTTTCTTTTCGTCTTTTTCTTTTCGCGCTGCAGCCGCGAATCGCTGCGGGACTCCGAAATCGAAATTATACGCCATATGTTTGCGCTCTTGAAATCGTTAACGAGAATTGGAATAGAAAGATGAGAGGAAGGAAAGCATGTAATTAGAACTACTTTCTGCATTCGAATAAATGAATATCAAGAAAGGTGATATTAAAGTAGATTTTTTTTTCTTTTTGTCCCAGTAAAGAGGAGAAAACAATTTTTAAAGCTCGTTTAATATTACACAATGAGACTCCGCAATTGAGAATATTTTTCTAATTATAAAAATACCTTTGAACATCTGCTAAATTGAAAAATATATCAAGACATCTTAAAAAAAATATTACGTTATTTAAATTTTAATTATATACTGCGTTATAAAGAAATATTAAATAAAATAAAAAAATAATATCAGTATTAATTGAAATATTTAATATTATTAATACGTTAAGACAGTTTTATTAATTCGTAAATTTTCTCTCAGTGGTTTTGAAATATTCCAATAATAATATTTATAATATGTGACGCATTTCCAAGAAAGGTACCTAAGAAGCAAACGAATTATAGGTTAGGGTCGTATTAGATTTATCTTGATTATAAGTTAAATTTTTAATTATTTCAATTTAAAACCAATTTTCATTAAATATTTTGGATATAATGAAGACTTAAAGATTAATAATTTTTAATTATTAATTGATTCTCTTTCTGTATTTTGATTCTACAAATTAAAAACATATCCTCGGATTTTTTGCTTCTTAGAAAAACTTTGAACTGTTTACACATTTTTTGAACATTTGCAAAATACTCTAATTTAGGACAATTTAAAAATATCCAAAACTTGTCAAAACGTTTTAAAAATATTCCCAGGATTTTAGAATTTATTCTAAAATACTCCAAGTATACTTTCGCATAATTTAAAAATATTCCAAAATATTAAGAACGCTCCAAAAATATTCTAATAGTTTGTCTATATCATAAAAGTATTCCAAATATATTTTGAAACAAATTAAAAATATTCAAAATATTTTATATGACGGATTCAAAATACTCGACTAAATCCATATCACCTTAAAAATATTCCAAATAATCTAAAATATCTGAAATATCCTGAAAAATATAAAGAAAAAAATGTGGGTCAGAATTCGTGAAATTTTCACAGAAATCAAAAAGTATTTTTTTAAATCAAAATGATAAAAAAACATTTCTATTTAGTCTTAGGAATATGTCCACCAAAGAATAGAAAAAACATTATTTTTTATAAAAGTTATTGCAAAATTAATTTTTTTGCAACTTTTTAAACAAAATGTTAATTCTTCTAAATCAATGAACCGATTAAAGTGAACCAAGCGGGAATATAAAGGGAATGAAAAGTACTTTCGTTCAGAATTAGAAAATTTTTAAAAAGTTTATATTTTAATAATTATTTAATAAATTTTTTTAATGTTCTGCGCCTTTTAAAGATTTAAAAAAATTACTATATACACTTAAAACTATAAGAAATTAAGATCCGTTATGTAACCATAAAAATTATCAAAAACTAAGTTCAGTGTTGATGCACTACACCGCGCCAATATAATTTCCATTATAACTTTTAAAATAATTCTCGCTCATAAATTTTTTTAATTGATTTTGAATTCTTATAGTTTTAAGTGTATGTAGATATTTTTTTAAAATTTTTTCAAGGCGCAGAAGAGTGAAAAAAAATTAATTGTTTATAAAAAATTTATTAAATAATTATTAAAATATAAACTTTTTAAAAATTTTCTAATTCTGAACGAAGGTATTTTTCATTCCTTTTATATTCCCACTTGGTTCACTTAAATCGGTTCATTTATTTAGGAGAAATAACATTTTGTTTAAAAAGTTTCAAAAAAATTAATTTTGCAATAACTTTTATGAAAAATAATATTTTTTCTGTTCTTTGGTGGACACATTCCTAAGACCAAATAGCAATGTTTTTTCATAATTTTGATTAAAAAAAATACTTTTTGTTTTTTGTGAAAATTTCACGAATTCTGACCCATGTTGATTTTTTTTAATGAAATAACGTTCTTCTTGTTAGGTAATAATTGACACGATGGAACGAGTGCTCTATATACACACCCCTGAGACCGGTAACACGATCGCAACTTGTCAGCTTCGATCTCCTTTCTGCTTCTTCAAGATAGACATCTTTCTCGCTCGCATT
Source organism: Leptopilina myrica (nomen nudum) (assembly GCA_032872475.1). Taxonomy (NCBI): domain Eukaryota; kingdom Metazoa; phylum Arthropoda; class Insecta; order Hymenoptera; family Figitidae; genus Leptopilina; species Leptopilina myrica (nomen nudum). The sequence goes on from CM065459.1 coordinate 18,100,766, forward strand.
TTCCCTATGGATAGAAAGAAGCGACTATAACGGTGAGCGACAAACACGTTGCAAGTCAGTATCTATACAAGTGACTTTGAAAGACAGTGACAAGGAAGAGAGGGAGGAAGTGGGGGCGAGGAAGGGGGGAGGGTTTACCAGAACTCGTTCCAATTTTTACTCAACTAATTCGTTTGGCGAGTTTCGTATTTCAAAAGCCTTGCAGTCCACACGCATAATAAGTCATGTGTTTAAAAAAATTTGTTCTTCCCATCTTTTTAACATTTTCTTTTGGAATTCTTTCATCGAAACTTGCTACCTATTTCTTTACCGTATCTAATACTATACATATATCGCATCTAATACGAGAAAAAGACTTTTGTTTGCTTAATATATTATTGTTTTTATTGAATTTATTTTCTTTACTATTGTAATAAATTAATTTTTTTTATTGTTTCGTTTTGGTTTGGCTTTTGCTATTTTTTGCCTTCTTGCTTCTCTGAAAATATATATTAGAAAATTAAAATTCATAAAAATATAAAGGTAAATTTTTATATACAAAAAACAAAAATAAAAAAATGTTATGTGGGTGATTCTCCTGAAAGGGACCACTTCACGTGTCTCCAACGTGAGGCTCAATATTTGCATTAACTTATTATTGATATTTTGTTGAATATATAAATTTCAATAAAAATATATCCATAATCTACAAAAAAATATTTATCTTTACCTAATTTTGTAATGTTAGAGTTCAAAGTTTTTCTTAGTAAAAAAATTTATTTAATTTTGTCTTTTGGTTTTGGATAAATATGACACATATTTTTAATTATTTTTGAATATAATTAAAAATTTTGTAATATAGTTTTAATTTATATTAATTGGAAGCTTAGAATCTACCATTTATTTTTTACTTAATTTTAGTTTAAATAAAATAAAAGAAATTTTTTAAATAATTAATTAAAAATTATTGGCAATGGGAGTAAAAATTCAAATTCTTTTCCAAAGCCTCGTTTTTCAGTTAATAACATCATATTTTGAAACTGTTTTTTAATTATACGTAATCTCTATATATAAATATTTGAAGTTGTAGCCCAAAAAACTGGTTAAAATTATGTTTCAATATTTTTAAATTTAATAAAAACGTAAATTTTTTATTTGAGAAACTATTTATCTCCGAAGCTTTTTACATATTTGGTAAGCGTTATTGTTTTGTTTTTAATTTTTTAATAATCATTTTCAAATACCTAACCCTTAAATTATAAAAAAACTTCCGTTTTTTTTAAATAAAATATTTTTAATTTTTTGAAATATAATATATTAAGTAGAAAGTTAGATAAATAACAAAATTATAATTAAAAATTAAATTTTTTTATAGAAAATATCAATTTTAAACTTAAACTGATAAATTAAAAAATTTATTACAATTTTTTTCCGTTCAATATAAAAAAAATATATATTAGTTATATTTTTGAAAAGATAAAATAGTTATAAATAAATTATTAAATACACAATTCATTACATCATAAATGAATAATGTTAAAAGTTTAATAAAGTAAAGAAATTAAATTTAAAAGTAATTTTTTCACAAAAACCCCAATATTGATTGCAGTACATTTAACCTTCAATTAAAATGATGCTGGAAGGCTTATTTTTGTAAATTAATTTTTGCGCAACTCAGATTTTTATCTTTAAACGTATTTAACACCTACCTATGACAAAAAAATTCAGAAAATGTAAAAATTAATTTTTTTTAGTTTTTGGAAAAAAACAGGTGCCTTTTAGGAGAATCATCCATATAAAATAAATAAAATGAAATGAAAAAAATAAAGAAATTCCTGAAAAATTATTTTTTGGACATTTTTCTAGTAGGTACAGATGTGCACCGTAACAACAATTTTTAATGATAGATATTTATTATGGTAGATATATATGTGTTTGCGCCTGCATATTAAACTTCCTTTTCATGCATCGAAGATTTGGTTTTCTAATTCTAATTCACGCCTCAATGTGGAGGGTTCTTAAATGCGATTTTACGCCATATTCATATCCCTCCCCCTGCATCTGTCTTTAAAATATCTTCAAAAAATTAACTTTCTGCTATGAAAGATAGTATTCTACGAAATATCTATATATTTCTCACGTATGTTCAGAAATTTCAAACATCTATCTCTTTTTCCAAAAGTGTGACGAGAACTGACAAGGAAAAATGTTCGGCAATGAAAAGAGAAATTTTTTTTTCAAAACCTATTTATAAAATATTTTTTTTTAAATTACAGAATTACTCAAAAAAAGTGATTTAAAAATTTCGATATCGAAAATAAGTACATTTTTACTGTATGAATAATTCATTTTTTCACTTTCGAATTCTTTAAGTTTCAACATTTTTTTTTCAATAAGAATATGCGTGTATGGAAAAGATAAATTGAAATTGTTATCAAATGCTAAGGCAAACATTTAATTATTGAGATGGGCAAATTGAATATAATGTGGAGTAAACAAATTTTTTTAAGTAGCTCGATTTATTTTCTGGTGGGGAGGATGTGAGAAGCCAAAAATTTTAATAATAGAGATTCATTGGCATTCTTAATTTCCTGTGCCACTAGCATACGGGCGTTGAGATGAAATTTATTCCTTGAGGACCTATTACGAACGCAATTCATATTCACTATTTATGAGCATGTGGGTGCGATCCCTTTACAGCACACACCAATTACATGAAAAAGGTGTTGATTCTATTCAGCAAATACAATTAAAATATCAAAGATGACAATCTATTCAAAAAAAGACCCCATTCATACATTTAAACCGTACAATTCAGAGTCTCTATTTTTACACACCAAGAAATTTTTTTTGTTAATTTGTTAATGATTTTTATTTTACGCTCGTGGAGTTTTTAGTTTTCTTGTATTTCTATACAAACTCTTTTGTATTTAAAGTCTTTAGAAATCAAAATATATTGAATCTAAAATCTTTCGTATCAAAAATATTTTAAAGTTGTTCTGAAAGATATTTGTGATGTTTTAAAGATTTTTGGAATCTTTAGATTGCATTGAAACTCTGGTAAAATGTTTGGGATATTTGAAAAACGTTGAAAAATTATATTAAAAAAAAAAAATCTTGTAAAGTTTGAAAAGTTTTAAAACTGTCCCAGAAAATTTTACATTCGAAAAAATATTTAGAATATTTCCAAAAAGTCATTTTGTCTTTATATTATTTTGTTCCTATCACAGGGAACTTTTTAGACGTTCTAGAATGTTTGAAGTCTATCTATGTTGTCCCAAGAAATATTGACGTTCGAAAAACTATTTGGAATGCTAAAAAAATGTATCCAGTTAATTCTTAACTGTCCTAGGAATTTGCATATGCCTTTCAGAATATTTGAAATCTATTTATGTTGTTCTAAAAATATTAGGATTGGAAAAAATATTTGCAATGTTTCAAAAACAGTACCAGAAAATTAAAAATATTTCAGAGACATTCGAAATAATTATTAGAATTCTTTTAAGCAGTCATGGAGTTTTTAAAGTACTTTTTAACTGTCCCAGAAATTTTGTTAGGCGCACTAAAATTTTTAGACTCATTTTACGTTATCCAAAAAATTTAAAACATTCTGATACTTTTTAACGCTATAAAGAATATTTTCAAATAATTTATAAATCTTTTTGAATCTCTAGAATATTTTATAAAAGTTCCAGTCTATTTAAGATATTTTAAAGATTTTTTAAAATTTTTAGTAGTTGTCCCAAAATATTGATATTATCCCAGGACTTTTATTAGGCGTTCTGGAATATTTTGAATCTATTTCTGCACTGAGAAAACATTATACTTAAATGAAACATAAAAATAATGTTAGACGATTTTGTTTAATTGAAATTAGTTGGTAAGTTTAATCTCAATATATAGAAAATATCTACTGCATTGATTCAAAAGTATTATTTGTTTGAATAATTATATTTAATTCAAACATATTTTCTGTTACGGTTTAAACAAAAATTATGTTTAAAAATTTTATGTTTGAATCAAATAATTTTTTTTCTCAGTGTGCTGACACAAGTAATTTTGAAATTTTTTTTACAACATGGAGAATATTTTTAGGCTGTCCCATGATGTCCCACAAATTTTTGATGTTTTTAAAACAGAATATTTCGAAGCTATGTCTAAAGTCCCAAGAAATTTTAATGTTTTTTTATAACATATATTATATTTCGAATAATTAAAAATTTCTCTAGAAACTTAGACATATTTTCCAGCTGTTTCCCGCAATTTGCAATATTTTTAAGATTTCTTGAAATGTTTCGAAGTTATCGGAAGATATTTGGATTCTTTTAAATATATCTAGAAATTTTTGCAACCATTTAAAACTGTTCCAGAAATTTTGATATATTTTATAGACGTTGGAAATTATTCAAAAATTTTTTTAGCTGTTCTACAATCTTTGGAAACTATTTCTGCTGTCCCAAGAAATTTTGAAGTTCTTTTATAACATAGAGAATATTATTATTATCATAATTCTTCCTAAAACCTTAACAAATATTAGAAATGAAGAAATAAAGTCTAGAGAAAAATATGCTAGAGCTATTTAATGTTTGCATTTTATTCGTTGTGCGGTTGAAAACCGGAGACATGTCTCTCTCCCCCTCTCTCTTTCACCCATGGCCTCCCTCTATTCTGGAGTGAATTTATTTGGATCGTATAGGTCTTGTGGACTTGGTGGAAAAAAATCGGCAGGATCGGCTAATTAAGGTCGTGCCCAGGCGCACGGGGCTTCTCGTGATCATTTATCGGTATTCTAATCGATCATGAAATTCTGCGCGGCAGACTAATCGTGTCTTAATTAGGTTTTCTTGGTCTTAAGCAGCGATTCCTTGAACATTTGTTTCGCCTCTCTCATTAATGGATGCAACCAGCGACAAAATTAAATCGAGTCGCAATCGATCGACATGTTAATTTACGGTCTGGATAATGGGACTTACATGTAAACGAGAAAAAATCACTTTTAACTTGCGGAATAATTAATTACTGAAGATTCCTTCTCGTTGTATGTTTATATATATTGTATGCATATATGTACGCATACATATAAAAACATAAAATATATAAATATGTGTGTAAAAAATACAATATTGTTAATGTACGTGCTATATATATGCGTATGGATTGTATTCAATTTCTAAATTTAAAGCTTTCTTTCTCGCAAGAGAAATAATCGAAAAGTAAAAAATTAATTTTCTTAAATTTTCAGTTTGATATGGTAAAAAAGGTATGTTGATATTGAATGTGAAAAAAAGATGCGATGGATTTTCTCGTAGTGATCATTCTGTAGATCGCGATTGGATTGTTGGCTACGTTGATCGTAGATGGTCGATTACTGGACATTTTACGAACCTCGTGATATTGAATCGACGTTGTCGTCGGTCGGTTGGTTCATTCGTTCGTTGTCGATGTCGTCGCTAAAGTTCTTCTCCTGTCTCTCTCCTTCTCTCTTTCTTTCTCTTCTTTCTCTTCTTTCAAGTGACGTGCGATCCTGTCGTTTCGATCGAGAATTTGCCCGTTGCACCGATCGAGGAATCGATCGTTTGCATTAGAAATTAACTGCGGCTAGATCGAATACGTAATTGTAAATCGTTCTTGAATCCAAGTTTCCAGTCACTGGCTGACAAGGCCAGAAGATTTTATCGTCCAATGCCAGCTACTCTTCAAACTCAATTGCCTATTTTCAAATGAAAATTCAGATAAAATTGGTTTAACGATCGAGGAGAGTCAAGGATTTAATCCGGCATATCTAAAAGAGAAAGAGATCAATCTACAATCAACGCTCCTCATCCTCTCTTGAGATATATATACGTATATCGGTTGGTTTCGAGAGAATTATCATGATTTCGAATTGAAAGTCATAATGTAGGATTTTCTCCAATTCTCCTCTTTCTTGATTTTATATTTTTAGTAAAATATCATCTTGTGGGATGTTTTTTCAAAACACTTCTAAATTTTTTAAAACAGCAGAAATGTTACACCTTAAAGACATTTTAATAATACGGCAATCCAATTTTTTTCAAATCATTTACTGTCATATTTTTGCAAGCACATCGAAAGCTTATGACAATTATCACCACAATATTGCAGCAAGCTTGCAAAACTTACACGTTAAGTATCACTAAAAAAAAGTTTCTTCATCATCCCAAGAGCCTAAAAACGGAATTTTATGTTTAAGTGTGACTACTTTTTTTTGTTGGGTGGGATTGGATAAGATAAAAATACATTCTCACATGACGTGCAAACAAACACTTTGTGTGACCCAACAAACTCATTTCTTTATATACGACTTTTTACATAATATCAAGTTCTCGATCGGCTGCCGATAATTAAATGGGTAGATAATTGGAAAGTTAATGTACATAACGTGCACCTTTATTGCCGTAAACGCACGAGAACTTGTTCGCACTTTCTTGCACGCAAACAAACCTTACGGAAATCCTGTCCAACTATAATCACAAAATCAGATATATGTTTCTCTATTGTGTACATATATTTAATTCTCAAACCCAAGACAAAATAAAAAGTAATAATTTTATTTAGAAGACATTTTTTTTAGGACCTGAAAAGTTCGTCACTTTTATTAATAAAAAATACAATATAATAGAACTGTATTATATATTATTATTATTATGAAGCGCTTTAAAAACTGGTACCTACTAAGCAAATCACTTTGAGGTTATGTTTGTGTTATATTTACTTTAATTAAAAATTTCTGTTCAATTGTGTGAAACTGAAATCAATTTATATGAATTATTTTAAATGTAGAAATTTTTATTGAATTTTTAACAAACTTATTGTTTCTCTTTTAAACACACACACAAATTGGTAAATTTTGAGAAGTGATAAAAAAGAAGGCAAACTAAATGATTTAATGGAGAAATTTTTTGAGGGAAAAATTCTTGTCATATTATTATAAAGGACAAGGATGGTGGAAGAAGGGGGTTAAGGGTGATGAGAGGAAAAAAGGAAAAGAAAGCGTGCGTCGCGCGTCGATGGAGGCGCCTCAGAAACTGTTGTCCTCGCACGACTTGTATATATTGAGAATCTAGTTAGCTGTATCCAAGTCAGTGCAAAAACGCATCCTCTTTGTGGTAGCCGCGTGCCATTCCAAGAAAACGAGATCTCGCCATCTCTCATGGACCTTCTACTTCTTCTTCTCCTCCTTCTTCTTCTTCGTCTTCTACTACTTTCATAGTATCCCATATCCTAAAACTTCTACCTTCCAATCATTCAATTCTAATTCCGCAACTCTCTTAGATCCCTATCAAAAACCGAGAAAATAAATTCAACCCAAACAAAAAACCACTTTGGAAATTGTTAGCCTATAATAAAAAGAGAAAACTGATACAAAAAGAAAACAAAAAATTTACTATACTTTTTGATCAGCTTTTTATTTTTTGTGTAGTTTTAAAATTTAGATTTTTTTTATCTAAATTTAATTGCTGGGGAAATTTTTGGCTTGGTTTTTTTTCCATGAAGATGATGTTTTTACGATGCTCTGAGACGGGATTATTTTTATTGCATTTTTACTGCGATTAACGAGGTCCATGTGTGTTTGAAGTACTTTTACGGGTGATAACTAATAAATCAAAAAAAAATATTTCGAGATGTCGTGACAGTGGGTGTTTGTGTGTATGTGTAAATGACGATAGACGATTGCAAATTGTTTATTTAAACATGTCCTGACATTACGATTTCGTTCAGGTACACACAGTCGAATATAACACTTCCTCTGTGTAAACGACAATTCGCTTTGAAAAATTTCTCCCAAAATTTTTTTTTCTCTCTCAAACATTATATGATTTTTTTATGAACATGAGCTGTTTTTGGAGTTTTTACGACTTTTTAATAACGACGTTAAATTTTCTTTCAAATTATTATTATTTTACCGTTAAATATAAATTTACAATTGTAAATATAAAATTTCAATTATAAATGTAAAATTTCAAATAAAAATATAGAAGTATAATTCGTATATTATTTTCAAAAGTCTACAATTTTATATATTTTATTCTTCGTATTCATATACTAAAACTTATTATTTACTGCTTTTTTATAATTTGCAACTATTTAAATACTTTTTTTAATGTGACTCTAAAAGCATAAAAGTACAATATTTATAACTAATTATCAACAAAACTTCTATTTCAATAAAAATTTCCTAAAATAATTTAATTACTCACCAAATTTCCTTATAAAATTCTTTGCAAATATTCATTTTTTCAAAAATAATACATTTTTCACAAGAATTCAATTACTTAAAAATTTAAAATGCAATTTTCACAAAAATTTGTAAAAAATCAATTATTTAAAAAGATTTTAATAAAGATCTTTGCAATAAGAATTCAATTATTTTTATAACTAATAAAACTCACGCAGAATTGTAATTATTTTTGATACAGTATTATAGATAAATTCTTCGAAAAAACTGACTTATTAAAAAAAATGTTAATATAATATCCTTATTAGAATTCTTGTTGGAATTTAATAATTTTTAGAAAATTTAACAAAATTTGTTTCGATAGAATTTAATTATTTTAAAAATTGTGATAAACACTTTAGAAAAATTCAATAAATTTTCACAACAATTTTAATTTTTTCCTTTAAATTTCATAAAGAATAAAATTTTCACTGAAGTTCAATTGTTTTATTAATTTAATTTAATTCATTTTTAATGATTTGTTATACAATTTTAAATGCATTTCTATTATCATTATTATTTTTTTTCATTATTCTTCAACATTTTATTAAAGTTCTTTAAAAAAAAATTTAATTATGTAAAAAAATTGTACATAACATTTTTTATAAAAAATCAATTTTAAGAAGTATTCAATTATTTAGTAAACAGCTTTAGCAATATTTTAATTATTATTTTTAAAGAAAATGATTAAAGTTTTGAATAATTTAAATTAAACATTTCAATAATCAAAAAATGATTGAATTTTGGAAGAATTATAATTATCGTGTTTTTGTTCAGAAATAATTTCAAAAAGGCTTTATAGATATTAAAATCATTTAAAATATTTTAATTTTGGTGGAAATATAAATAAGTAATTAAATATTTATTTGTAAAAAAATGTCATATTTTTGAATTAATTTAAAAATATACATATGTATAGTAAAATTCCAACATTTGATATTTAAAGCAAACTAGAGTATATAGAAATGAAAAGAAAAAAGCATTAATTCTTCGTTTTTATTGTTGAATGAAGAATTTGTGAATTTTTTCGCATTATACACGCGATGAATGAAAATATTGCGTTGATTCTCGTTGTACTATCAAGATTAAGGCGCATGAATTGTGCTGACGCCGAAACATTCCAATGGAGTTCCGTTTCCTTGCATGCATTCGCGATGAGGATCATCCTTTCGGTTTGAAAATCAGTATTCATCTTTCAAAAACACATATATGCAGGAAATCAGCCGTTAACCTTGCAAACGCTCATCGGCAAAAGGAGTCTGTTCCCACGTTATCGTCATGATGCCGATGTACACAGAAGCAAACGATGATTGTTAATGGGCTGGCCACGCGATCTATGAATCATTTTACGGTTCTCTCTTTCTCTCACTCACTCTCTATTCGCAGTGTTGTTATACAACGATGTGTAAATCGTAAACCGGTAACGGTAAATTGAAAAGTACTCCAAACATAAAGTAACGATAGCACGAACATTTGATTTTCTTGTCCACGCAAAAACCGTCAATTTTTTTTTCTATTTTAATATTATATATTTCTTGCACAAGAAAATAGTAACTCTAAATAAATTAACAATGCTCTAAAAAAATTAGTAATAAAATAGTAATAAAAATAAAGTGCCTCGGAGAAAATAAAACTCATATAACCTGAATTCTTGTGTGTTAATTCATTAATTGATATTTCACCCAAATTTAATCTGAGAATTCACTGGTCTATTTATTGTTTCGCATATTTCTTAGTTTCCCTAGTGCTAAATTAGTTTGGTCAAATAATAGTCAAGCGCCTTGTCAAATATTCGTCAAATGATAAATATAGGTTAAACAAACTGAAGCAGCTACAAACTAATAAAGTTAAATATACACCAGGTTAGAAAATAATTAGGTAAAAGCATTAAAAGGTCAAATAAAAATTAGGCTAAATGGATAGACTGATAATAAGAATTCGTTTAGGTTAAATAAATATAACGTCAAAGAACAATTAATTAACTTGAATAAATATTAGACTAAAGAAACATTGATTCGAGGAAATATTTGTTAAAATAAACTTTAAGATAAGGAATTAAGTCAAATAATCATTGAATAAAATAATTCTTAGGTCTAATGAGTTTTAAGATGAATAATAATTGTTAAGTCAAATGTGTATTCGGTAAAGTTGTTATATTAAATTATTATTAATTAATAAGTGCAATAATTGTTTTAGGTCAATTAAGTTCTTTGTTGAAATGATCATTATGTCAAATAATTCTTAGACTTAATAAGATCTAGATTAAATAATTATTAAATTAAATAAATATTTGGTGAAATTATTAATTGAAAAAAGTTTTAAGTTAACTAATTATTAGGTCAATTACAAATTTTGCAAAGTCTTTTTGTTATATAAGTTTTGGATTGAATAATTATAAAGTTATTAAGTAAATTAATTAAAATAATTTTTAGGTCTAGTAAACATGAAGCAAAATAATTATTAAGCCTAATAAGTTTAAAATTAAATAATTCTTAGGTCAATTAAATTCTAGGTTAATTATCAATTAGGTCAAATAATTATTATGTAAATTACTTTTAGGTCTAGAAATTAATAACTAAAATTATTATCATGTCTAATACGTTCTAGATTAAACAATTTTTAGGCCAAATATGTAATAAGTTTTTTATGGCAAATAAGTTCCATATTAAATAATTATTAGGTTAAAGAAATTCAATGTAGAATAATGTGTAAATTTATTTTTAGGTCAATTAATTTTTAGATAAAATTTGTTCTCAACCTTAATAAGTGCTATGGCAAATAATTATTAAGTCAAAGAAATTTTAGGTTAAATAATTACAAGGTTAAATTTGTTCTAGGGTAAAAATTATTATGTAAATGAATTCTTAGGTCTAATAATTATGAAGCAAAATTATTATTGAGTCCTATGAATTTTGGATTAAATAATTATTAGCTTAATAAAAACTTACATTTAATGAATTCTAGATTAAAGAATAATTATAATTTAATTAATATTAAATTAAATAATAATTAAGTTAAACATTAGATAACTTATATATAATAAATTAGATAATTTATATAATAAAATTCAATAAATGTAAGGCCAAGTAAAAATTCGGTTAAATAAACATTTGTCCAAATAAAATTCTGATAAGATTAAATATTAGGCTAATGAAGAATCAGAGCAACTATCAGCTATGGAAAATAAAAGTCGAAATAAATTGACATAAGTCAATAGAAGATAAATAGAAATCAAAATTAGGTTAAATAAATATAAGTCTCAGAAGAATTAGGCCGTCTAACAATTGCAAGAATGGAAAGTAGGTCAAATGAGTATTATCCCACCGGGAGAAAATTTATTATCCATTGTTATAATATTATAATACTAAAATTGAATTATAAAAAAAAACTAAACTTCTAAGACGATAAAAAATAACAACTGGGAACAAAAATATTTTTATTTTCTTTTTTTCAATTTTTTTTCTCTTTCTTTTCTCTAAAAATAACATTCGACATCGATTTTCGCGTGAAATGACAATCTACAATCTAATCGCACTCAACATTATATTTTACCGTTTATTTGATTATATTCCCTGAGAGAGACCATGACAATGGGCTTTGGTTCACTCTTTCATTATACTTGATCAAGAATTCAGTGCAAGAAGACAACAATTCCTCTTGTCTTTTTACACTGGTGTTTACGAGTAACGGTTCTCTCACTGGATATAGTGCTTTTTTTCTTCTATTCTTTCATTTTAGTGTATATTATATCCAAGTCGCAGGAAATTGCAAATGGAGAAAAAAAAAGAAAAAGTTTAGTCGTATCTTTATAATGTCGCGCGCAAACTATTGAGAAAGAAGAAAATATTTTTGCCTTTTCATCGTCTCCCAATTTCTCATTATTCTTTTTATTATTCAAAAACAATATAATGATGAAAAATTGTGAGAGTGATTCTTTTTAGGATTTTTCGATTGGCTATAATATTTTTTATGACCTTGAATAAGGGAAGAGAGACGCGTCTATAAGGGAACTACTGACGATCGATTACCATGACCGTGGTTAGTAGCCCGGAGCTAATAATGCAATAACGACGACGACGACGAGGGTACCCATATGTTTCACATTAGCGCTGCATTCCTAAGCATATGGTCCTGGACCACGTGCTTCATTCATCTTTCTTTTTTCAGCCTCTTACTCCCTCATTGTAAATAGAAAAATTGAATTTTATTTTCTTTTTTAATTTATTGATACTTTATTATTCAATTTTTATTATTTTGAAAAAAAGTTTGTACCCCGCAAAAAATTAAGATTCAAATCTTCAGAAAATTATAGGCTTCCGGATTGTTTTCAAGCCTTCTGGTTATAAGAGTAGAAAGGACTAGGGACAGTTGATGCAAATTTTCGAGAATATCTTCTACAGTGTTTAGAGTTCCCAGATGTTTGCGGTCATTGAATCTGAATTTGATACCGAAAAAAATCTTTGGCGGATTAAATATTCAAAATGAAGGACAACTTAAAAACTGATTCATTTTTACCAAAAACCGTCCCTCTTATAATTTTTTTTTACTTTTCTTTCTATTGTATAAAAAAAATTATAAATTATTACAATTAAAAGCTAAATAAATAATATTTCCTGCATCTTCTTTTTATTTGGAAAAAATGTAAAATAGAATTAAAAACTAAATTAAAATAAAAAATATATAAATGATACAAAAATTTTTAAAAAATCAGAAATAAATAAGAAAAATAAAATGAATATAAACAATGAAATAAATAACAAATAAATGTAGAATATACAATAAATTATTTTTACAAATAAATAATTAATTATTATTAAATTTACGCCATTTTTTCCCCTTCTTCCCAGCTTTTTCTCGACTCATTAGTAATTCAAATTCAAACCATATGTATTAGCATATTAACTTCTAGTACATTATAAAGTCCAACTCGGCTATAAATCAAGACTAGTTTTTATTTTTATTCCACTTTTTTATTTCTTTTTGTCTTGTGTATATATGTATAGAGTAGACATTTTTTTGTGACTCACTTGTCGCCAATCAAAAATTCAAAAGCAATTCTCTTATTACAACGTTGAAAAAAGCGTTTCAAGCAAATGTATTTTTAAAATGACTTCGAGGAGTTATTTCTGTGTTTTCTATGTGATATTTACGAGTTCAGAGATTATCAGACTCTGACAATGTTTTTCTTTTTTGCGGAATATTATAGAAAATTTATTATTATTTAATAATGCAATAAAATTTTCGATAAGTGTTTCGTTCTTGATCGCGGAGTCTAATTTCATAGGGTTTTGAGAGAAAAAGAAGAAGAGAGGCAAAATTTTATTACTCAAAGAAGATAAAAATAAATTAATATAATTATATATAACTAACTATATAACCTAACTGTAATATAGTAAGGTATACAATAAATGAGACCAAAATAGTTACACAGCGAAATTTTCCGCATAATTGAATGAGTGTAATTTGATATTTTCCGGAATTGAAAAATATTCTTGGTTTCAATAATATAATGAAAGAAATTACGAAAAATATACAAAAATGTCAAAAACAGTTCTTTTCCAAATTGTTTTCAAAAGATAATAATAAACACAGTGAACTCTTGACAAATGAACTTTTGCGAACATTGTAATGTTGATATATAAATAAATAATATTTCAATAAACAATGAAATGAATGAACAAATAATATTTGAATACACTCAATGCAGTAATTGTTAATAACAATAATAATTTAATTGTTAATTAATTTATCAGGGTAGATGGTCCAAATGCACAAGGGTATATATACGTCATTGACGTTTAACGTTCCGCGCTAATGTGACGCACTTAATAATAGATTAGACGTAGGCTAAGTGCACTGTCGATTTATCGATCACACCATGTGAATTTATCGAGATTTCCAAATGTTTAATCATGTATCAAATGTGTCCATTAACAGTTAATTTTGAAATTTCTCTGAATTAATTATACCTTTATTTACAACTCTATTATTGGATACCAGGAAAATCACTCTAATTTCCGGAAAAACAATTGAACAATAATTTTCATTCTAAATTCTTCTAAATAATTCCAGCGTAAACTCAATATATTAATCACCATTTCAGAAATGGTCAATTAAAAGGGAAGTATTTGCCTCTCTATATTATCATTAATTAGACGCACTTACCGGGAAATAACCGAAGCATTCATTTTTCTGTTAATTTTCTATTTATTTATTTCTGGGAATTTATTTTTTTATGTATTTCCAGTCAAGTCTTGATAAATCGAATTGACTTCGAGTTTTGACTGTATTCTATGAATTTATTTTTTATTTTGCATAGTCAATTCTCGATTGGACGATTGTAGTACATTTTTTCCAAAATACGATTTCCCAGAGGATATTGTTACCAAAATCAAGTTTCCCAAACAATAGTGGTTTCCAAAGGACATTTTTCCCTGAAATCAGATTTTCCCAAATTTTGATAACGTTTTTAAGAATAATTTCCATTTTTCGATAAATTGGAAAAAAATTATACATGTATTAAAAGTAATTGAAATTCTGACGAGAATCTTATTAAAACTTAAAAAAATAAATTTATTTCAGAGAAAAATTATATTATTTATGAAGATAATCAAAATTTTGACAAAGAATTCGGTTTTATGATTTATAAAAAAAGTGAATTCCTAAAAAGAATTTTATCATTTATGAAAGCAATATTGAATGATTGCGAAGAAATTTATAAAAAATTTGTAAATAATTGAATTCCTTTGCAAATTTTATTTTATAAAAATAATTAAATGTTTGCATAGAATTTTATTACATTTATAAAAAAATGAATTCTTTTGGACATAATAAAAAAATAATTTACATTATATCTGATGAAAAATTTTATTTTGGGAAAATATGACTTTGGGAAAAAAATTTTTTTGGGAAAAAAGTACTTTGGGAATGACACTTCTTTGGGAATGCGATTTTTGAGGAAAAATCTACTTTGGGAAAATGAATTTGGAAAAAGTGACTCCCTACTGATTCCACATCAAAAGTTGACTGTATTCATATATACATATATAAATACAATTATAAATAAAACTACTTTACATTCTAAAATCGAAAACCATCGTTTATGGAGAGATCACAGTGTGTAATAAATACAAAATAAAATTAATCGTAAGAGTCGATAATATTTCAACTGAAGTTAATAAAATGTAACCGAAAAATAAGACCAACAATTTTTATTTCATTATAAAATTAATTTCTGTCAACACAGTGAGTTTTTTTTATTTTCTGTTTTCTTCCTCTCTAAAGTCGATAAATCTGTAGACTGTGGGGGAGAAAAGTTGAGAGAATTAAAGGAGAAAGAGAGACAAAAAAACGTTATTTATTCCAATAATCCGTTGAGCATGAGGTTCATCGTAAACATTGATCTATATATTTTATTCGAATGATCTCTTTTAATGTGACGTGCGTGTCTTTGAGTGATTCCCAAGAGATCAACGCAAGAGACCCCTTTGAGAGTTGGCTCAACGAGAAATGTATAAGCAACTCTATCTTTTCAGCAATTAAAGGTGTCTGCGTCAGATTTAGGAGATAAGATTTATGATGCAAAAGTTGCATGCTGATCGTGTCTAAACCACAATAAAGTACAGCACATAAACACGCAGACGCTATGTGTGTATGTTTGTGTATGTTTGTGAATGTTTTATATATAGTAGAGAAATTGATATATTGACTAAGAAATGAACTCGAAAATGTTTTTCGAGTTAAATTATCTTTCAGGTGCTTAATATATCTATCAATTAGACGAATTTAACGCATTAATCGATTTAAAGAAAATTTTACTAGTTTCGCGTTTAAAAACGAGTACAGGAACATGATAGTAATTGATAATTTCGTTTTATAACGATTGATACGAGTTTTTAGAATTTTTTTCATGTTACCAATACGCCTACGTGAATTGTTTCATAATTAGAGAGTGATTTATTAATTGCAGCGTAATGTATGTGCAATTTGATAAATTTGCATTTTAATAGTATGAATGCTATCTTAGAAGCAAAGTTCCTATGCGTGAGCCAGTACTGACCCAGGGTTGTGAATGTAGAAACTGATGACTCTCTAAATCTGAATTCGTAAGAATGTTTACTAATTTGCAGGGACTTTCACGAAAAATTCGTGTCGTGTCCGTGTCGTGTCCTGACACGACACAAAGTTCACTTAGTAATTCGTGTCGTGTCCTGGCACAACACAAATTTCGATTGGTAATTCGTGTCGTGTCAAGGCACGACACAAAGTTCACTTGATAATTCGTGTCGTGTCGAGTCATGACACAAATAACGCTTGCAAGATTCTACACAGTGTTTCATGCGTGTTCTTAAAACGTGTTTTGACACGACACGAATTACTAATCAAAATTTGTGTTGTGTCAGGACACGACACGAATTACTAAGTGAACTTTGTGTCGTATCAAGGCACGACACAAATTACTAAGTAAACTTTGTGTCGTGTCAGGACACGACACGGACACGACACGAATTTTCGTGCTTTTTCGTGTCCGTGTTGGTCCCTGCTAATTTGAATTAGTGACTGACTTTTTGCTTCCGAATTAGTACAATTTACTAAATAAATAGTAATTGCTACTAATTTATTAGTGAAATATTCGAGTTCAAAAGTTAAATGTCAGTCACCAATTCCAATTAATAAACATTTTTACCCAAATTTATAGATAGCACAGTGAAAAAATATCAATTGGCGACATCACCACACTGAGAAAACGTTATACACTGTAAAAAAAGGGAGTTAAATTTTAACTCCCCAGGGGATTCTATAAAAGTCGCACCCATTTGGGAGTTAATGCTAGAGAGTTAAAATTCTCTTTTGGAGTTGATTTTTAACTCCAAAAATTTAACTCCGAGTCCGTTAACTCCATAAATTTTTTACAGTGTACTTAATTTAAATAGAAAAATAATTTTAAGTGATTTTGTTTAATTGAAATTAGTTTGAAAGCTTAATCCCAATATACAGAAAGTATATCTACTACTATGATTCTAAAATATTATTTGTTTGAATAATTATATTTAATTCAAATATATTTTCTGTTTTGATTTAAATAAAAAATATGTTTAGGGGAGACCGGGGCGTAATGGCTAAGGGGCGTAATGAATAATTGTAATTTGTTTAAAAACCGTAAATTGTAATAATTTCGCACAATAGACAAGTTATTGTACTTGGTATACTGCAACTTTGTCGGAAGTTTCATTAATATTTATTCATTATTGTATGAAATATAGTAGAAAAACTATTTTTGACATACGAAAGTAACTTTTCAAAATTTTCGTTTTTTCGTTCTATTTTTTTGAAAAATAGCTTTAAAAAAGAAACTGAAATGAGGTTTCGATCTTGACACATTTGTTTTTAAGGGACAATTCGAGATTTTTGATTCACACTTCCGGTATTGTTAAAAAAAAGGCAAATATTTGCCGAACACCCCCGGGGCGTAATGGCTACTTTTTCCCGGGGCGTGTTGGCTAATGCAATACGCTATGTATAAAAAGCAACGTACCATATCGGCGAAGTGTAGGTTTGTTTTCGCGGTTACTTGTCACTTAGTTTAAGTATGTTTAGGTGTTTTTAACAAAATTTTTAAGTTTTGGTCTAAAATTTACAAACAGTAGATTTCAAGCTACGATTTTAATGAGAAATTACAAAAAAATTGAGAGAGTGCCAATATCACAGAATATTATTGAAAAAGCGATAGGAGAAGTATTGCTGAATAAAAATAGCATTCACGGAATACCCAGGAACCTTAATTTACAATATACAATAAAATTGGAAACTGTAGATAATAATTAGCAATCATTATTCATTACGCCCCGGGAGTTATCCATTACGCCCCGGTTAGGGGCGTATTTTGGAGCTCTGCATTGCTCCAGAAAAACTGCTATAGAATAAAAAGCAAGAGTCATATCGGGATGTTCGTAGTCTTAAAAGTAAGCTGAGATATCAGAGTAACTTTTCTGAGAGATAAACATTCAATTAGGACAAAAGTGTCCGAGTAAAACAACAAAGAGTGAAAAGTTAGCCATTACGCCCCGGTCTCCCCTACATATTTTATGTTTGATTCAAACTTATAAGTTGATAATAAATAATTTAAAGTCAACTATAAATTATGTTTGAATTAATTATATTATTTCTATAAATGAACCAAAAAATATATTTCAATTAAACTTAAATTTGTTTGACTGTATAGCAAAGATATTTTAAGTTTCATTTAAGCAAAATATGTTTGAATAAAAAAAAACGTTTTCTCAGTGCAGGATCGAGACAATATTAAAGCCAATTTTGACCCTAAATTACAAGTTTAGAAACTAATCTCTATGGAAAATTTCGATTGACCTCAAACTAAGCCAAACTTGATATCAATTTTTGGCCCAGGTTTTCGATTTTATAAATAAATTCACCTTTCGCAATTTTGGATAAATATTAGCCACACTAATAAACATAAAAATTATCATCTTCAAAGAAAAAGTTTTAAAAAAATCCCAATCACTTTTCAACCTAAATTTAAATCCCCCCGAAAGAAAAATATGAAGAAATTCCCAAGTAAAATCTCACAAGTTTTGAATTGGATTAAACGTGAGATTATTTATACACACCTTGAGAGGAAGCAAAAAAAAGTGCAGTCCACGTAACGAGCGCAAATAGATGAAGCAATCAAGGTTAATAATATTATTAAAATAGCTCACTGATGTTAATTAATATTAACCCAGATAGATTCCATGTTTTTATAATGAATTCAAGGATAGGTGATTTTTCATAAGCTTAGAACGCAAGGACGTGTGTGACTATTTCTTATAGAGAAATGCGGATTATAAAGATGTATATCTTCTTCGTTCAAGAGCAATGGTGTCATAATTTTTTTTTCTATTTCGCTTTTTAATCCGTTGATGCACATCGCAAGGAAACAATAAATGGGCTACACGCGTAACAAGTTGACTAATATAATAAATCAGTGGGTAATTAAAGATTAACGGTACAAGGGGAAAATGAGCGTTACACGCGCGGGTCGACCACACGGAATGAGAGTTGATGTATGAATGATTTCATCGGAGGTGATCCATCATCCGGTTTTCTTCGTTTTCCTTTCTTTACTCATTTTTCCCTTCTTTTTTATTCCGCTTGTTTATTGCTTCCTTTTTGGAAAAGTGTACTTTAATCTTCTTTTTAGTTTTATTATTATAACTGTTTTTCTCTTAGTTTTTATTTTCATGGACAGTTTTTCAAAATATATCGAATTGAGATGAAACATCTCAAAGGTATATCAAAACGTTACTTCGCAGTATTTTGATATGTTTTTTCGTCTCAATTTGATATCCTTAGAAAAACTATGTTAGTCTTGGAGTGGAGGCAATTAGAGCGAGTGAGAACTTTGAGATGTTCACTATTCCCACTGTAGCGCCTGCGCAATACTTCTGGTAAATACTGAAGTGGGGGTAATGAGAGCGAGAGAAAAAGACAGAATTCTCTCTTTAGCTCCCATTGGCCCCACTTTGGAGAAAAATCTCTGGCGCTTACGCAATGCTTTGCATAAATGTTGGAGTGGGGACAATGAGAGTGAGTGAGAAGAAGTTGAATTTCTCTCTCACTCTCATTATTCCTACCACTTCGCTTGCGCCTTGCTAATTATTTCATCTCTCTTCCTCGTCTTCTTCCGTTGTTTATTTATTTTCTTCATCACTCTACTCTATTTTCTCCGATCTTTCTTATTCTTTTTTTATCAATATAATTTTTTGTTTAAAAATTTAATACAAAAATAAGAATTCTGTTCTTTTGAGAATACCAATAATAAAGACTAGGGAGATCTTTTTCTTTTGTTTATTTGTTCTTCGCTTCCCTTTCTTCCATCTCCACAAGTTATTTTTTAATCTCTCATTCTCTCGATCTGTTCCCTCCTCGTGATCCTTCTCTTTTTGAGTATATACGCCGGCACGTCATCGTGCATCATCACTAAGCATCATGGAACCAAAGGAGTAGGCCCCTGTACTTGCTTACACACTCGGACATGTCCAATTACACGCTTCTCGTGCCATTCGCGCCTCGTAACGGAACGAACCCGTCTTGAAAATTGCGAACATGCCAACACAAGTCTTGATTTGCTAAAGAAGGTGCTAAAGATAAAAAAACGAGAACAATCTTCTCCTGCAATTTTTTTCCTTTCATTTCTATTGTTTTCTCAATTTTTGAAATACATTTTTTATGAATATATTTAAATATAGCTGTTTGCATTTGTGTGTATATACGTAACGACTGGATTAGTTCTGATCTTTAGAATATATATACACGTGACGAGATAAGAAGCGGTGGGTTGAGCTCTTCACGTGGGCGAGCTCATTTCTTTGTCCCCCTCAATGCACGTCTAATGATTTTAAAATGTCCCTCATTCACAACAATTTTTCATTTTACTCAATTTTCATTAAATTCATTCTCTCCATTCTCGCTGTACCAATTTTCTCGAAATTGTGAAATTTATTCACTTGTGTTACTTATTTCTGAAAATAGAAAGAGACCTTCTCCTTTCATAGTTGTCAAAGATAGGAATATGACAAAAAATACAAATTTATCATTTTTCATTATGTTTCAGAAATAATTTTTCATCCGAATATTGATTTCACAGAAGTAAGAGGCATTTTTTCTTAATAACAAGTGTTGAATTTTTGATACATTAAAAGGAAACGTATTAATCATTTCGTTTGGATTACAAAGTATGTAAGGTGTTCTTGAAAGTAATGAATACCCCTTTTTTAAGTAATGGTTCACAATGCATTATTACACATGGTGTGTGATTTAAATATTTTACATTTTCTCTCTCTCTCTCAACTTTTGGATTTCTTTGGATTTTTGATCGTGTGCCCGCGGGACAAACATTAACCGCGATTTCCTGTATAAACGTCGTTATTAGGAACAACATTTGCCACCAGTCGAGTTTGTCCAGAATGAAGATCAAAGATAACATGCGGAATATATATAGGTATGTATGCAGGAAAGAATTATCGAATAATTTTACCAATTACGTGGTGGCATTCATTATCAATGAAACGAGCCGATGAATCATGCCCAAGGAAATTGTACTCCTTTCACACTTGATCACATCAGAATCAAATTAAATATCTACTTTAATAGATCAGTTTATCTATAGTGATAATTTAGTCTATGGAAAATTTATATTTGTCGTTTGTAATTATAAATATGAATATGATGAAATATTAAAAATATTTTTGGAATTAAAATGTATACGTAAAACATAAAAAGACAAATATCAGTTTAAGCTTAAATAAAAAAATGTAAAAATAGAAAGCGTCGAGGTGGGGGTATTGAGAGCGATAGAGAACATGCAGTTTTTCTTTCTCCCTGTCATTGTTTCAAATTCAACGCTTACTCAAAGCGAAGCGCAAGCGCAGAAGAAGGGATAATAGGAGCGAGAGAGAAACTCAACTTCTTCTCACTCACTCTCATTGTTCCCACTCCTCTTACGCAAAACAGCGCAAGCGCCAGAATGGGGATAATGAGACTGAAATAAAAACTCAACTACTTTTCTCTCACTCCCATTATCCCCCCTTCAACGCTTTCTTACAAGAAATTATCATATTCCAATAAAATAAATTTCCAATCGAAATATAAAATTAACGAAAAATTTGATAAAAAATATCCATAAATTTGAACTAATTTAGATCTCAAGCATAATCGTATGTGGGATTCAAAGATTTATCAATCTACACGAGAGAAATTCACGCAGTGTCAGTGACGGTACTTATCATCTGTTGTGGGATTAATGTCAGTAAAGCAGAGCAAGAGAGTCTTTTCGATTTATTATAAGTTTGTCAAAAAGGTAAAAAAGAAAAAATGAAAAAACGTTGCACGTCCAAATGCAGTTATCATCGCTATCGCTTTTTCCCCTCTTTTTTGCTTTAAATACAAATATTTCGACTCGAGATTAATGTCAAGAACGAAACAGTTAATGACAGTTGTCTGTCTCCTTACCATAAAGCGTCCACGCCTCGTTTCCGAAGGAATGTATATATTTGAACGATTAATTCGATGGGATTAACTCTTTTTTTATTGCTTGTATATATAAAAATTTGTACGAATCGTCACCATTTTTATAGAGATAGTAAAGTTTTCTGAGATATGTATATACATAAAAATAATAATTTTTGTTCAGAGAAGAAAAATAGTTGAGAAACTAATAAAAAATTTAATATTAAAATAATATCATGAAATAAAATATTTCAATAAGCAATATATTTATTGCATTGATTAATTTATTATTTTGATGAAATTAAAAAAATATATTATTTAAACATTAATGTTTACCTACAAATGTAATATTTTTAATAGTAAATTTTTTCTAAAAAATACTATTATAGTATAATAAATACTTAAAGTATTTATTATTTATAATTAGTATTTATATTGATTAATTTTTTTATTCAGAATCATAAAAAAATTATACGTAAGAAAATCGAAATTAATTATATATTTAAAGAAATTTGGGTCAATTTGTTCGAAATAAAAATTGTAAATGTGAACTTAAGGGGGAAACTGGCTGACTTTCTTGGAACGGCAAACATCAAAGTCCAATGACTCTATTTACTTGGTAAAGAGATTTTGTAAATTCCATGTAAAGTGCAGATTTGAAATGTGTCATTCAATATATATATACATATAATATGTATATGTATAACAGAGATAAACTGAAACTAAACCGAGATTGGTGTCAACATAATACGTAAAATTTAAGGAATGAGGAACAAAAGATAATTTTAAAGACGTGGAAAATCATAATCAAGAAAGACTTATTTACACTATGTATCACTCTTTATATACTATAAAAACAAAATAGAACACACTCTACCAATGTAAATGAAGCAAAAAAATGAAATTTATTTTATTGATGTCATATCTCGAAAGAGACCAAAGAACGCTTCTTATCTGATGTAACCAATAAAAAGATTACAAGTAATTCCAAATTTAAATAAAATTATTCAATTCCAATTTTATTTCTAAATTCGAGAAAAAACTTTTAAATTTCATAAAAGATACATTTTTTTCATTCTTATTTATTTATTTAAGTATATTGTATTATTTAAAAATGTATTTCTTCGATCTTAATAATAAATTTGAAATACTCTAATTAATAGTACAATAATTTATGAAAAAATTTTTTTTTAGAAACTTCAAAATCTTTTTAAATTAATTTTGAAAAATACTTTAAATGAGAGAAGAAATTTGATCTATTAAGGAAAGGATACTAGTAATAAAGAACACCTAATATTGATACACGTTTAACGATCATAATCACTTAATTTTTCACAAAAAAAAATTTCAGTCCGACCAGGAGTTGAACCCGGTGGCGCAGGTTTTTAATTTCTATGCTCCTTGAGCATCTCAGATATATTGAAAAAATTTTACAAAGGATAATTTTCTGTTATTATTTAAGTATTCTTGAGATAGAAACAGTAAAAAAATATTGCAAATTTGGTAAAATACTTACAATTTAGTTGATTTCTTCGTCGATTTTAGAAATGAAAATAAAATTTTGACTCACCTGAAACAAAAGAAAAGACAAATTATTGTGGAGAAAAATGTAACAGAAACTTAAAAATAATTATTATAGGCATGTGGAACCAGCCAACTTCAATTAATACATGTATAATATTCCCACCGGTTTTCTTAAAAACTATAAAACAAATCTTGATAAAATATAAAAAAAATAATATTTTATTTATTGAGGCATGGACCTCTAGTTCAATTAATACAAAAAATTAATTTTAAATATTATTTTCCATTTAATAAAAAATTTGATATTTTTTGAGAAAAAAAGACAATCAAATACAAATTAATATTTAAAAAAATAAATAAATTTATATTTTTCTATGTTAACATTCATTTTTTTCAATGACGTCTTTTATTCTCGAAAATTGTAAAAAAAATGAAAATTTGAATAGAAAAATATAAATTTATTCACTCTTTTCAATATTAATTTGTACTTGATTGTCTTTTTTTCGCAAAAAATATTAAACTTCTTATTAAATAAAAAATAATATTTAAAAGCAAATTTTTTTATAAATTGGACTACAGATCCATGTCTCAATAAATAAATTAATAAAATATTATTTTTTTTATATTTTATCAAGATTTATTTTATAGTTTTTAAGAAAAGCGGTGGAAATATTAATACATGTTTTAATTGAAGTTGGCTGATTCCACATGCCCTTAAATAATTAATAAATTAATATAAATAGCTATATATAATAATAATAATAATAACAAAATTAAAAATAATTATAAATAATTTATTTTATGCATAATTATAAATTTTTTTCTAGTTTCATTATTGTAATAAATATAAGTAAATAAATAAAAAAATAATAATTAAATATAATCAATATATGATCATAAGTAAATAATTAAAAAATATGTTCTACAATTTTAAAATAATTTTTTGAAAAATTACTTCTTGATAGACACGCGGCGAAGTTTATTAATTTAATTTATAAAACATAAAGCGACTTTAATTGCAAATAAGTTAATATATTTAAATGAATGGAAAACAAAATTTTGGGTATAATAATAATTCTGAGGTTTCCATTCGCTTCTGGATAGTAGAGTAGAATTTACAAGCCTGTGGTTAACAAGCTTCCAAGGCAAGTTAGGGTCCCATGATAAAGAAATAAGCGGTCAAAAAATAATGCGTAAAACTTTTCTTTCAACAAACTATAAAATGCAAAATAAGATAAATGATAATTAAAATTTTTTAATTAAAAAAAGAGAAGAAAAAAGAAATTATTTTTTTGAAATAAATTTTCTAAATGTGAACATTTCTAAATCTTTTTGTATTTGGCATAAACAAATTTTCACTTGTTTATAAAATCTTGATAATAATAATTGTAATAATAATAATAATAATAATAATAATAAATTTAATAATAATAATAATAATAATAATAATAATAATAATAATAATGATAATTATTATTATTATTTGTTATGATATAAAATATTGAAATATAATATGAATATTGCTAACAAACAACAACAGAAATAACAATAATAATTTTTAGTACGAAATTATGAAACCATTTTCCACTTCCTAGTTTAGTTTTACAGTATTTTAACAAGTTAAAAATGGCCTGACGGAATGGGAAATTCCTTTTATTTTGGATGAAAAAAAAGGTGTGGTAAAATTGAAGAAAACTGTTCTCTCTTCCCCAATGACTTGTGAAACGATCGTTTGAAATCGAACACACAGCGCGAACAAGCCCCAATGCTTTTTGACGGAAAAAGATTACGTCAATTTCAAACGCCGTTTGGTGCAGAAACCGCAGAGGCTACAATCTTTATCGCACTATTTTATAGGCGTTGGTTTTTAGAAAAAAAAAATTTACCAAGAATTTCATGCTTGGTAATAAATGCGGTTTAGTGGGATTTGTTGCGTACCGGCGATGATTTAATACACAATCGTTCAACATTTCTCTGAATTTATCTTCTTTTTAAACTTTTCGTCCATTTTTGTTATTTTACAAAATATTTTTGTTTTTTTAGATTTATTTTTTAAGTTTTTAATTTTCTGTTTTATAAATTTTCGTCCATTTCTAATATTTTGCAATTTTATTGTTTTTCTATTTTTTCTACCTTCTTATTTTTTATTATATAATTTTTCGTCCACTTTTGCTATTTTACAATTTTTTATTGTTTTTCTATATTTTTTTATTCATCATCTTCATTTTTCTCTTTTCTTTTTTCTATTTATTTACATTTTGTCCTTAGAATCATAATTAATTAATACTAAATCTGCATTTAAAATAGAATCTCAAAAATGATTTGACCAGTTTTTTTAAAATTTTGGTTAAGTTGCTTGTTTCCAGAAAGGCCATTATTAAAGACCTATTTGAGAAAAGAATCTAACATGGGTCAGGCTAGTTTTCCTAGTTTCCACGAAAATTCTTGTGAAAGGTCTATGACATAATGTTAGAACTCATTAGGACATTAAATATACCCTATTCAGTTTTTAATTCCTGAAAATGATTGACAGGACTTTAGCGAGGCTCTAGCATGGCTTTAGTCAGTTATTCTGTTTTCCACGAAGGTTTTCACTAAACATAGTGATTGAAAGTTGATTTAGTGATTCAAAAGTAACGAGAAATTTAGAGAAAACATTTCTAATTTTTCTTTTTTAGATAGAAAGAATGAGATAAGTTTTTTCATACTAGATTCTAACTAGTTTTACCAGTTTCCACAATGATCTTAATTGAAGACGCAGGATCTTTAGTATAACTGGAACTTATTAGGACTCCAGAAAAGGTCTTTTCAGTTTTTCTAGTTTCTAGAAATAATTATCAATCTTTTCAAAAGACTTGGAGTCTAACTTGAAACAGGGCTTTAACTAGGCCCTATCTAGTTTTTTACTTTTTCTCTGTATTTTTTATTTAAATCCATTGAAATATATATAATATATATAAATATATATATTATATATTTGAATTGAATTGAATTGAATTGAATATTGAATTGAAGTGAAATATATTTCCACTTTTCTTTCCTATAATTGTGAAATTTAATCGGAAAATTCTTTTAAACTTTCAAAAAAAGTGAATAGTGAATAATTGAAAGCGGTAATTCATGTTGTGTTCAAAGGACTTCATAAACATGTCATTTATTATATCTTACCGGAATCTTTTCCCTGGTTATGTATTTATGCCCAGTATGTATATAATATGTGTATGTGTGTGAAAGAACAACAAAGTGTGTCGTAAGTTTTCAGAACTGTAGTTTAAATAAATTGTTTCGCCCGCTTCGCTAAATGTACAGACACAGAACGCTTCTTTTTCCATTGAAGTGGTATTTATGCAAAATGTGGTTCGCATCAAAGGGGAGGATATGTTTCTTCTCCAAAATTAGAAAACTAGAAACGCAAAATATAACGTCACTTTATAACTGCGGTTATGACATTTTCAACTTTTCATTTATGGAAATTGATATAAAGCACACACGCATCTGGAATATCTTTATTCTAAGTAAAACATATCGAAAATTTCAAAGTAATTTCTTCCGCGCACATTTTCTTTAAAATATTCGTTTTAGAAAATAAATCAAAAATTATTATGACGTTTATCGATTTTTGAAAATGTAATAAATCATTGTCGAGTTGTAAATAAGTTCTCAAAAAATAGTAAATAAACAGTATTATTAAGTTTTTTTGATTGAAGTAAATATTCCTTATATTTCAAATTAGGAAAATAAAAACAAATTATAAAATATAAAGAAAAATAGGCATTATATAATAGTTTAATCTTATAAAATAAAAAATTGAAAAATTTCTGCTTATAGTTTTGAATTTAATACAAAAAATAATATTTGATAAACTTATCCAGACATTTCGAGTAAATATATATAGTGCATTCAACTTGGGCTTAATCGCCGGACATCAGAGATGGACGGACAGACAGCCTGAAGGACAAATTCGGAACAATTTAACATTTGGCTGAATTGCTTGATTAACATCAGTCTCACGCACCAATGGGTGTTATAAACTTTTGTGTCCAGTTGATAATCATTATTTTATCTCGTTAATAATTTCAATTTGGATATTTGAATGCAAATTAAAAATGAAACATTCGGAAAATAAAAATAAAAACATTTTAAACAAAATAATTTTCTAAATAATTATTTAGAAAAACAATTTTTTTAAATGTTTCTACTGCAGGAATTTTTTAATAATATTAATTAATGTTTTATTAAAATTTTTTAAAAATTATTTTTTTATATTTTTCTAAGAAATAAATGAAGCAATTTTTAAAAATTATTTTAAGGGAATTTGAACAATTATGACGTGACAGATTTAGGACAAATGCTTTGCACAAACTGTGACGTCATAATGCTTCAAATTCCCTTAACATCAATTTTAATTTTTTTAAAATTAGATTAACATGCATTTCAAATATTTTATGAATTAAATAACATTTTTCAAAAACTATTTTAAATTATTACAAAAAATTATATTTTTTATAATTATTTGAACATTTTTCAAAAAATATTTGAATAGCAAAAATATTTACCAAAATGTATGGTTAACTGTTTAAAAAATTATATTTATTGTCATTTTAAATTTAATTGTTTAAAAAATTCATTTTTTAAATTCAATTTAAATTTTCTATAGAAAATCTAGTTATTTTGACAATTTTTAAAAATTACTTTTAATAATAATAGTTTTACAAGATCAATACTACTCGTCTCATTTAAATCTTAAATAAATAAATACATAAATTAAAACTTTGATTTTAAAAATCTATAAGTATTTCTTAAAACTTTGAATAACATTAATTTCAATTCTTTTAAAGTTTCTTAAAAAAGTTTCAAGAACAAGAGTCTAGAGGGAAAATCTCTTTTATATGGAAATTGTGCCATATGTGAGGAGGGCTGATCCGTGAAAATTTCAAATTGAATAAATAGCGGTTAAAATCGGAAAAAAAAGAAATTTAAATTCGACATACCGGCATATGGCGTTCAAGGAAATACGAAAAAGAAGAAATTCAAGAGAAAAAAATCATCACTTATTATGTCACCTCGAGAGATGAAGTATCGTCGTCCAACGGAATTTAGTGGTACTTAAATGTGGCCGAAAGACTGTAACAATAGCCTAGTCAACGGATAATAAAAGTGTCTCAATAAAACAAGACACTCATTTCGAAACTCGTAGTTATAAACAAGTTTCCATAAAAAATATTCCCGTTTCGTAATATTCTAATTCTTTTTTTATAAAATTTTTCTCCTTGCCAAAAAAAACAAATTCCGTTTGTAAATAATTTTCTTATTTATTGTTATTTTTTGTTATTTTTTTACTTTATCACTGGATAGTCTTAATACACTTAATTATAAATTATTCGACTCGGAGTCATTGTTTATCCCAACGTTTTATTTATAATATTTTTATTTATTTGTTGAGATTAAAAACTGGAAAAATTTGTTTATAAATAAAATTTTTTAAAATTACAGAAAAAACAAAGTCTCACGCACTGTTTACATCTTAAAACGAAAATGATGAAGAAATAAACTATTTCTAAACTCAAAACTAGATGAAATATTTTTTTACAGCTAAAAATCATTCTCTCAAGGCTAATTTCAGTCAAAAGTGGGTAAAAGTAATATTTCTTTTTTATAGTATACTGAATTTTATTTTTAATACCTACAAATTTTTAATTTTCGAATGTATTTTAAAACAATCTTTATTTTTCGAATATTTCGGAACATACGCGCAGAAGAAAAGGAGTGTGAACTCTTTTTCGCTTAAAAGACGAATTTGAACAGAAAGGACAAAAGTTAACACGAGGTTGAGAAGTAAATAAAGCGTCTCTCTTTTTGGACCACACGAACAGAAATTGTGAGGGGGTGGGGAGGTCATTTGTTTTTCGACGAAAAACCGAACCTTCTGAAAACAGATCTTTCTCATTTCCTTCTCTCGTTTTCGTGTGTATTTATTCCGAGATCATTGTGCGCGCGGACGCTTGTTACACGTCACTCAATGGCCAAACATTTCCACCTCCCATATATACCTATACATATATAGTAAAAGAAAAAAGAGAAATCGTTGATTGCCGACTTTCAGACATCATAAATTCGTTTGAACCTGCTACCGCAGGTTTTATGGTGCATGAGATTACACGGACAAACTTTGCATTCTATTTTTTGTTAAACGCACTATGTGTTTTTAGTAAATTGACTAATAAAGTGGGAAAAAACTGAGGCGGTATCAATATTTCGTAGTCTGACTATTAAAACCCAGAAAGAGAGTTTAAAAATTTAGTAGTCAAAATCTGAAATAATTCATGATTTCACTAAAAACATTGTCGAATGTCAGTGTCAGGTACATATATAGAATGTCAGTGTTCTTATATACTAATCCAGCAATTGTCTTACCACTTGGGAGAAAATTTGTATGCGTTACTTAAATGCTGTATTGAACAATATATTTGTTTGTTAAACAAAATTGATAAAATTAATTAATTACTTAAAATTAATAAGGTCAATTTTTGAAATGAAGACAATCAATTTTAATCCAAGCGGGATTCTTGTAATAAATTATAAAAATGTATGACACATAAAAAAATATAATATTATTATTTGGTAAAATATTATTTATTCTTTTATTAAATTTTTATTTAATTATTTACTTAAATTAAATATAAATTATTTAAATAATTTAATTTAATTAGTAATTTTTTTTATTAAAAAAAACATATTAATACGTAATTTGCAATTATTTTTCATTAATTAAAAATAATTCTATAAATATTAAGATTTTTAATATCCACTTTTCCCCTTATAATTAAATATTGATTTCTTGAAATTTTTATTTTATAAAAAATGTACCCATTTTATGTATTGTTTGCTTTTTTCTATATAACATATTTTGTTTGACTGATCTCAAGTATGCAAATTTTTCTCCTTTTTAGTTATAAATAAAAAAAACTATTAGAAAATTGTTAATAAAAAATTATGATTAAGAAATACGGAATATAAAGGAAAAACATGATCGATTTCTTCATATGTTTTATAGTAATGAGGAATGACCGAGTAATAAAATTATTATTCCTACTATAAGAACATTGTTACTCTTACATATTTAACATTATTTTCATCATTTCAATTTAATTATTATTTTCTTTTGCTATTTTTCAAGAACCATCATTTTTGTCAAATACTGTTTGTGAATTGTGGCGATAGGATAAAAAAATGCATTATTATTTTCTAGAATTTTTAACCAAAATTCTTGTCTAAATCAGAAATTTTTAATAATTTTGTAAAAAGTTTTTTAAGAATTTTTAAATCCATTTGTTGACAATTCAATTTTATAAAATTTCAATTATTCGGAAATTCGTCAATTTAAATAATTTTAAAAAAATTAAATTAAATTTTTTTAAAACATTAATTTTACAGATTTGCTATTTAAAAGTATGAAAAATTCCAATTTTTAAAGATTTTAATTTGAAAACTTTTTAAAATTTAATTATTTCTAAAAATTAGTCTTGAATGCTTTTAATATTCAATTATTATGCGAATAGAGTTTAAAAAAAATTAGTGAATTAAATTCCTGTGACATTTTTATTATTTTTGAAAATAATTTTAGATTGCGTAGAGTTTTGACAATTTTTTTAAAATAATTAAATTCTTTTGAAAAATATTACCTAGATTTTTAAAAATATTGTATTCGGGAAAATTTTTGAAATAATTAATTGAAATTTTAGTAAGAATTTTATTAAATGTTTCAATTAAATATTCAGTTTAATTAAAATAATCAGATATGCAAATAATTGAACTTTTCAAAGAATTTTAAAATAATTAAAATTTTGACAAGAAATTTATAAAAAATTTCCATAATAATTGAATTCTTTGAGACATTTTATTTAAAAAAGTTACAATTCTTCCAAGAAATTTATCACAAATTGTTTGGGAACTATTGAATTCTTTCGAGAAATTTTATTGAAAATGCAAATGTTCTAAACTTGTTAATTGTTACCTTCAGCAATTAATTAATTTATGGAAATTGTAAACGCAACTCTTATAAACAATTGTTTTTGAAATTTCCAAGTAAAATTATTTATTAAATAATTTCTAAGTAAAAATTTTATGATATAGTTCTTGAAAAATTAAGTTATTAAAAAAAATTATTATCAGAAATTGAAAACTCTAAATTTTTTAGTATTTTTAATAAAATTCCCTCACTTTTCCCTAATCTTACTGAAGAATTTTATTTTCCCTGACGTATGGCACCTTGAAAATGTTTTCAAACCCCTATTTTTTTGATCAGGTTTTAAAATTTTAGAGATCCTTGAATTTTATTTTATATTATTTATACCCAGAAAAAAATGTTATTTAAACCAAATATATTTCATTTGAGTTAAATAAACGGCAATTTGTCTTAGAACCATTTAGACTTTTTATTTGTTTTAAATTAAAACTTTATTTGACACAAAGAAAAGATTTATTATAGTCAAAAAAAATTTTTTTTAAACCAAATAAAATTTATTTGAAAAAAATAAAAAGTTTAGTTGGTTCTTAGCCAAACATATCATTTCTTTGGGTGTAATTAGAAAATTTTCAAAGTTTACTAGATAATTTTCGGACTACAAATTAATCCGAACTTAATGTCATATGTGAGAACTTATAAATGACAAAATTCTATTATTTATAAAATTGCTAATTTTATTTTGAAAAAGTAAGTACAAAGTTAGCTACGCGAATTGTTTCAAGTTGGAACAATAATCATACAAAATTTGTAGCGATGCAATTTTGTTTTTCGTTTCAATTTGATATCCCTAAGACTATGAATTTACTTAAATTTACCTTCTCACTTTCATGCTTCGTGTGTTATTGAAATAAAAAGAAAATATCAATTCTCGACATTAATCACTATAAGTAAAATAAAAATTCAAAATTTTACACCTGATCACCCAAGAAGGAACATTTGTATTAAAAAAAATGTAAATCCCTGAAAATAGTGTCCATATAAGTAAGCGCAATATTCATGAATAAATTTCTCATTTTGTATATACATGTATATTTATACAATATTAGAAGAAACGAAAGCTTTGAGTGTATATCTATTATAAAAAAAATCCGGCTTTCTTAATGGTTTTTAAAAGTCTTTATATGTGAATAAATATATACCTGCGCGTATGGAAGCAACACCCGTTACATACGAGAGAAGATTAGGGTTAGCATTGGGGGGAAAGCTATAATATAACGATGACCAGTATCGCACGGAGCCATATACGTCGATTATCTTTTAAACTAAAACCTATTACCTTTGGCCTGTCATGTTCCGCGCATGAATGCACGCATGTGCGCTTCGCGGCGCGAGAAACCTCTATTCGTTATTATAGATATAATACCCTTCCCGACTGGAAAGAATCAGCTATCAAAGTGGATAATATTTATAAAAAAACTTATCCTTCTCACTTTCTATCGCGTGCTTTTATAATATAATACAGCTGTAATATATAATGCATCATATTATTTATATATATATTATATGCTTACTTCCTTTTTTGTAATTTTAACCATAAAAAGGCTGAGATTAATTTTGAAAAATTTTCTAAAATATTCTAAGATTTAAAAAAGCCCGCGTTAGAAATAGTTGATAGAGGGCGTCATTGACTTTCTCACTAGTGCAGACTTCGCACTCAATATTTTTTAAAAAAGTATCAAAACGTAACTTTTAAACTAAAAAAGTGTAGTAAAAAAAGTAGCTATCGAAAACTTTAAATTGACGACAAAAAAACTCATTTTAGAAATTTCACAAAACTGACAAAAACTCTTTTCTATATTTTATTTTCCTGATTTTTTTCTAAATTTCATCAAAACTATTGACTTCCATTTTATCTTTCTAATAAATTGAATTCCTGTGACGAATTTTATTATTTATAAAATTATTTTAATAATTGATTTCTTTTGACAAATGTTATGCAAGTTTCAATTTAAATAATCGACTTCCTGAGAAATTTTTATTATTCATGATTAGGGAAATTGACCGGGAATAAAAAAACGAAAATAAATAAAAAAATAAAAATAGTCGTGTTAATGCAGGACCTAAACCTCGAATTACTCAAAAAGACAAAAAAATTAAGAAAATGACAAGCTTAATTTTATTTACCATAAATGATTCATAAAAAATACTTTTATAAACTTTCAATTTTACAGTCTACAAAATTTACAAGACCCCTTAAATTTTTTGAAAATAATTAAATTCCTAAAAAGTATTTTGCTTCCTCATAAGGAAGCTTTGCATTCGTGACAATTTTAAATTTTTCAAAACATGGTTATATGGACTCATTTCCATCTAGGATATATGTATATTAAATTCTGAGCAAATGTCCAGATGTATGTGTGTATGTGTGTGTGTATGTCACAAAAAATTGTGTACAAATTATCTCAAACAAATTTTAATGGATCGCCCTGAAATTTTGCAGGTTTATTGCAGTCATTAATACCTCAAATCTGACACAAGGATTTTCAAATTTATCCACAAAATTTTTTTTATACATTTTTTTTATACATTTTTTTCAAAATTAAAAAAAAAATTTTTGAATTTTTTTAAATAACTTTTTTATTTCTTAATATTTTCATAAATTATTCTCCAAATTACATTCCTTACAAGAAAACGAATCGATTGATATATACAAAGTGCACATTTCATCATAAAATTAATCAATATTTTTCTTTTTCACAAAAAATTCAAATTTTGCGTTTTTTGAAATATTACCTTAACATATTAAAATTAAATTAAGCAATTGGTTTATGATATTTTGAGGAAGCGAAATGGTCATGAAATGAACAACTTGTTGTTTATTACACAGGCTTACAAATTAAAAACTTTTTTTTGCCAATCAAACAAAACATTTCTTTCTCGAATAGTAGGTGTTTTTTGAGTAAGAAAATCATAGTTTTAATTGTTTTCCCTCGTGCAGTTTTTCTGTAGCTTCAAATAAATTCGGGTACCCGAGAATTCCGGGTTACTCGAAAATTTTGCACACCTCTAATATTTTTCTAAACAGCAAAAGGGTTAAAGGGGCATTCCATGTCAAGTGATCAAGGTGGTGAAAAATTTTTCTCCAATCGTAGCAAAACTTGGGGCTTTTGTAGTACTCATAGATAGTAATTTTTCGTAAAAATATTTTTTTACCTAGTCCAATATTTTCCGAGGGGGAGGGGGTTAAATTTTTGGGTTTTTCAGTACAATGCTTATTTCAATAATTTTTTACTCTTAAACAATTAAACATACAAATTTGACAAAGTACATTTTGGAAAGGTTTTTTCATGCTCTTTCGATTGGAAATAAGCATTTTGAAAAAAAAAATTTTTGACTCAAAAAAATCAAAATTAAAAATTAATTTCAATTTTTGGGGGAGAAAGACCCAATTTTTTTTTTTTTTTTTTTAACGAAAGCTGAGGTTTTTTCCTAAAAGGACATATAAATGAAAAAGTGGGATTAGAATGTTTAAACATTGAAAAAAAAATTTTCTCCTAAACGGAGCTAAAAACCGAGGTTTGAGCGCTCCGGCGCTCAATTGAATTGAACCTAAATTTTGTTGCAAATGTCAAATATATCAGAAGATAATATCGTTTTTACTTACGAAATCTGAAATAGAATTCGAATCGATTTCTGTTTCTATAAGAAAACCGAATTGCAGTATCAGAATCAAAGTAGGAAGTAAATTTTGTTTCGTTACAGAATCAAAATCAAAATACATTAATAATTTCGTTTTGTTTTGGAATATCGTAACGAAATCAAAATTTGATTTCCGTGACGGTCCCTGCTTAAAAACAAAAAAGAAAAATAATTCTTATTCTACTGTGCAGTAAAACAAAAAATCACTAGTAAATAATATTGTTTAGTGTGCATAGATTTAATTTCAAACAAACGAGTTCGTTTTTGGCGACATTACAGGTCGAGTGTGAAATAGGAAACGGAAACACCCGCAGTCACAAGGTGACTATATGGTTTTCATATATATATATATATATATATATATATATATACATATGTATTCATATGTATATATAGCATCGCGAAGGATGTTTCGTTTACTCAAAACGAGTGTGCCACGTGACTCATGGTTCATGACACACGAAGGTTTCAGTGTTGAATTGCTTTGCACGTGACTAATTACGGTACCTGCTAGGTGTGAACAGAAGTCGTCAAGTGAGATGCGTACATCCTACGACTTACATTTTACTGTCTCTTTTGTACCACTTCTTTTATAATGATAAATGAGGAGAAGCACAAACGGGAACAGGAAATTACGAAATCTCAAAACCATTATTCAATGATTGTATACAAAAATAAAAACAATCTCTCTCTCTCTCTTCTTCGCTTAACACCTAAACATATATTTAACGAGAAGTGAGTATATAATTTTGATATTTTTTTTTATTATTTCATATTATATTACATCAAAGGAGTCAGAATTTGTGAAATTTTCACAGAAAACAAAAAGTATTTTTTTTTCAAAATTATGAAAAAA
Organism: Leptopilina myrica (nomen nudum); assembly: GCA_032872475.1. Classification (NCBI taxonomy): domain Eukaryota; kingdom Metazoa; phylum Arthropoda; class Insecta; order Hymenoptera; family Figitidae; genus Leptopilina; species Leptopilina myrica (nomen nudum). Next base: position 18,137,033 of record CM065459.1, read on the forward strand.
CATTTCTATTTGGTCTAAGGAATGTGTTCACCAAAGAACAGAAAAAATATTATTTTTTATAAAAGTTATTGCAAAATTAATTTTTTTTTGCAACTTTTTAAACAAAATGTTATTTCTCCTAAATGAATGTACCAATTCAAGTGCACCAAGCGGGAATATAGAGGGAATGAAAAATACTTTCGTTCAGAATTAGAAAATTTTTAAAAAGTTTATATTTTAATAATTATTTAATAAATTTTTTAAGAACAATTAATTTTTTTTAATCTTTTGCGCCTTTTAAAATTTTTTTAAAATATCTACATACACTTAAAACGCTATAAGAAATCAAAATCCGTTGAGAAAACTTATGAGCGACCATTATTTTAAAAGTTATAATGGAAATTATATCGAACGGAGTATTGTATTAAATAATTATTAAAATATAAACTTTTTAAAAATTTTCTAATTCTGAACGAAAGTATTTTTCATTCCCTCTATATTCCCGCTTGGTGCACTTGAATCGGTACATTCATTTAGGAGAAATAACATTTTCTTTAAATAGTGGCAAAAAAAATTAATTTTGCAATAACTTTTATAAAAAATGATATTTTTTTCTGTTCTTTGGTGGACACATTCCTAAGACCAAATAGAAATGTTTTTTCATCATTTTTATTTAAAAAAATACTTTTTGTTTTCTGTGAAAATTTCACAAATTCTGACCTAAAGAGAAAAAAATAGTACATAATTGATATAGAATAATTCCAAAAATGTGATATGATGATAAAAATTTTTAGTTTTACTATTTTATTAATATTAGTAATGATATTTCTATAAGTTATTATTACTATTTTTTCACTATATTGTTCATACGATTGTTATTAGATGGAATAGTTTATAACTGAACTCGTAAACTAAATTGCGGTGTCTAAATTAAGAGATCAAAATCCAACTATTCAATCCCTGCTAAATATAAGGAGAATATCGCAGTCAGGTTATATTAGCATATTCCTAAAGTTCCGTGCTTGAGCGGGATCAAGAGATTCTAAATATTCATGCAGATACTTTAAAGTTTCCTAGACAGAACAACACAGATTTATCGAACGGAATTTACAATTTTACAAGTGTATTTTTCAAGTTTATTTATTTTTAATACGTAACAATTGTTCTTAAATGTTAATTAGAAATTAGAAATAAATTTCTTTATCACTTAGACGATTTTACATTACTTATATCTAATCGATTATTATTATTTCTTAAAATGACTGTTAATGTAGGTGAATAATTGTTCATTTATTTATTTAATTAATTTAATTTAATTACATTTATAATATAAACAATAAAGTTGTATTTATTTTTCTAGAATAATATTTTGTTTTAGATTTTGGTAATCATTAACAATTTTTATTATATATTGTTTTCTGCATTGTTTATTTCTATTATTATTATTATTATTATTAATATTATTTTTATCATTAATAATATTATTATATTTAAAAATTTAATGATTTTACAAAAAAAAATGGTTTTCTAATACACAAAACTAAAAAGGATAATGAATTATGGAAGAATATATCAATAACTGTAAAATCGTTAGATTAATGTTTACAGAGTGATTAACGAGTTTTATTCGTTTAATGTAGAAAATGAAAAATTTGTGACTAATGAATGCCAAGAAAGATATTTGTTTCCATATATGCGCATATGTTATAAGAGGAAGAAAATTTCAAAGACGCGTGAATCAAATGCGCATTGAACGCATCATTGAAATGATCATCAAGGTTTACAGTTTTTTTTCTTCTTCTTTCTTAATGATATGTACCGTTATGTTATGATTCTAAATGCAGTGTAATAACATTGTAATGAAATGATTCAGTCTCAATGTGTCATTGAAAATCGAAACAATAGCAATGCAAAAAGAATGTGGAATTTTTTTATATTACATTATCGTTTAACATAAAATATTACCACTAGCGAGAAAGTCAATGCTGCCCTCTAGCAATTAATTGTAACGCGCGATTTTTTAAATCGTGAAATTCTTTTTTCATTTTTAGTAAATTAATTTAATTGTATTATTTATTACTATTATTATTATTACTCTTATTATTATTAATTATAAATGATTGTAATTATTATAAATTTTTTCTTTCCTTTACATTTCGTCGAAAATTGTTCCTAAACGAATTACAATCAACAATAAAATCGGTCTTATCTTGACATTTTAATAATAAAACCTTTGGCAAATTCGAATTGAAAGGCGTGAAAAGTGCATTCCACGATTATTATAATATATAAACGCACTTTGAATTCTTGGGACTCGCACTCTCTCTCTCACACATGCACACTCTGAAATGAGAGTCGGCGCGCAAACCACAAATCATTGCCAATATGACTTTACCATCAGTTCAAGGGAAAGGCCACGGTAATATTTATACTTTGGCATATTACATATACAGAATGTTTTCAAGGCCAATTTTCTACTTTTGCACCAAAGAGCACGCCAAAGAGAGAAATAATTTTTCTTTCTCTCCTTTTTTTTGAATTTTGCAAACGATCCGTTCAATGACATAGTTGAAAAATGAGAATAAGTCAAAGAGACGAAAAATTACCGAGAAATTTTAAATGAAACAATTAATAAATGTCAATTATATGCGTATACGTTTTTTACTTGGAAAGAAATATTTCTAAAAGAATCTTCTTTATATATAGAGGGAGAGAGAGAGAAGAAGTAAATGAAGAGACTTGCGAGGGAATATTTATATAGGAAAATGTGGTGTGAATCTCGAAAAGGTGTCCAAGTTCAAAATCGTTATTCCAATTAAGACTGCTTGAAAAAAACTTTATTGAAAACTAAATACTCCCAAGTTCGTTAACGACACCTGCTTATGTAAACTTTACAAGATTCAAGAGAGATATATATTTATTCACTTGGAGTCACTTAATCAGAATCCGATATTCATCTTTAATTAAGAGCCGATGTCATATCTGTTACTGAACACACAAAGTTAGTAATGCCGAAAACATGATTTTCAAAGATTACGGGAATCGCAGTTTGGCTCATTGAACCGAAAAGGGATTCGGGACACTATATGTATATATAGAGAAATAAGGACACGGAAGAAAAATGACGTTTCGAGTGAGAAAATTAATAGCAGAGAGAAGTCTCTTAATTGATAGATGTATATGGAATGACTGTCATTTCTTTCATCTCTCGAATTCTTTTTTCATTCTTCCTTTCTTTAACGACTCTTTTATCTTTGAATTAACTTTCTAGTTATTTTTTTGTTCTGTCATTTTATTCTTGTAACTACTTTGCAGCCAAGTGAAAAGATCATTTTTGGGCTGAAAAGTATCAAATGAAAATGAATAAATGTTAGTATTTATAGTCATATATTGAAATTTTTCCAAGTTAGATAAATTGGATTTTTTGCACGAAAAAAACCTTTAACTGGAACAGCAATAACTTTCGCTAAAATAGCAAAATTATTTGTTGAAATAGCGAAAGTATTCGTTGCGATAACTAAAAATTTCGCTAATATAATATAGTAGTTCCAGGTGAAGATTTTTTTTCGTGTGTGATAATTAAAACAAGTTGTTCATTTCATGACCATTTAGCTTCCTCAATATATATTATTATATATAATTTTAAAACTTAAAAGTTAAATAATTATAATAGTTTATTAAATATAATTAATAAACCGAGTAAAGTACCCTGAATAAATATTAATTATTCAATTTTTTTATTATAGAATAATTATTTTAACGTGTTATGATAAAATGTCAAAAAATACAAAATTTTAATTTTTTGTGAAAAATTAAAATACTTATTAATTCTATAAATTTTGATAAAATATATACTTTATATACATGAATCGATTCGTTTTTATGTCAGGAATGCAATTTTGACAAGAATTAATAAAAATTTTAATATAGAAAAAAGTTATTTCAAAAAATCCAAAAAATAATATGTTCAAAAATTAAAAAAATGTTGCGATTAATTTTGTCATTCATAAAAATAATTGAATCCATGACAAAAAATTTAAATTTTCTAAAACTAAGAATAATAGAACATTATAATGTATATTAAAAACAATTTATTCAAGTATCAACGGGCTTACAAAAAATAAATTGAATTGAAATTTATTTAACAATTGAATTGATTCAAAATATTTTTAAGTAATTTAATTTCAGCAAGTAAATTTATCAAACTTTTAAAAATAGTCGCATTGATTTCTTTTAAAAAATTTTTATAAAAATAATTGAGATTGATGCGAAAAATGCATAAGAATTTAAATTATAAAAAATATTTAGTAACATTTTTTAATATTTGAATCTTGCATAAAATTTTTAAATATGTAATTGTAATTTCAATTATTAAACATTAGTTTTGACGTGAAAATTTATCCTTTATTTTAAAATTAATTGAGTTCCGTGAAAAAATTCTGGAAATTTTCCAGGAAAAATTCCAGGGAACTTTTTTACGTGGGTTCTTTTGAGAAATTTTATTGAAAATAATTGAATTCTTGCAAAAAAGTTAAAATAATGAAAATTCTACAAAGAAACGTATTAAATTTTTTAAGAATAATTGAATTTAGATGTTTTATTAAAATTGTGTTAAAAATAATTGAATTTTCTAAAGAATTTAAAAGTATTTGAAATTTTAATAATTAAAAAGTAATTTTTAAATGAAATTTTACAAAAATTTTAAGAATAATTGAATTCTTATGAGAAATTTTATTGAAATTATTGAGGTTTACGAGACGAATAAAAGGACACTAAAATTCGTTATTTTCCTATGAATTTAAAAAATTTAACTTTTGAACAGTACTTTGGATAAAATTCAGTGTCTTATTTCATGTTTTTGCTTGACCAATTCTACTTTCCCTGATTTTTCTCAGAAGTCCCTGACCTGTATGAATCCTCATATTGAGACGGTCCACTCTGGTAACAGTGGAGAACATTTTTTCCATCCCAAATTAAAAATCACCATACTGCCTGTGAAGAAAATGTGTACTTTTTTTAAAATTTCATACATGATCCTTAATGACACTGTGACAAGGTGAATTCTTATACGATGGGAAAATAAATACTTTAAGGATTGTAAGCTGTGCACGAAGCTCGTTAACCCGGTAATGCATGGTCGCCTGCAGTGTTTGTACGAGAATAGAAAGTCGATTTCTCAACGACATATATAAATAATTTAATGGGATGTAATCGCCCCGTTTAGGCGACACTCGTGTGTGCAGGTACTAACCAGGAGGGGTTTTTCAGTGTTCTCCATTTGTCTTCAGCGAGAAGGGAAGACCTCGTGCTTCGCGTAATTCTTCGCGGATGTTACAATGACTTTCCGTTATCTTTTAATTAATTGTCATTGTTTTCCGACATTTTTCCACACCCTGCAGCTTTTTTTCCTCCTTCTCTTATGTAGTAACAAACTCCAACGACAAGTGTCCGTATAACTGCTTTCCATATATACACAAATAAATACAGCTACACGGAATTTAATCAAGTATCAATTTAATCAAGTGAAAATTCTCTCCTATAGCAGAAGATAAAAAAAATTTATTGCATTTTATTTAAAATTTGCCGTTTTCACAAAATCTTGGAGCACTTTCAATTCTGCTTGTGAGATGGCTAAGTGGTCACAGTACTGAATTTGTAACATCCAGGTCGGGGGTTCGGTTCTTCACGACTACGATTTTTTTCAATTTAAGTCTCGAACCTTGGACTTCAGTTATATTCCCTATTTGTTTTAGTGAGATAAGTCAACGAAAAAATTGAATAAAATTTTGAATAATAATTCGAGAAATGAAAGGATACATTTAGCGAAAGATAATTTTCACTTTTGAAAAAATTGAGATAACATTTATCGGAAGATGAATTAAGACGTCGCCACGTTGTCGAACGATTAATGATAGTAAAACGCACCGTGGAGATTGGTGCACATCGAAAATTGAAAGTTTCGACGAGATAATCTTGCGGATTCGAGCTGACAAAGCTGTATGTTGGTCGTTTTAACATTCAACAGAAAAAAAGCAACGAGATGACTCTATATTCCTCGTCTTATGGATTTAAAGGCGATAATATGTGAAATATAGTTTATATACTTGCCAAACATGTTTGTGTATTGTGTATATAAATCCCACTCGACCTAGCTACCATATTTATTACCCATTTCCTATTAAACCTCTCGAGACAAATTCAATTCGCCGATTTTATTCACTGAAAAAAATTTTTCATTGTCTACATTATTTTTTATAGGCGTGCTTTAAATATGTACTTAAATTAACTAATTTAAATTGTTTAAATTAATTCATATTAAACGTTATGAATTTAATATTAAGAAATAATAAGTAAATTAATTAATAAATAAGCAAATTTTATTATTAAATATAATCTAATAATAGTGAAATAATAATAGGCCTCGTAAAATTACTTTGACAAAATATTTAAGAAACGGAAGTGAATTACTTCGAGAATAATAAATAATAGTAATAGTAGATATTATAAATATTAAAAAAAAATTATTATGTATATTCTAATATATTTAAATCATTTTTTAAATTATCAGTTCATTATTTTATTATTTTTTTAAAATTATTTCTATTTATTCATATATATTTGCAGTTATTTGTTTACTTTTATATTTACAGACATAAATTGTCAATAATTTAATAAACTGAAATCGAGAAAAGATATTGTGCTTTCATTTGAGTAAATCAAATAAAAACTAACTTTTTTCCACTCGGATTTTTAAGCTTTTTCATTCTTTTTTTTTATGTAATAGGAATAAATCATAAAACATTTTCTCTGACATAATAGAAACATTTTATTACAGTAAAAAGGAAAAAAGTGAATAAAATTCATACAAAGGACTTTTTTAAAAACATTTTTCTATTGATATTTGAACAAGTAGAGAATGATATTTTTTAAATTTAAATTAATTAACATGTATAGAAAAGAAAAGAATCGCAAATTGTAAAACCACAGCTATTCTATATATATATATATATATATATATATATATATATGTATATATAAATTTTTAACAAAGCTCTGGATTCTATTTAACATTTTATTTAACTGTTAGTTTAATTATAATATGGAAGATATCAACAAAACAATTTTCCTTGTTCGTTCATTGAATTTTATACCATTTCTGCAATACATTGTTCTTTTGTAATCTAATTATTTAAAATGCGCATTTTGTTAATATTAAATTTTTTACTAGTATTATTTAATTAAAAATTAAAATTTTATTGTTATTATTTTTTTGTTTATTCATGTTTATTATTTATTTACTTTACTTATTTTTATTTATTGAATTGTCTGATGTGTAAGCTTTCAAGTAAAAAATTGTATTTTTCTTTTGTTTTATGTTTTTTTGTTTCTTACAATATTTTTATTATGTTTAAACCCTCAGCGAGAGTTTCGTAAACATTTATCATATTTTCAGGCACGAAATGTTGAAACGCTTTTTAGAGTTGATTAGAGATATATATATATATATATATATATATTGTATATATATATATATATATATATATATATATATATATATATATATATATATATATATATATATATATATAGTGTATGCTTAGTACAAATGCACTTTCGTTTTATCATGAAAATTTTCTCGCGATGTTATCTTGAACGCCGCGCTATTATCCCAGAATGTAGGAATTAATTGCGATAACTTGTGTTTGGAATTATATCATATCGAAGTCTTGTTACTTTCGAACACTAATGAGCTCACGACAGAGAGAGAGAGAGAGAGAGAGAGAGAGAGAGAGAGACATGTCGTTTCTCCTTTGATTAAAGAAGAAAACTTTAGCACGTTCACCTCTTTACGCTCAACACAATGGGTTATGTTAATAATTGTCTCTGTTTACCTCAACCCTTATGCAACACGAAAATTACACAATTCTCAATCTTATTCTACAAAACTCAAATTTAAGTTAACTGTAGCATTTCTACCTTTTCGTTTATACTGATATTTACGTATTTATATTATTGAAAATTGCCACAATTTCCATAAAAACAAATGTCAAAATAATTTTTAAATCCTAAAAATGACGTAATAATTTTACGTAACTTAAACATTGTTACATAAAAGGCAATTTTAAAATTAAAAAAAAATTATTCTTATACTTGCATTTGTTTTTACTGCCGAAAAAAAATATTTATATATATTTTTGGAAAGTAAAAAAATTTGTTTTACGTGACTTAAAGATAATAAAAAAATGAAGAAAAAAACATTTATTTTTATACATTTGTATTATCTGACAAATAAATATTTACCAACTTTTGGAAAGTAAAAAAATTGTTTCTGTTTTTTGTCTTCTTCCTTTTGAGATCGACTTGAAAATAAAAAGTAAGTCAATAAATTTTCTTTGATTGACAGAATTATTCTTGAAAAGTGACATGATTATATTTATATATTGAAAAAGAGTGACTTTCTTTTGTTCGACTTTCGTTTGGAAAGTTGAAATTTTTAACAATGTCAACGGCATTCAATTTGGTTGTATCAAAATTCTCGATTTAAGATATACATTCTTTTTCTCTTCCTTTTTAAGTTCATATATATACTTTTATAAAAGTACAACACTTTTTGTTATAGAAAATTCTATTTTATAAGTTTCTTTTTGGAAATTTTCATCAAAAAATTGCTTATAATTTAATCTTAAATTTACAATCAGCAGAAACGAAAATACATGTAAAAGTGAAAACAATTTTTAAATTCTCTAGTCAAACTTCGCCATTTTGTAACCGACATTTTGGATCTTAAACTGCAATTTCAGTCAGTGATTATTGGCTTTATACTATTTATTTTCCTCAAATTGCAAAAAATACCAAATGAATTATTGCAATTTTATAATAGCAATGTGTTTATTGCTATTATAATATAGCAGTGTTTAGGAAAATCAGGAAAAAGTCAGTTTGATCGTTTCTGTTGGCCTCATAAACTATAAAATCAACACGAATTCTAATACAAAACCTTTAAATTTTTCAATTTCTAACAATAATTTTTTTTAATTAACTTAATTGTTCAAAAACTGAATAATAAAAATATCACTTAAAAATTATTTAATGAATAATTTTACAGGAAAAGTTTAAAAAAATTGAGCCGACTGAAGCAAGCAGTCGCGCTCAGCACCCTTCTTTAGGTGTTTTGTGGGTGCTGCCTATTGTTTACAACAATTTTGTTTGTTTAGCTTATAGTTTAGCATCATTTTATTATCGCTTAGGTTTTCTTTATTTCGAATTTACTTAAAAATTTACTAAAATCTCAGAAATTTTGGTGAGTACTGGCTATTGTTTATAACAATTAAAATTTATTTAAATTTTTCAAAATTACTCACTGAAGTATAAACTACAATTCTCTAAAGTTGTACTGTTTTCTGATCCCTCCGATTTTTTTTTATTTCAAATTCACTCAAAAAAATCTATGGAAGGGTGCTGAGAACAATTGCTAGCTTCAGACGCGGCTAAAAAATTATATATATATGAGAATTGCATTTACAATTTCCATAAACAAATGTAATTTAAAAAGTTAAAATTAGAAATTTAAGAACATACGTATTTTCAGGGTGTCTACTATTTTCATTCAACAAACTTCCCGGTTTTTCCCGGTTATGGCCTAATTTTTTCCCGGTTTTCTTTTCTCATAAAATTTAAATTCAAATTTGATTTCGAACATAAATAAATAATAATTTTAATTGAAAATTTGGAAAATAATTTTTTCAATTTTTTAAAAATAATCTTGTAATTTTATAATTATAATTGGAAATTTTCTTTTTCAAGTTTATTACAATTCTATTGATAATAATTGAATTTCTGTAAAGAATTTTACTATTTACAAAAATAATTGAAATCCTTCCAAAGAATGATATTATTTATGAAAATAATTTAATTCCCGTGAAAAATTTTATTACAATTTGAAAAAAGCAGTGATAATTAATTATTTACTTAATAACTAATAAACATTAAATTTTCTTAAGAAATGATAAATATCATTTATTTGAACGTTCAGAAATTCGAAATTATAAAAATTTAAGAGAAGTTCAATAATTATAACTATTGAATAATAATAATAGAATAATATAATTTTTAGAAGAAAAAAATTGATTTAAAACTTTAAGAAGAACTTTATATTTTAAAAATAAAATTATAATTACGGTCACTAACTTCTCTTGATTATTTTCGAAAAATTTAAACTAAAATTCTTTCAAAGAATTAATTATTTAAAAAAAATGTAAAGAAATTTCAATTATTTTACAAATTTTCAATTATTTGTTTAGAAAAATTAAATTATCTTGAAAGAATGGAATTGAAAATTTTTAACAATTTCATTTTTCAGAATTTAAAAAATATTTGCAAGATTTCAATTTTAATAAAAAATTTGAAGTGCATATCGTTTATTTTAAATTAACGCTCTAAGAAACATGAATTCATTAAAATGTGACTATAAAATCAAATTATTAATTAATTATTAAATTAAAATACTTTGAAAATTTTATCTGTTAAAAAGTTTCTAAAGAAATTCTTTAACAAATTCAACTACATATTTTCAGTCGAATTTCACAATATTTCTATTAACTCCATAATTTTTTAAAATATATTTACATAATCTGTTTGAATTAGTGCCTGACTTTTACTATCAAAATAATTTTTTTTTAACTAATTCAAGGTTAAAAAATTGAAATAAAAAGTAATTTTTTTAAAACAAATTAAAGTAATAAAACTTTTTTTAATTATGGTGAAAAAATTCTCGGTTTTGTATAAAAATTCCGGTTAATTCCCGGTTTTTCCGGTTAGTAGATATCCTGATTTTCAATAAAATTTCTCGAAAGAATTCAATCATTCCCAAAAATTTGTTGATAAATTTCTTAGAAGAATTTCTATTATTTTCAATAAAAATGTCTCATAAAAATTTAATTATTCTTAAAATATTTTATAAATTCCCTATCAAAATTTCAACTATTTTAAAATTCTTTGCAAAATTTAATTATTTTCAATATAATTTTAATAAAATGTTTGAATCCAATTATTATTAAAAATGCTAAACATCTTTTCAGAATTTCATTTATTTTGAATTTTTTGATTCAATTATTCTTAGAATGTTTAATAAATTTACTTATAGAATTTAAATTATTGAAAAATACTTTAGAAAAATTCAATTATTTTTAATAAAATTTCTTTCTTGTTAAAATTTAAATTATTAAAAAATTCTTTGCAAGATACATTTTTTCTTTTTTTTTTGCTGTTTTTGGATCGTTTTTGTTCCGAAAGTGATTTTTTCACAAGACTACAATGGGGTAAAATACTATTGGTACTGCAGAATCAATGGGGTAATATTAACTTTCAGTAATAGCCAACTAGAGGTTGTTTTTGATTATTACTTTTTTAAGGGGGTTAAAAAATAAATCAAAAAATTTTTAACCATCGCTCCGGGCATCTCTCGGTGGGTGAGATAAATCCATCTTAGTGAGGAATACGGATACGATATAAGCAATCCAAAGGACCTCCCTTGGTTGATATCTCGAGGATCAGCGGGTGATCAGAAAAAATATACTTGGCGCACTTCTATAAACTTTTGCCAACTCTTTCTCTCTCTCTCTCTCACACACACAAACACATGCACCAAACACTAAACACATATTAAAACACACGTGAGTATTATGCGTTTATATGCAGAGTGCACGCACGCCAAATGAAATCGCTTGTAAAACCGGTGGACGTCTTCATCACGAAACCCGCGTGCCTTGGTCGGCATCTCAATAAATAATCGATTATATTGCCACCGTTAAATGTCTTAATGAGCATGGACCTCGTATTTGTTTTCCGAGTAGCGCGCCGAAAAAGTAACGTGTCTCTCGCTTCTTCAACGTTCTCATTGTAACTTTCAAAAGAAGAAGGAGAAGAAGAGGAAGGAGAGAAAAAAAGGCAACAACAACAACAGCAAAACCAAAAGTGTGACACGATTCTCAAGTCAGATATTAAGATTTTATTGGCGGCTTTTATACCAAAATCTTATTGCCACATTTCTCTGATTTTGTCACGATAAATACTTGTTGATTGTGTCTTTTAAACGTTTCTTAATTTTTTGCCTTTTATGTCTCAATATTCCTTTATCTTCCTTTTATTGTCGTTTAATTTTTATATAATATTTCTTACATTTTCTTTTATTTCTTGTTTTCTTCTGTTTTCTTTCTGGGGAAGAAAGTAGAAAATTAGACCAGGGATTCAATTTTCTAAATTGACTTTGGATTTCGATTTAATTTTGTCACTGACTTTTCTCTACTGTAACTTTATCTTTCTGTTTGGTTTTAACTTTAACGTTGACTTTTGGTCATTAATTTTTACTTTCGATTTCGACTTTGACAGTGTCTTTTGATTCCATTTTGACTTTGACACTGATTTCATTTACTTCAAATTTGACTTTTACTTTAACTTAAATCTCTTTGAAAGTCAAAATATGAAGGTAAAGGTCAAAGTGAATGTTAAAAATTAAAATCACAGTAAAAGTCAAATTCTAAAGGAAACACAAAGTCAAAGTGAAACTCACAGTCAATGTCAAAGTAAAAAACAAAGTCAAAATGAAAGTAAAAGTCAAAATCGAGTAGAAAGTAAAATAGAAAAATTAAATTCGCCCCGAGTTTGGGTTAAATCCTAAAGTCCAATTTTTACCCCAACAGAATTCTAATAAGACCAACGTCCAACATGCTCCCAAACTGACAAAAAAATAGTATTCATAGTAATAGAAACATTGAATTTTGTGATATTAGTGCGCTTTTTGATTTTTTTTGCACTGTCATTATCATTGATTTTCAAAATCAATAGTCAAAAGGCGGGGACAAAACGCGCCGGGGAACTTTGGGTGAAAACCGAGATTTTATCTCCCAAGCCGCGAGCCGTCAGTTTTAGTTATCATCGGTGTCGATTTTCGAGTCCTGGCGCTTTTTCTCAGTATAACATTCAGGATGAATTTGATGACGGCCGATATTATTTTACACTATTCAAAAGGGGGGGTATTGAATCTTCTACTCTCATTTCAAGCATCAAATTGCTGATAGAATCGATTCTCTTCAATTTTTTTTCCTTTCTTTTCTTTCATTCTTTCTTTACAAAAGATATAGATCCTTGTGTCAAGGCATCAAAAAAGTTATGTTAGCGGAAGATATACTCCAATGGCTTTCATCTAAAGGAAATTATATAGTTACTGCATTTTCTAAATTACTCAAATTTTTTTAAAACTGGAAAAATTCTTAAACTTTCCAAAAATTGAATTTAGAAAATAGACTTTAGAAAAAATTAACTATTTTTCAGAAAGTAATTTACTTTACTTTTTTTGTAAGTTACATTGCTGGAAATTCACAGAAAAACTGTTTTTAAATTCTTTATAAAGTACCTATTAGTTAAAAGTAAATGTTTTCTAAATTATTAACAGTTATATTTTCCTCGAATAAATATTACTTTTTTACAAGCATTTAATATTTCAGTAAATTGTTAAATTACAGGGTCAATAAATAATTTTTCCATAAATAACACGTCATTATATTATTATAAAGTGTTCGCATTTTCCTTTCATTTTTTTTTGTTCTTTCCTTTAATATTTTTCTCGAGAATACAATTTACTCACTTTCAAGGCGAAAAATGACAATAATAAATTCACTTGTGTGACGAAAGTTTACAATACACATACTGAAATTTACTATCGTGAAAGAATTTTTTTTATAACAGTCAGACAGGCAATAAAATCGTAAAAGTTTCGACAATTTTTACATCGTTAGTACATTAATTTATATCCAAGTTCTTCGGTCTATCTGCGGCAAATACTAACTTTGCAATCTGTAATTATTATAGCAGCGAGTCGAAAGAGTCCATTAACCGAAATTTTTCTTTCTCAATACATATACTTATATATATATGTGTGTATTCTCATTGACACACGCAGGATAATTACATGGATTATTTTAAAAGCCAAGCATTAAGGTAGTTTATCTTTCGAGAGAGACTTGTATGACTTGCAAAACGATATCTGACACTTGGAGATCGTTTACGAGTCATAAGAAATGTTTTTTAAGCAAAAAAAAGAAAAAATCTCCGACGACGTCGACGTCATAATCGTAAAGATCCATAAACACCTTTTTGTCTTTTCACCGACGCTATATACTTTTACGGATCCGTCGCTATTGAAAGTAAGCAGCAGTAGCAGTATAGCCTTCTAACAATGTAACTATAAAAAAAATTAATGGTTTCTTGTAGGTTAGCCTAATTGGATTGGTAAAGCAGTGCCATAAAGCTTCTAATGAGTCTTCCACGTATACCCTTTATAAGCACATCTGCTTCTTCCGGGACATTTTCTGCACTATAGTCTGCACTTTTTCTCTAGTCTCGATACACTCTCGATACACTCCCGATAGAGAAATGAGGAAAAAAAAATTAATTTTATACGTAATATTATGTGCGCCTTTTATATATTGTCCCATATAAGAAGTCGATTCATGTTAACGTCTTGCAACTTTTCAGAGAAGGTGTTTAGCTTGCGTGTGACCTGACGCCTGATTCTATATAAAGTATTATCCCCCCTTTCCTTTGGCTTACGAAAAAGGGGTGTTAAAAAGATATCGAATGTTACAGACGAGCGGAGACTTTATCCTCAAAAATGCATGCTTCTTTTAAAAACCCAAAAAATTTAATCGCTAAACAAGCTACCGTTGAGGAAGAGGAGATCCTAAACCTCTGCTCCTTAGTCTCTTTTGTCGTGGGAGACGATGATCATGTTACTATTTGACATATTTTTGTAACACTTCTTTTATTTCTTTTACACCAGTATCGATATTCAAGAACATGAATTTTCCTTGTCATAGCCAATTTTGAGTAGATGCTTTCGATGGCAAAATGCTACCATTTTTTTATGTTGATATTTAAAAAAAAAATTTTTTAATAAAATAAGAAGACATTTAAAATTAAAGGTAATTAAAAAATAACTGACGACTGTATAGAATAACTTTTAAAAGAACAATTAGCCTAAATAAATTAAAAATAACTGAGTGTAATGCAACAAATAACTGACAAAGGAAACAAAGAACTTACAAAGGTAACATATAATTAAATCTATAGTAACAAATAACTGACTATAAAACAACAAATAACTAAATACAGTAAAAAAATCTGAGTAAAGTAACAAATAACTAACTAAGGAAACAAATAATTGATAAAATAGACGTAGATCTGACTCAGGTAACACCATTATTAAATAAAGTAAAGTAACAAATACCTAACGGTAAAACAACACGTGACTAGAATGAATCGAAGAACTGACTTAAGTAACAAATAACTGACTACAGAAACTATGGACTAACTTGAATAACGTATATCTGACTAAAGTAACAAATAACTGACAAAAACAAACTTATATAACAGATTGAAGTAACAAATAACTGACAGAAGAAACGAATATCTTATTCAAGTTACCAATAACTGTCAAAAGTATAACAAATATCTGGCCAATATTGCATAAAAAGTTAATAACTAATTAACTACAGCAACAAATTTTTAAATGATTTAACAAATAACTGACTTAAGTAACAAATATTTTACTAAAGCATCGAATAACTGACTAAAGTAACAAATTGCTGACTTTAAAGCAACAAATAACTAACCAATGAAACGAATAACTGACTAATGAAACGAAGAACAGACTCGAATAACAAATAGTTATTGACTTTGTTAATTTATTAACTGAAGTTAATAACTAAATTATAAACAAATAATTACCTATAGTAGCTAATTGTAGACCAACAAATAATTATTTGAAAAAACATATTACTGAATTTAGAGCAAAAAATTACTCACTGAAGCACTATCAGAGTATTTTTTCATAATACTGAACAAAATTAAAAGTAAATTTAAAATTACCTGAACCTTTTTATTCGGGGTTTTCAGATATACGAATTAAGAAGCAAAAGTCAGTTTTGAAAAATTCAAAATGTCGGATTTAATATGGCGGAAGATTTCATAGAAATTCGTTTGGATTCTGGAGAAAAGTTCCGGTGAAAATTCAAACTTAATCCAAAATAGCGAATTCAAAATGGTGAAACATTTTAATAAAAATTCATCGGTTTAATATTGAGAAAATATAAATTATTTCATAAATGACTATACCAAATTTAAAACCTATTCCTATTACTCTAAAAGTGTAAAATATAAAACTGCTATTTAAGTGGAATATATTGCTTAATAATTCGTTCAAAAGTATTAAAATTTTATTTGCTGCTACAAATTAATGTAATATAATGTTTTCTCATATTTCATTTATGGTCCTCTTTAAGTCAAGACTAGAGTAGTCTTCTTTCTTTTTGCATAAAAATTTCCAACTGTTTCGTAAAGATTAAACAAGCCGCTCAAACTGTAAAGTTTGTTATAAAACGGAAAAACGTGAATTAAATAAAGAAAAGTGTCTTTCCAGGATTTTGTTGAGAGTAAAAGAAAAAAAAACTAGAGAACCGGGAGGGGGGGGGAGAAAAATAAAAAGTAAATCGAGAGCGACTGTTATCCAAGCACTTTTTTTACTTGTGGCGAAGAAATATCACGAGCGTCTCGTAGAGAGGACGTGACCTAGGATCGTGTCAGAGTGTTCTCTTCGCAACCAGACACGTGGAGTGAAAGGAAATTGTTTAATCGTGAAAAAAGTTACGTTTTCACTCTTTCCGGGCATCCCATACACAGTATAGTGACTATGAAAAAAATGTATACATAGAAATAATATATATACACGTATATATTTATTTGTATATCTACTTCTGTTTATAAATTTCTTGTGCATGAAATGACTTCAGTACGGTATTCAAATTTCCCGCCATTCAACGCTTCTGCTCCATATAGTTTGAGTAAAAGTTAATTAAGTCAGACAAAGGAATGGAACGTCGCGAATTACAGGAAGGTTAATTCGAAACATTTCATTTACGCCCATACGTGCTGGATTATCATTACCGAGGAAATTTCAAGCAATTTGAATAAATACGCCATTTCAGAGTTGTTCAACTTGTTGAAATTAGTTTCTTTACCTCCCATGCGGGAAATTTTCTTCTTTTTTTCACCAAGCATTTGTAAAAAAAAGTAGGTAACAAAAATTCACACCCTATGTAGGTTTTGGTAAAGAATGGAAATTTTTACTGCTTCAAAAAAAGCCACATCAAAATGTGACCTCCATTAATTAGTTTGATATTAAAAGGATTTTTTCTACTGAGGCTCTTTCTTTTCCATCCTTAGATTAAACATAATTTTATTTTTTAAATATAATTGAAAATAATAGTTTTTATAAACCATATATTTGTTATTTTTTCAAAATTCATAAAGGTGGATTCAATATGGTTGACGACTTTTTTATAATCTGATGCAATTCGCTTGTAACTTCTTAATCGAGAGATTTTTTTTGGTTTTTGATTAAAAATCTGATGTTAGTCTTTAACCCTCCTGCGCATGAAGTCGAATATATTCGCCTAAACCTTTATTGTTAATAACTTTTGCTTAAATTAACATTAAGTGATATATCAAGTTGCAAATTATTTCTTAGGAATAAACGAATATTATATTAAATTTTTTAAGACACTGCGCATATTATTTATTTATCAATGAATATTATTTTTAAAATGCTTAAAACAATTTTAAAAAATTGTCTTTGGTTTGAAATGTATGTGCACACTGTAAAAAGAAGGCATCTTATTTTAAGATACTTTGTTAGTCACTTTTAAGTTGTTTCCAAAAAGTTATCCAAAGCATCTTAAAATTTATTAGTTTCTAAGATAGAAGATGGAAAAATAAGATGTTTTAATCGTTTCAAAAGTGATTATAATGTATTTTAAGATACTTGTTTTTGCAGTGCAGGAGCGTTAATTAAGATTGTATCAGAAAATGTACCAAATTTTAATGAAAAATATTAATTTTGCTTATGAATATTTAGCTTTCTTCAAGTAGAATATATAGGGACTAGGGGCAAGAGGCTTTAAAGGGTTGAATAATATTTAATTTTTAGGAGGAGAAGGAGGTCACATTTTGATGTGACTTTTTTTGAAGCTGTAAAAATTTATATTCTTTACCAAAACCTACATAGGGGGTGGATTTTTGTTACCTACTATTTTAAAAAAAAGAAGAAGTTTTAAAGAAGAAATTTTCTCGTAACAAAATAGATCGTAACCAATGTAAAGTTACATATAAACCGATAATTGTATTCAGTGTGTAGATAATAAAGAGCACAAATTCCAAACGTGGTAGAAGAAAATTCTTCGCAATTCGTTTTCAGAACTCAATTTGTCAGAAACTTGTGTGTACATATATTATATTGAGAGAGACAGAGATAGAGAGAGAGAGAGAGAGGGAGAAAAATGTAAAATGTATCGATTAAATTGGGGCGCCACTGGAGGAGTGCATTCGAGACATTGTTTCAAAGTGCCATTAGAAAGCCGTAGGTGACTACGTGCAGTGATACAATGGCGTTCAAAGTGAATATGTATATATATATGTATATAGCTAGGAACATATAACAGTATTAACACTGTATCAGTGAGCCCACTGTGTGCATTTATTACTGTAAACATTGGCGCGAACGGTCTTGTAACCGAGTTCCTTTGTTTCCTAGTTCGTGATTATGCTCTGGGAAACTGCTTTTGCACGTATGTATGTATATACATATATAGTACCAAACATGCGTTGTATACACATGCGAAAGTGGCGTACCTTCCAAGTGCAACACGATAACTGCAAAGCTACCAAAACGATAGCCGTAATGTGCACGCCGCCGCCAAATCAAGTTTCATTCTCTCGTGGGCGACAAGGAAATACGCACAGAGATTTGTCTGACAAAACGATTGTGTGTGCTTGACTCTTTTACCGCTTCTCCCATTTGACAAGAAAGAGCGCCACTTTCAAATATGTGTACAGATATATTTTATATAATATATATAAATTTAAAATGGCGCATAAGTGGGTTGAAAAGACAAGAAGTTGTTTGCTTCTGGTTAAAACTTTATTGCTTATTCTGTTATCGAATTTCTGTCAAGCAACTGCAATTCCTTATATCTTTCTCTTGTTATTTACAGCTCCTCGCAAAAACGAGTGCGCAAATCCGTGTTCACATTTGATAAAATCATTTTGCATTATTGTTCTCCAGAAGAGATGATGTTTGAATTTTTTTCTGGTATCGTGTGGAAAAATGCTGGCGATTGAGTCATTGCAGAAATAAATAACTGGTAAAATGCAGGAAATAAACTGAATATTGTGATGATAAATGAGTAGAGTAACAAGTAACTGACTAGAAAAAAAATAACTGACCCTTGTGTCAAATAACTGACTAGAGAAGCAAATAATTGACTGGAGATTAAAAAGAACTAAAGAAAGTAACAAATAACTGACTAAAGTAACATAGAACCGATCAAATAAGATAAGCCTACAACCAAGGAACAACTTATTAAAACAAATAATTGAACAGGTTAAACAAAAACAACAACTAACAAAATTAAAAGAAGCTGCTTCTAAAGCAACAAATAACTGACAAGAGAATAAATAACTCATTAATAGGGGAAGATAGTCAAGGTTAGTCCTTTAAAAAACTGTAGTGTAGGTTCGACTTCATAGTAAGGGTTGAAACATGTCTTGTCTAAACAAATAACAGGGTTCCCTAACATTAATAACTGACGAAAACAATCAATAAATTTCTAGAATAACTGACTAGAGTAACAAATGCCTGACTCAAGAAAAAAATCACTGACTATATTGTCCCAAATAACTGACTACAGAAGCAAAAATTTCACTAGAGATTGAAAATAAATGCAAAAAGTAATCAATAACTGATTGAAGTAACGTATAACTGAATCAAATAACAAATAAGAGTCTAAATAAAATATAACTGGCTACAACAATGAAAATTATAGACATGACTATAACAGTTTAGATCAGCGAATAACTGTCTAAAGCTACAAATAAGTGACAAGTTTAACGTATAACTAATTCAAGTAACAAATAACTTACTGAAGTGACACTATACATTTATTAATTTAAAAGCTAAAGCAATAAATTATTAATTCAAGTAAAATATGACTGACTGAAGTCAAAAATAATTCACTAGAGTAAAAAAGAAATAATAACTGAATTGAAAAATGAATGACTGAGTTATAAGTTACCTATAACTGAATTAAGTAAGAAATAACTGACCAAAGAATGGAATATCTCATTCAACTAAAAAGTATCTAACCAAACTAACGAATAACTTATTCAATTAACAATGAACTGAGCAAAGTTAATAACTATCTAATTAATACAATGAATTATTAATTGAAGTAACTATTACTAACTAAATCTCTAGTCAAATTTTTGCTTCTCTAGTCAGTTATTTGGCACAATATAATCAGTGATTTTTTTCTTGAGTCAGACATTTGTTACTCTAGTCAGTTATTCTAGAAATTTATTTATTGAATAAGAATAAATAATTTGCATAAAAAAAGTAGAGCAAATTAAAATATGCATCAGAAGTAACGTATAATTTAAGTAATAAATAAACTTAGATAACAAGCAGCAAACCAAACTAAACAATAATCTACTAAAAACAATAATAATTAATTTCATAAACTAAAATGAAAATGTCCCATAAAATGATAAATGTCTAGATAAAAAAGAAGAACAATAACTGTTTTCTAACAAGGTAACGATTTTTTATATCTGGTGAAAAATTGAGACAATGAAAAACAGTTGATTCAAAATATTTTCCCACAGATATTATTGTAGATATAGTCGCAACAAGAGGGGAATTCTTAGTATATACGAATAAACATATATGTTCAAGCAGATTTGACTCTCATGAATTTGAGCAATTAGTGTTGCTTGAAAAATCGAAGCATCACCTCTCAAAGTGGATTGAGGTGGCGGAGGTGATAAATTAAATTACAGGTTTTTCTGAAGAAGAGAAGATGGTACGGAGTGAGAAGGCCTCTCGGCAATGGACCTTGCACTCAGTAGTACAATGCCAATGCAGATGTGGTGTGTTCCCTTTATCGCTTTCTTGAATCTCGATTCGGTTCGTCAGTTAACTTTTGCAAGCTTGTACGTACCACGAATTGCTTACGTTACTTCCAATTATATAACACGCATGTAATATTATATTTTCTACATTACTTATATATATTTCATATTTTTATTACATATTATGTATTTCATATATTATATATTATATATTATGCTCTTTTATATATTCTTTTATGAATATTATAAATTATTTATTATATACTTATACATTTTTACTTCACTGAGAGAAGAGAATAGTTGGATCCGATCATTAGATTATGTTATGCTATTTTGGTAACATAACAAGAATACATTATTTTTACTGTATAATATAATGTAAACTATAAATAAATATGTATAATATTTAAATATATATTATATATTATAATTATAAAAGCCTTTCTGCAATCATATGCGAATTGGACCGAATTCGGAAACAGCAAGAGAGAGTCGATTGAGTTTATTTTGCTTCCAATCGTCTACCGTTCGTCTTTCTTATATCTTTCCACTCTTTACACACCTGATCTCAAATCGTGGTCGACAAATGCAGACTTGACGCACACAATGGTAGGCGTCGGCCTACATTATTCAACAAAACTTGTGATAAAGATTCCGCGAGACATAGACTTGATTTTACTAACAAATCCCACTGTTCTCCTGGTCTTTTTCCAGATTTAAAATTTTAATTTTAACCTTTTTCTGAAAAATAAAGGAAACTTTTTCATGAGGTCTTTTTTTTGATAATTTCAATTAGATATTATTCTCAACTTTTCAAAAAGAAATAAATATAAATAAAGGGTGAGTAAACAGAATTTATATTATATATAATATATTTATTTATAAGGTGAACGATATATCACAAGGAACAATCATGGAAATGAGATTATAACCAGGCAAAGTGACATTTTCACAACTTCGAAAGGGTAAAGTATGTTCCTCTATTGCAATTGAATAAAGTTACAATTGCATCGCAACTAAGATAATATTTTATTCTCAATGTTCAAGAGAGATTCTTGTTTATGTTGTATAAATTCTATGTAGAACGATGTAATTGAAATATATATATAGAATGTGTTTATAATGAATATACTTTTGATGAAATGAATTTATATTGTACTGGAGCAGCAGTTTACTGCAATGTTAAATTACTTTAATTGTTAATAAAAATATAATTATAATTATGAATGTTAATATAACTACTTAGTACTAACACAATTAGTGACACTGATATTAATGTACTTGCTAATATAAATAATGACAATAAAAAAAATAATAAAATACAAACAGAAGTAATTCTTAACTAAAAAAGTAGCTAAACTATTATATAATTGACTGTGGTAATGAGTAAAAGATTAAACCAACAATAAAGTAACAAAAAATGAATAAATTAGCAAAGTTACAAATGTACATAGTTTGTTGAAAAAGGAATAACTGATTCCAGTAACAAACGACTAAATAAAATAACATATAACTCATTTAACTCTCCAAATTTGAATTAGTTAAAATTAACTAATCATTAGTAAAATCGTGTCTGACTTTTTGCTTCAGCTATTATTTAAAAATAACTAATTATTAGTAGATAATTACAAATTCTTAGTAAATAAATTACAACAAAAATAGTTAAATTTCACTTATTGAATAAGTTACTAAAAATGATTTGACTAATTTAAGTAACAAATAATTGACTAAAGCTAAGAATAATTGACTAGACTAACAAATAACAGTTTAGAGCAACTGATAACTGACTAAAGTAACAAATAACTATCTAGAGAAAACAAGTAACTGACTAATGTAACAAATTATTTACAAAAGTACTTTATAACTGATTTAAATAACAAATAACTGTCCAAAGAAACGAATAACTGATTCAGAAAATAAATAACTCACCAAAGTATAACATTTAAAAATTAATAAATGCCAAAATAGAGCAATGATTTAATAATATTGAAGTAGTATATTACTGAAATTAGTAACGCGAATAATCGGTTAAAGCAACAAATAAATAACTAAAGTAACAAATAACTGACTAGAATTCCTAATCACTGAGAAGTGCAACAAATTAATAATTAAAGTATCAAATGACTGTTTATAGCAACGAATAACTGCCTAGAGTAACAAATAATTGAAAAGAGCATTAAACAACTAATTAAAGTGTCAAATAATTGACGAAAGTAATGTCTAACGTAACAAATGACTGACTAGAGCAGCGAATAACTGACTAAAGTAACAAACATTCTGATAAAGCTACGAATAACTAATTAAAGTAACAAATAACTTATTAGGAAAATAAATAACTGATGGAAGTAATGTGTAACTATTTTGAGAAAAAATTAACTGACCGTTAATTCTTTTATTAATTAATTTTATTGATTATTGATTAATTATAATCGTATAATTGAATGTAGTAACAAATAACTGGAAGAAGTAAGATTTAAAAATTAAGAAATAACTAATCAAAGCAATGAATTATTAATTAAAGTAAAATATGATTGACTAAATTAATAAATAATTTCCTGGAGCAGTGCATAAGTGACTAAACCTAAAGTAACAAATGACTAAAAAATTTACAAATAACTGATTAAAGTAACAAATAACTGACTAAAATAAAAAAAATGATTCCATTCGCAAGGCATTGTCCGTAAATTTTTGACCCCCTTCCCCCTTGTCGCACTAAGTAACATATTTTTTTGGGAAATAAACTTTGGAATTTAGTTACAAGAAAATTGAGAATAGTATCGATGTTTTAAACTTTTCGACACGTATATACAACATAAAGTGTGACATAACAAAAAAGGCTTTGTCACAGTTAGTCACATTTTCATAGACGCCTTCCCCCCTTAAAAGTGTGACACAATTTATGGACGAAGCCCAAATGATTGACTCAAATTACAAATGGTTTTCGCAAATAATAAATGTCTATGCACTATGGCTTAAAAAATAATGATTGTTAAAACTAACAAATTGATAATAGTCATAAAAATTTCCAAATGTTTAAATAGTCTTCAAGATGTCTTATCAAGAATAAAACGATTTATTGAAATAGTAGCGGTTGTATTATTTGAGCGAATAAAAAATTTAATAAAAAGACTGCAGAATTTCTACACTAATTAACCTAGATTTAAAAATTCTTTGGTATCGAACGAGTTAGCAGGTGCGTCATGGCACGATTTGCTCATAAACACGTGACTATGAAAAGTTTCATGGTCCTTTTGGTGTATTCGATAGGTTTACATTTATATATATATACGTATATTTATCTGTATGTGTACAATATTCGCGTGAAGATGAAGCTGTAGCCAACTCTATTTATCTCTAAGAGAGAAGGGATCGCCCTTTACGAGAAACCGCTGGGCCTGAAAGAAGCTCAGCTGTGCACACGTCCTCCACTAATCCAGGTACTCACGTCGACGGTAATAAAAATATAATCCACGATAAACGCTCGAAAGCATAGCCTTTATGGGGCCACGTCTATTGTTACGCTATACGGTTCATTTGCAAAGGTGCTTAGACGCTTAACGTTTCATCGGTTTTGCTGTTATTTGCAATTGTATTTGCAATCGCAAACTTGGAATACAAATTCGTCGGTATTCACGAAAACATGATATTGACTTCTCTCTATATATACACACACACTTATATCTGTTTAAATTACACAAGTCCTGTAATCCTGACTTCTTGCACTCCCAGAAAGATTTTCTTTTTTTACAAAGAAGGTGGTTCTTCTAAAAGAAAATATTTTTTACAAGTAAGAAAAGATTTTTTCTTTATGTATACGAAAAAATTATTAATTCAAAATGGCGATATATCAGCATGATTAGCAAATGTGGTTGGAAAATATTCAAATTGATACGAGTCACACGAATAAATTTTCTGCAATTTATATATAATTATTTTGCATTAATTAAATTTTAATTAAATCTAACTTTAATTTAATTTAAATTATTCACACTTCTCTACAATTAAATGTAAAATGAATTGTACTTATAATAGTTAAAATTAATTTCAACATAAATTGACAGTAAGTCAATTTGTGTCAGTTTTAAAATTATAATGTTGAATAAAATTCACCATTTCTGCGAATATTAAAATTAAATTTTTCTTAATAGGTGAAATTAATAAAAAATGTTTCAAAGATCTTTTTTTTTGCCTTGTTTAAATTTATGAGAAATGTGAAGGAGCGATATGAAAGCGACGATGCAGAGTCTAATTATGAAAATATCTTGTTGGCTCTCAAACTTCTTTTGTTTTGCTTGACTTTTCGTTTTTTGGCAGGTCACATCCTTTTTTCTGCACTAACTAAGATTGGCGGTGTGACGTTGGTTTGGGTTGCAGATTTCGGCGACAACATGTTAACACTTGTGTTCTGTTCAAAGTGTTGGAACTTGGAACTAGTCGGATTCAAGAGACGACCGATGTAATCTGAGACAGGACCTCTTGCTCACTCTCTTTCTCATCTCGAAATTTCTTTTCTAACCGACTCTAAATATGAAATAAACTGGACTAACACACGAAGAATTGTTTCGCAAAAAAACACTAATAGGACTTAATACGCATATGCCATTTCTCTGATCATAATTTTTAAATTCTGCCTGTTTTTTTTGTGCTACTCACTTGTATACTTAACTAAATGGTCAATAATTTACGTCTAAATGTCTTTTTTCCATTTAAAAAACTAGAATTAAAAATTTCTTTTCGCTTCTCTTTTCTTTCTTTTAAAGTAGACACAAATGTTGATTTAAATCGTTTTATTTTTTTTCAAACATTTCGAGATGTTGTATTTCAAGAATTATTTATATACGTTCTGATAAAAGTAAGATTTGAGAAATTCCCTCAATTAGGAAATAATGGGCCATTCGTTATACTTGGGGAATTTTTTTGACTTGAAAACTTTTCAATTAGGCGACGTTAAAGTGATATTTCGGTTATACATACATGAGAGAGATAGATAGATAGAGAGAGTGAGAGAAAAATGTCGTTTAAGGATGAAAATTGATTTTTTTTTCATCACCAACGGGTATCATAAATTATTCCCAAAAAAATATCGTTGAAGTCGACACGAGGGGAAGATAAAGTAACTAGAGTGAGAATGTTGCGGCTCGACTTCATTTTTTCAATACCATGCTTTATACGTGCGATGTAAAAAAAGTTGCGTCTCAAAACTATCTCTGTCGCGATAAGAAAACAAGACGGAAATGACGCCAATGCTTTTGGGGTCGCCATCGAAGATGGGCTAATGCGTTGACAGCGACGGATAGTGTGTATTAATGCTGTTTGTCTAATACACGTTTCAGGTCAAACATGTGAGGTTACAAGCGAGCAGGTAGATGACTATTAAATAAACATTTCTACCGTCCTAAATGATCTCATCAAGAGACTCAGAGAGAATTATATATTACAAATTATAAACATATAATTCGTCAATTTTTATCTGTTTTTTAAATACTAAAATTCTGCTTAAAAATATTGTATTTTTCTCTGTTGTGCAAAATATAACTTTGTGTGATAAAAAAAATTCATTAAAGTAACAAATAATTGATTAGAACAAGGAATAACTGACTAGAACAGTGAATAATTAACTGCAGTTACAAATATAACTGACTAAAGCACTGAATAACTAACGAAAGAAACGAATAATTGATTAAAGTTACAATAACAGGACTAGAGCAATAAATTACTGACTAAAATAACAAATAACTGAGGAAAGTAACTTATAAATTATTCATGTAATAAATAACTGACCAAAGTTTTAATAAAACGTTAAAAATTGAATAACTAGACCCATTGAATTATTAATTAAAGTAACATATGTTTGACTTAAGTGAGAAACAATTAATCAAAGTAACATATAACTGACCAAAGTAACGTATATACAATATTTTATTTAAGTAACTAATGACAGAATTAAAATAACTTATTAGTGCAATTAATAACTAATTACAGTAACAAATAACTTACTAGAACAAGGAATAACTGACTATAGATAAAAATATAACTGACGAACGCAGCGTATAACTAACAAATTGAAACCTAAGGTAGCGAATAAATGAAGTAATTTATTACTGACTAGAGGTTTTATGAAAATAACAAGTAATTAATCCATCCAATGAACATTTGAGTAAAGTAAAAATAATAATTAACTAGAACAATAAATTATTAATCGAAGTAAAATATAAATGACTGAAATATCAAATAACTGATTAGAACAATGAATAACTAACGAAAGTAATAAATAATTGACATTAGTAATGTATAACCGATTTAAGTAATAAATTACTGACTAATGGGAAGAATGGCATATTTAATTAAAAAGTAATTGACCAAAGTAACAAATAACAGATTCAAATAACAAATAATTGACCAAACTTTCATTTAAAAGTTAATAAGTAACAAAATTAAGTAATGATCTATTAATTAAAGTAACAAGGTACTCAGCACACTAACGTTGACCTAATTAAATTAACGTATAACCAACTAATGCAAAAAATTACTAACTTAAGTAGCGAATAACTGACACAGCAATTAATAACTATTACTATAGAAATAATTTTGTGGTAACAGTTTTGCTATAAAGTAACCATTTCTACCCAAATCATTTGATTTGCAAATATTAATATCAAAATTTAATCAAAATCATGTGTTTGACAAAAATTTTATTTCTCCAGTGGGAAAAAAATGTAGACAATTAATTTTTTCCCCACTATTTTTGTTTAAATAATATAACAGTAATATCCTCTTTTTCTCTCTATTCAATGGAAACAAATTAACGGCAATGAGTGATTTTGACATTAAACAAATGAACTTGCATTAATTTGGAAATTGCGACTGATTGAGTGCCTTAAATGAAATATACGTGCGATGGAAATGTTTGAATGCAAATGTTGATAATAAACGATATTCAATTAACGGTTTAATTAATCCATTAGCGCTATTACAATGCGTCATATTTGTTTCACTTCTGACATGTGCTAAAATAAATTCATGTTTTCTTATTTATTATTAGATAATACATAGGAATTATATATATGTATATAATATAGGGGAGAGTGGGGCTAAATGTTAATCTTTCAAAAGAGTTATTAAAAACAGTTTTTAATCAAGTAAAATCTAATATGAACATAACCTATAATTCGTACGTTTCTTAGGTACCTTTCTTGGTAGCGCTTTACATATATATTATTATATTAAAATAATAATATATTAATATTATAATATTGTTAATATTATATTATTAAAATATTATAAAGTATTTTTAATTCTAATATTCTATATCATACAATAATACTAATATACATATTATTTAATGTTAATATATCAATATTAATATTTATATCTACATTCTACATCTTTATTCGGCATTATTAGTGTAAATTGCATTACGAATACTATCTGGTAAATATAAATAAATTACATTAATTTACATTTAGACGACGATGATCTTTCCAATACTCATATAATATAATTATGGCACATTTCACTGTCTAGCGCGCACTTGATCCTCGCGTATCTCTACGTCAATATTGTGTTGTTTTATGAGCATGTATCATTGCGCAAGTCATAAAGCTATGTATTACATTATGCGGAGAAATGACCGTGCGCACCGTGACGGTAATGACCGCGGAGCAATTAACAGTTGCAATAAACATTCAGTCTCTATATTCCAGAGAAGTCGAGTGCCATTGTATTTTCATCTTGTGAGGGCGCATTATAGAATTACATATTGGACTACTCTTCCTGAGAATGTACCCCACTTGCCCTTCATAATAAAATTAA
Organism: Leptopilina myrica (nomen nudum); assembly: GCA_032872475.1. Lineage (NCBI taxonomy): Eukaryota > Metazoa > Arthropoda > Insecta > Hymenoptera > Figitidae > Leptopilina > Leptopilina myrica (nomen nudum). Next base: position 18,165,842 of record CM065459.1, read on the forward strand.
TTAAATATAAACATAATTAAATGATAATAATTAATCTCTATGTATATAGCAATTAATAATTAGTACATTTATAGGTTCAACTCCATTTTTTAAAAATGTTTATAAATTTTTTGTAATTTTAGACTAATCAATTTACGATATTTATAGCAACAGTGTGTATATTTTGTGGATCTAATTAGTTAAATAGTTATTCTTCGTTTTAGTCAGTTGTTTGCATGTTACTCTTGTCAATTATTTTAGAAATTTATTTTTTGCAATTATTTATGTTAGGGGAATATAGCACAGGCACACAAAAAAATTGGTTCTTTTTTTTAGTTATACTCAAAAAACGACTCAAAATCCAAAACAAAATTAAAAAAAATAAAAAATTTTTATGACACTATGGTACTATTTTTCCATGCATTTTTTCACGCTGAATCCGAATTTGACGTCAGAATTAATATATTTGCTCAAAATTTGGAGATAAACTCAAAAAACCGAATAATTAAAATTAAAAAATACACAATTTTTTTATGACACTACCGTAGTATATTTCTATTTTTCTTTCGCTGAATCCGAATTTAAAATCAGAAATTACAAAATGGCTCAAAATTTGAGATATTCAAAAAAAATGTACTAAGAAAAACAAATTGAACTCAAAATTTTGAGCCACTTTGAGAATCTGACTTCGAAATTAACGTGAAATACTACATGAAAACACATTAGTACTCTCTAAATCTGAATTAGTGCGGATTCGTTTACCAATTTGAATTAGTAACATTTTTTACTAATTTATAGTAGTTTCTATTACTAATTGCTAGTAGAAAATTACTAATTCAATTAGTAGACTGTATTTTTAACTATTTCAAATTAGTAAATTTTTTACTAATAATTAGTAAAAAACTACTAAAAATTAGTAAAACAGTTACTAATTTAATTGGTAAACAAATCCGCACTATTTCATTAGTAGAAAACTACTAATTCAGATTTAGGGAGTATAGTACTACAGCAAAACATTTCCTTTCTTCATTTTAAATCGCTTTTTCATCAGTTTTTGAATTTATCTCAAAATTTTGAGCAATTCTCTTAATTTTAATATCGAATTCGTATTTAGCGTGAAAAAATGCATGGAAAATTAATATTTATATTTTCATTAATAATAACTATATTTATAGTAATAATTAATTAATTAGTACCCAAGTTATTCAAAAAGAAAAACATTGATGTATTTTTATTTGTTTTGCTTACGTTGATTGGTTGGACATAATGTTTTATGATATTGTGCGAGAGACTGAAATCATTCGATGAATAACCGATAAAAGTGTTTGTGTCTCTCACATATGACACTATTTACCTAATCTAGTTTGACAGGGGATTGACATGGTGTTGTGACGGAATGGGAGCCGCATTTTGAGTCCCTCTGCTGATCTATTTCTTATAAATAGCAGGATTTTTAGTTGGAGAGTGAGAAAGAAAGAGAGAGAGTGGGAAAGGAGGGGTCGAAAAATTGTTTAACCAGATACCTGTTTCAGTGGTCAAATATGCGTCCAGTTATACCAGTCGACACATTGTGCCGCGCGAACACGATGTGCGGGAGCTCTTAAAATATCCTAAATGGCCCGCCATATACATACACACATTTATAATACCCACCAACACGCACAGATTCATTGTATATAATGTATTTCTCCGCATTGTGATCGTTTAACCAAGCGAAATAATTTCCAAACGAATATAGAGTCTCATGAATAAATTTTCAAGCGGAAACGTTCCAATTTTTTTTGCTCGCTTTTTTGCTTGGTTATGATTCGCAAAATAATTTAATCACTCGTGTCTTAATATTTATAATTTATGAACGAATATTAATATTGTACAAATTTTATATTTAATAAGTTTTTTCAAGGCTTATTTATATTACCTTTAGTAGTTATTACTTTTTTCTCTTGTCAATTTTTCAGTAGTGACTTTTTTAAACTAAATTCCTCTCCATTAAATTTGATACCAATAAATCTAAAAACCTTCGAGTCAAAAACCAATCAGCGAATTTAAAATTTGATATTAGTTTCCAAGTAAGCTAGAAACTCCCGAGTAAATAAATTTTTCAAATTTCGACATTTTGGTATTTTGCGAATATCGTCAGATTTGTAATCGGTGATATTGAACATTCTCCATTTATGAACTTTCAATCGAATGCATTAAATTACAAAAGTATCGGCCATATTTGATCCACCATTTTGAATCTTCGAAAACTCTTCAGAACACCAAAATAAGGGATCGCAAGAAAGCGACCTAAAGTGACTTTAGGACTTTCTAAAACTTGTACAAAAAGAGGAAGAGAGAAATTTAATGAAGAATTAGCAATAAATCTTAAATTTGTAATTAAAAAAATTTTTTTCCATTGAAAAAAATTTCTTCACATTTCCAACTGGAAATTTCGCCATATCAACTTAGTATACAATTCAAGAGTATATAATTTATAAAGGTTGAATTAAATTCGTGTGCATCATTCGACGAGTGAAGTCACTCAATTAAACCGAAAGCATTCAGATCGGAGTGTCCTGGATGTCCGTATAAGTTTTGTCTGGACGAAATGCTTTTTTATTTAACTGGATTGAAATTCGCGCGAAAGAAAAGAACTCTCCGGGGCGCAGCACATCGATCGATCTGCAAATAGGCACACACGGTTAAATCGTCAGGATACCAATCCCAGGTTCGACGTCCTCATTTCTTATATAGCGCGCCAATGCAACATGTAACATTTTCAAAGGGGTCCAATCTTTCTTTCTCTCTCTCTCTCTCTCTCTCTCTCTTTCTCCCTCCTTAATTAATTAATGAGGTAACCGTCAGGAATACTGACCCATCGCGAACAATTTGGACTTGTATAAATGAATGCTTGCGTGTATGTGTGTACGCACGGTGTGCTAATTCGATTAAATGGTTAATTGCTTAATTTCGTGTAATGCTGCTCCGATCCGGTCTGCTGGCTCCTTCCTCATCATTCGTCCGACCACCGAACCATTTTTTTTTCAGTACAACACGCCCTCTTGGCATTTTACAACTTACGATTTTTTCCCTTCTCCCACCCTAGTCTCTTTCAGTTACAAATTTTTCTTTCGTTTCTTAACGCTTCTATTCGAAATTTATTTGGATCGACACTTTTACACTTGACTTCTCTAAAACTGAAGGTGGTATTTTTTGGAAACTTCCACTATTCGTTTATATGAGGTTTTATTTATGGGCCACTGGTATTCTTTTTCGGATTTGAATAAAAATTTTATGTAGGCTTCTAATTTATCGACAGTTAGAAAACTATTTAATTTTTCGAGATTTTTACACCAGTTGCTTATTACTAATTTGGAAAAATTAAAAAATGTTATTTCTGCATTATCGATAAATCGTTCCATCAATTTTCTCGAAAAGGTTAAAGTGCATTTTAAAAATTTTAACCCTATTTCTTTAATTTCACTGAAAACTATACGTACCACTGCTGCACATTTTAAAAACGGTAAGTTTGTATCACTAATTTGAAAAGATTAAAAAATTATAATCTTGAATTGCATTCAACTGTCGTTACCAAGACGCCTAACATTAATTTAATATTTTCTTTTTTTCAATGTATTTTTTTAAGGAGAAGAGAGTGAACAGAATGAAGAGAGAGAGAGACATGCAGTGATCGAGGATGCATTTCCGTTAGGTCGATGGCCAAGAGAGCGCATCTCTCCGAAAGAAAGAAATCGCGGGCATAATTAGCGAATGATTGATCGATGCATAGCTATGCACAACCTTTCCGACTTTTTCTTTTACCTTAATTTAGTGTCCTCGAATATACGCGTACGTATGCAGCTGCATTTTGGTAAGCAATGCATTATCTGAAACCATTCTGGATCACAATTCACAGGTCTCATTACCCTCGTTTTTCGTTCGGCAATTGGCGTGTTTCACCTCTTTTTTTTGTCTTCCTCCTCCTCTTCTTATTCTTCTTTTTTCATTTGCAAAAAAGAAATACCGCGACAACTTTTTGAAAATTAAATATTTTTCATTTTTACCACAAATAAATAAAATATTGACTAATTTCAAAATACAATAGAAATTATTCTATACTATAAAAAGTAAAAGCAAAAATCAAAAAATCTTGTGATTTTAATTTCTCTGTGATATTTGAGAGAAAATATACCGTAAATAAATATTCATTTAGCAATTGCTGTTAACCGAGAACTTGATTCTTGATCACAAATCCTGATTTTAACGTTTTTAGGGAAGAGAGTGAAGAGAAAGAGGGGAGAAAGGAAATTTACCAAAGGGGGGAATGAAATTGAGAGTCCGGAGGATGTTGAAAAGGACCACTTGGAAGATATCCTGAAACGATTATTAGAAACTCAAGTCGATAAAGACAGGGATTACCGCAGTCCTCGATTCTCGTAAAATTTTACCGAACCGAGATTTCTTCAACGACATTTTACGACTTTGTTTTGAATTTTTACATCATCGTGATTGTCGACTTGGTATAATTGAATTTTAAACGTTATTTTTTTGTCTACTTTACCAATCTTTGTAGTATAGATAACCAAGACTCGCTATCAAATCACTCACCTGAAACAGAAAGAAAATTTATACAATACAAAAATTTGTTTTTCAAACTAAATTTATTAAAGAGCAATTAAAATAAAATTCTCAAAAGAACGTTGCACTTTATTTTTCGGAAATAATTTTAAAAAAAAGTTTTTTTATACATAAAGTCTAAAGCAAAAGAAAAGAAATATAGTGGTAATAAATTTTTTTAAATACAGAAGTTTGGAGAAAAAATGTCAGCGAAGAATAAAAAGGATTTGTTTTCTTTTTCTCTGTTTTTTAAAGGTTTGCTTTCGGTTCGTTAAAAAAATGAAAATTACTTTAGAATTCCATTCGGTTATTGAATTTAAAACACTACTGGTTGTCTTGACTCACGCACTCGGTCACGAATACAAAAGTACTGTATGTTAATCAGAATACGAAATAAGGTTTGGAAGCCGTCAACTTTGCAATCCTTCTTTGGGGACCTCCCTTTTCATCGTCATTCGCCTTTAACTCGTCATCGTCCTGAACTGCTGTCGACATCCTTGTTTTCTTCAAAAAGGGGGGGCAAAAAACTTTATATGCATGCGAAACGAAATTCCAACACAATTTCTTTTTTTTCTATCATTTTATATTCTATATGTTTTTTAAAATATTGTACAATTTGTTGTCGAAGAAGAAGAATCAAAGCTAAAAATATTATTTATTTTGGAGAAAAAAAAATGTTTTCAAGGTTTTAGAAGAGGTGGAAAAAAGTGGCGCCACTGCGCAAGTATAAATATTAGCTTGGACCATTGGTCGCCGATTCGTCTGGTCCATCTCGATTGCATAAATATACACCGTTTCTTGGCGTTCTGACAAAGAAAATAGGATAAGGAAAATTATTGTCGAATCCCGATGTACCTCACTGTCCAGAGACGTCTTCAATTGAACAATAAAATTCATGCTCATTGCGCCATGACATTGTGTGTAATAAATTGTACTCTAAACAAGAAACTGCAAGAACCTATCGACTATTGTTCATTTTACAAAGTTGTAACTCACTCCTCTTCGAAAATTCTAACAGTCGGTAGATTTTTTCCCAATTTGTATAACTTTTTTATCCTTTTCTTTGTTTAAAAACGCTACGCAGAAGAACTGCAAGTAAAATTACAAATGGCGAAAGTATGAATACTTCGTGTAAGTTTGGTTGTGTTCGGTTCCCATCGGCTAGACTCGTGTCCAGTCGATTCTTTACGAACTGGCACGAAGTAGTCTGCTCGTGAAGACTCGTACAGTTTCGCTTCCCTACGAATCTTCACGAGCAGACACGAAAGTACGTTTCGTTCCCTAGTCGCCATTACGGAATTAATTTTATTATTACTTCTCCGTTTTTTGGGATATTTTTAAAATGAAAAAAAAATTCGGAAGAAACTAAACAGTAAACGAAGCTTTATTATAAAAAATAAAGGTGATAAATAAAAGCTTCCTCCACAATCCGAAAGAATGTAAATCAAATTATTTGTGGTGATTGATTCATTCTCTAGATAAAGTTCGAAAAGAAATAGAAATCTTCTTTTAGGATTTGCATCAACTACATATATATTGACGACAGTCGTCTATTCAAAGCAATAAATTGGAATATACAGGTGGTATGTATCTGGAAGTTCACATTCAAGAAGAGGTGTTTCACTCTGACAAGGACTGACAAGACGATACTATTGATTTACTGTTACTCGATTCTTTCTCAACGGTTCGCCTATAACGACCCTATGTGAAATTGTGTCTCCATATAGGTGTGACTCACCAGAAAATTTCCGCATTATATCAATTTCGCTATACTTTTCTCAATTTTTTCTCTTTTTCCTTTTTGTGTTTTATTTACCCATTTTTCTTCTTTTTCAATATCATCTTTTTGCAAGTAGATTTTTTTTTTGCAATATACTCCCTTTCGTATAAAGTATAACAAAGTTATAACAGGCGTTAAATTACAGAAGGAAAAGTATACTTGGAAATTATGAAAAAAAATAATATTCATGGTGAAAAAAAATATTAATAATCCACTCTACAAGTCAAGTGTGTGTAAACTGTGTGAGAAATCATAGAAAGTCCCCAGAATATTGTTGTTCGTGAAGCACACAGTTCCCATTGAAATTGCATTTTCTTTTTTTTTCTCTTTCTTTTTTAACACACAAGGAGAAAAAACTTTTTATATCACGCGTCGACTATTTTCAACACCGGCGCTATATCTCGATTTGCCCCGTCAAGCTATAGGGCACTTAAAAAAATCTAGACCACCCAGCGACCCTTTCCTGGATATATGCGTGAAGGGGTTTTGCAGTTCACGCATTGCACTCACACTTTGGCGACGGTGCTTCACTGCAGTTCATGCACCACGTACCCCCCTCCTTTTCTCTCTCCCTCTCTCTCTCTCTTCCTCTTTTTTTTACCCTCTCATGAGTTAAGAAGAGAGAACCTCCAAGGGCCTTGAGGGTAAAATGTGAACTCATGTGAGAGTGTCTGTGTATGTGTGTGCATTGCTGCGGGTCTCCTCCTAGATATGGATCGCACGACACTGCACTAGTGTTTTTCTTAGGGTAGGGTAGGGTTCATACTATAGGTAGGGGGTTGCTAACGTAAAAAATCCGGTGTGGTATTACATAGAAATTAATTTTTTTTCTCATCTCTTTGGAACGGAAGTTTATTATTAGATTTGGAATTTTCTTCAAGATGATTGAAACTAAAATATTAATTGTATTTAAACAAAATAATATCTACATATTTTCTTTCGGAATTGTTTTGAATTTTCGATTTATTTTCTGGTAAAATTCCGAGTTTTCACTCGGTAGTCAACTAGAAGATTGGTTTGAAAGTTTGTGAAATGGTCTTAATTATCAAAAAGAAGCTCTGTGTGATGCAAAATACATTTTTCAAAAGAATAATTTGAATGTGGATAAAAAAATCGATTACTGGTATTATTTACAGAGAATTATCTATACTTTTAATAAAAATTAGAAAAGTGATTTTTGAATTTATCAGTTAACTAAAGTACCGTTAACTACTAGAAATGCATTTATTCAAATAAAATTTCATTTCGATGCCATTTTAAGGATAGAGAAATCTGTTTCCAACATTTACCGATATTTGTCTGTTATCGACTGTTAACTACCATTAGTAAAGTAGTTATCTATTTTGCCAAAGACACAATTGCCGAAAAATTTCGCTTAGAAAATTAGATGTTTTTAAATTTTTTTTCTTTCTAAACAATTCTTGAGCATTTTTACTTTCTTTAAAGTCAACATTTAGCACAAATTTTTATCGTTTTCGACAACAATTATAGAAATAACTTTCCCCTTCTCCCGGAAGAGTACAAGAACTCGAAAAGTTATTAAGAGAAAAACCCTTTCAAGACATTTATAATAAAATATAAATTTGATCACATATTAAAATTACAGAAATCTTTTGCCAACAGTTACCGATATTTGCCCGTATTTGACTGTTAATCGCCAATGGTAAAACAGTTTTCTGTTGCACCAAAGACACATTAGCAGATAAACTTTGCGAAATACATTAAAATTAGGTGTTTTTTAACATGATTTAATTCTAAATAAATTCTGAACATTTTTTTAAGTAAAATTCGGCCTAGATTTTCATTTCTTGGGTAATAATTGTAGAAATAATTTTCCATTTCTCTCGGAAGAGTATGAAAACTCGAAAAGTTATTTAGAGAAGAAAAAGAGAAAGTAGAAGGGAGCAGAAGAGATGGAAAAATATGAGAGATGTGAGCACAACGTGCAAAAAGGGTTGACGAGGATGAAATAAAAAAAAGAGGGTTGGTGAAGGCACATATGTAGTGCATGCAAAGATGCGTAGACCGTGCGGTGCACGAGTCAGAGGTACTCGCTAGGGCGGTGCACTCTCTGATGGTGCATCGATTTTTCTCTCTCTCACTCTCTTTTGCCATCTCACTTCTACATACTTGGCTCTTTGCACTTATATGCGTAGAGCTAACGCCCCTCTTACGCAAAAAAAGGGTTGGAAAAAGTAGAATTTTCATCGGGACGACGTCGGCTTTCCAGTTTGCAAAAGCTTCCAGAAGGATAAAGAGGAAACTTACTGAGGGAGAAATGGTGGCAAGAGAGACCGAGAGGGAGAGAGAAAGAGAGAGAACGGAAAGAAACGCGTTTGTAGAAGAGGGAGGAACTCATTAAAATAAATAAGCGGCCTACGCACCTACCTTATTCACGCTTCAGTTCCCGACACGTAGTTCACGGGGCGAAAAAACCGCCCTAGATTTCAGAAGTTAAAGATGCACGTTTTCTAGAATTTTTTCTTCTTTTTTTTTTGTAAAAAATGTTTTTTCAGAGATGAAGAATACTCTATTGAAGAGAAGTTTCTTTTGAACTTTAATAAGGGGGTATTTGTTTTTATGTCGAGAGGAGAAATAATACTTTCATTTTTTTTGTAGAAGAAAAACTCTTTCTTGCACATTGAAAATTAATCAACAATACTATTTAGTACAAACATTTAAAAATATTTTTTACGACTAAACATAAATTTACGGATAAAACCTCTCATGGAACCTTGCAAAAAACTTGTCGTGGAAGCTTGCTGCAAGTCGAAAAAAGTTGCAATACTTTTTCATTTAAATATTTCTTGTTGTTCAAATATAAAAAATATCCAAACTAATATCTCTTTTTTTAAAATATCAAATTAATGGAATTCTCAAAAACAACTATTGTTGTCGAGCATCATTTGTTTGTTGTTTATGTTGATTGTTCGCTTGTCAGTGTCACTTTTGCCTCACACGATAATATCGATAGTTGCGGGGCACGTGAGCTTTGAAAAAAAAATCTTGCTTTATCAACATGAAAAAAGAGAGACTGAATTATCTTGGTAAGCGCATTTCTCTCTTGTAAATATCTGCTCCGAGCGTTACTAACGTTTCGATAGACGCGAGATATTCGAAATTGACTCAAGAAGCGACATGCGTGTAAGCAAACAAGGTAATGCAGCTGAAGAAAAAAAGAAAAAAAATTTATGTCTCCATTCTGTTCTACATACTCTTTCACGTCCATGCGTTTTGACACTTCTTTCAGTCGAGACACACCTCTTTTAATAATTTTAATTCACACATATTACACTTCAGCGCAAGAAAACATTTGTAAAATTAATTATTAAAACGATTTGCATCAAGTAATTATAAAATAACCATCGCGCGCGCTGATTAAAAAGCTATAAAAATCATTTTTACCCTTGGTTTAATTTACAAGTAATTAAAATAACCATTTATTAAAAAAAACCATAAAAAATTATTTTTTTAATTTATTAGCACGAATTTTAGTATCGCATTACTAGTAATATAACAAAAAATGAAGAGGGAAGGAACATTATTTTATTATCTTTAGAAAAGAGAATCAATACTACACACAAAACGATACTTTAGCAAATAAATAAAATACCAATAAATGAAGATTCATTTTATGAGGGAAAAATTGAGCAAAAAGGAAAAAAAGAAAGATATGAAAAATAATAATCCGACAAGATGAAGGTGGTCGTAATTTGTGAAACGAGAAAAAAAGTGTATTTTGTGCGACGTATCGACATAATCATTAGCATAATCGCACAATTTATTACTCTCATTTCATTCTAAGCGCTTCTAAAATGCGATTCCATGGTTCGTTTGAAAGTTTAAAAAAATCAATAATTTTTCGATTTCTGTAAAAAGTATTAAGAAAAATTTATTTTTATGACCTAATTTTAAAAAAAAATATAAAATTACGATTACCTGTTATTCTTGTTTGGGCCGTAAATAATAAAATTTAATTTTAAATGTAAAAGTGTGGATGTGAGCAAAAAATTGTCCGTGTACCTTCTTTGCTTATTTTGACTTGTTAAATCAGTCAGGGATTTCTATTAAAAGAATTGGAAAAAATTAAATTTTTAGTATTCATAAGAAAATTCTGACTTTTATTATCTTTTTTGCATACCTTATAAACTGTGAAATTACCACTAATTCTAATAAAAAAACATTCAATTTTTTTCTATTTTTGACAACAATTTCTTGTTAAATAACTTAATTCTATAAAAACTGTTAATATAAATTAATTACTTAAAAATTATTTAATGAATTATTCTATAATTTTTTTGATAACTAATAAAATTCTTTCTTAAAAGTAACATTTTGATAAATTGTTAAACAATTCTTGCCAAAAATCCAATTATTTTAAAAAATTGACCTCAATTGAATGCTTTATAATATAGACTATGTTGCAAACAGTTACCAGAAGAATTCAATTAAAAAAAATATATTTGGATAAAATTCTAACAAAATATTCATTTATTTTCATGAATAATGAAAATTCCAGAGAAATTCTATTATTTACAAATTTTGTAGTAATATATTATATTCTTAATATAAATAAATAATCATTTTACTACTTGCTCAAATTTAAGAAGTGTAAGTTGTTAAATTTCATTTAGAACAACGCATTTTTAATTTAAACTATAAACTACACTGAAAAAAAGTTTAATTTAATAAAATAAAAATAAAATGGTCTAATTGTCTATTATCGAATTAATATTTATTTAAACCAAGTAAACATTTATTAGATATGAGTATTTTATTTTATCGTATCAAGTAAATAGTTATTTGTACCTAATACGAATTATTTAAGTCAAATAAATGAAATAATTGGATCAAATAAATACTGCTTTAAATCAAATATGAAAATTAATTGCTTCAATAATGCAAGATTTTTAATTGAAATAAATATTTATTTGCATCAATAAAATAATTGTTTTGAAATAATTAAATATTTGTTTGTATTAAATATTCAATTATTCATCATAATTTGTTATTTTTATTCAGACTTCTAAGGGACTCAAGCGATTTGGATTATTATTTTTGATGTCTGTATAAATTGCAAGTGCAAAAATTTCAAGATTTTTATTTTATTCTTTATTATTATTTTTAAAAAATTATTTCAAACATAATTATCTTTGTCATAGAGCCAACCAAAAATTATGTTTAAATTAAATATAATAGTTTTGATTCAATACATAATAAATTGGATTCAATAAAAATGATGTTTAATTCGGTTATAAAATACGTAGGAATTTAAACATATTTTTATGGTTGACTACTTATTTTTGAATAAAACAAAAATGTTTCTGAGTGTAATTATTAAATTGTTTCAATTAAGATTTATTTCACTCAAATAAATTATATTTAAATAATTTAAGCTATTAAAATCAAATAAATATTTTTTAAATAATTTGAATTGAATGAAATAATTGGTTTTTAAGTGTAACAAAATTAAATCGACGTTAAACATTTAAGAAAAACAACGAAACAATATTTTACCTACTGATATAAAACCAGACTTTAATTTATCTTTTCCAAGAGACGAAGAGAGAAAAAAATGGTGTGTAAGAGAGTGATTCTCCTGAGGTTACGGGGTTGCAAAACAAGCACAGAGTGACGAAGTTTATGCGCGTCGATTATGAGACGTTGACGAAGGTGGGATAGGGAAGAGAAGCATAGGGGGAAAGGGTGGAAAAGCCCGCAAGTATAGAGTCGCTCAGTAATTATCTGGATACTTGCCCCTTGCCATTTTAATTAATATTAATTGAACGCTGGCTTTTACTCATTTACCCCGAGGTCGCGCATATAGGCCGCTGCGCGCGTTATTTGTAATTACGCTCCAATATGAACGCGAACCAACCATTCGCATCAGGATTCCTTTAAAATCTTACATATTTGAACGTGTGTACGCGCGTAATTACGTGTAATTCGGATTGAAAACTTGCTCTAAGCGCAACATATATATATACATATGCGTTGCTATCGACCTTCATCAACCGGAAATCAAAGGTATGCCGCTTGTGCGTGCAAATTCTCTTCCTCTCTAGATATTTTTTTATCCTGTTCTCTTCCTTTAGGCGGAGAAAAAAAAGAGGGAAATATTGTGTTTAAATATATACATTTGTTAAAATTCTTGAGAAATCTGGAAATTAATTATTTATAACGAAGTGGCGAAAAATCATCGTCACAGTAAATCTCCAAATGAGGAGAACAATGGGAATAAAAAATTGTGTACTTCATACAGAAAAGTATCTCTTTCTTTAGAAATAAATAAAAAGGACGGGGAGAGGGGGAATTTAATTCTAATTGATGGTAATCACCGCAGCTCATTTTAAAATTATTTTCATTTGATAATTAAGAGGAAAGATTTTAATTTATGAAAAAGTACAGGTCTGTTTGTGATACGGACTTTTAATTAGCGCACAAACTATGTTAAGTATCAATTAAATTACAAAGATATAAATAGAATATTATTCTTCAATTTCCTTCTTCTATGAATCGGTGTAATTTCTGTTTGAAATGAAATAAAATATTGAATTTTGATTGAAAAAATAAAAATTGCGATGAAAGGCGAGGGGTTAATATTTAAATAGCAGTAAATGACGGTTTATCCAGGTGTGTATTGATTATAATCAGATATTAGGGTCAACATAGTATCGTTAATTATTGTCACGTGTGGAATGTCGAACGTAAGGACGCGTGTCCGTAATTAGGTGGCGATATCGATCGTGAGTCCTGCCAAGTGAAATCGACAAGAACGATCAGCAAGATCTTCCTCTCTGGAACGAACGAACACTCACTCACGACCTCCCCCCATCACTTCCTTCTTATCCTCTCTCTCTATTTCACGTGAGCTTTCAACTTATGTAGATGACAGATTGATTAGGATCACTCCACCATTGTTTAAGTTCACTTTACTGTGATTAGTTTCACTTGAAATTAAATTGCAACTAACTTTCATTTTGAGAATATGCTAGTTCAATATATGTTAGTCCCCCTATCGTCGAGTCATCACAGCACTATAAACACATGCTCCTAAAACCTGTTCGTGACACATTTCAACCTTCACTATCAATCAAGATTGTATATGATTCTTAAAACAGTTCATTTAAATGTTTTTTTCAATCTGTAATTATTTTTTTATCTTTTGGTTCAGAAGGGCGATTTTTTGTGGTACGTAGAATGTACTTTGGGTCTTATAGACCGCGTCTCTTTGAGGATCTCTTTTTGAACTACAGATCCTCTTGGTTTAAAAAAATTTAAACCGAGGTAAGGTTAGGTTTGATACCCTAATCATAATTCATTTTATTTATCTGACAGTTGATTCCAGTCCAATAAATTAAAAATTAATATCTTATGTCATTTTTACAGTAAATTCCTATACTGTACCAAAGTAGTAGCGTCACTGAATTTAAAACAATAACGTAGTATTTGAAGAGCACAGAACCGTTCTCTGCTCTTCTTGTGATGTTGCAAAAAACTAAAACTAAGTGAATATTGTTACAACGATTTTTAATACAGATTATCTAACGAAATTTATATTCAAGTTTTTTTTCGCCATGTGTCTTTTTCTTTCAATTTTAGTCACTTTTCATCCGTTCAAATTTATTATATTTTTTACTAAAAATAAAATTTAAATATAATGTTCTCTTGAACTGCATCTATTCAGAGCTTTCAAAATTCACCGGATATTTTTAAATTCTTCCATTTTTGGAAAACAGCAATTTTTTATAAGAAATGTCAATTTTGAGAAATTGTTGCTTTACATTTCATTTTGACAATTTTTTATACATTTATTTTAAGTTCATTAAAAAAAGAATAATACCAACGTTTTCCTTATAGAAAACTGAAAAAATTAACTGTACTAAACCTCTTTTTCAATCAAATAGAAACTTTTCACAAATGTTTAAAAAATTTGGGATGACAATCAGATAAATCTAGTCTATTATTGCCTTTTCTTTGTGAACTTTCCCTATAAATTAATTTGGAACAGATCTAGGCTTAGCTTCACGAGCTTTCTTCCTTATAAATCAAAATTTATTAAAGTTTTGACAAAAGTTAAAATTTTACTTAAAAAAATTAGCCCGTGCGCATACTTTAAAATCCTTATAAAATGTTTAAAGTTTTGTAAAATTTAAAGTCTAAGGACCAAAAATTAATTAAAGAAATTCTAGTCTTTAGCTAATCTTCGACAGTTTTCTTCCATCACATATTAAAATTTGATAAAGGTTTGCTAAATACTCAAATTTTAGTTGAAAATCTGAATCTCTCTAACGATCTAAAAAAGAACAACCACGCATCACATTTGATAGTAGTAAAATTATTACTAAATCACCATACTTATCTAGTTTTTTCAAACTTTTTCAAATTTATATTTAAAAGGACATAAATTAGTTAAGACAAAGACACTTATAATATTAATATATTGCGCAATTAAAAATTTCTCTTCGGTTGTTGTCAATGAGTCAATATATATTTCAGTCATATTTGAAAGAAAAAAAAATACACAAACAACTTCTCTTGAACGATTAATTCACGTATCAATAATTTTTTCATTAGAGTGTAAAAAAATTATATTTCCGTCCCAGAGTTAATATTTCTTAACTATTTCCAGAAAGAAGGTAATTTTACTATGAATTTCAGCAACATTGCATATAAACATTTCCGCAATATTACCAAAGCCTGCTATTTGGTAATTGTGAAAATCTCAAAGGAAAATGGAGATAAAAAAAAATAAAAAGAAAGAAAAAAGTGTTTAATGTAATACGGATGCATGTCAGTAAACCGTAAATTATCTCGTCAGATAATTACACTACAAAGAATAATAAAAAAAAGTAAGAAAATGAAAATGTTGGTAATTTAGTGTCGACTCGTTAACTAACGCCTGCTAATAAGTCATTAGAGAAGTGCAGAGTGAATGTCGGAATGATTGTAAAACGTATGTGTGTATATAGGTAATCATGCGCGTGCGTACAAGAGGTGTGTATAGCAACCCCCTTTTAGAGACAGAACGCATCTTGTTAGCGACACCCCTGGCGTTGGACGAGAGCCTCTTTCTCTTCTACTTTTTCTTTTTTTTCGCCTCTCTATACGAAAGCCTCATATGGATACTTGTCGAGAAGACACGTTAAGCATATATAGGGCCTGAACAAGTGCGTATACGCAACCCTTGAATACCCCCTTAAATCCCATCCCCCCATATATGTAGAAGCCATGATTCTTGCCACCTCTCCCTTCATACCAACCCATCCCACCCCATTCTCTCCTCCCACCACCCTTCAAAGCACTCAACTACAAAACTTCCGAGGCGTGAGATATTCTATTTGCACGTGCATTCGAATCGTATATATGGAATATTTTTAATTTGTCCCTCTCATAAGTATTTACACTCCTAACAACGAGAAATTTTAATTGGGTTACACTTTAATTGGTTTTTGTTTGCGCACACCGCGACTACAATTCACTTCAATATTTATTATATTAACAATATTAATTAATTTTATTGTTTATTTTTTTTTATTTATTAACTATTATTTAACAAACCGGTTCTTTAACTAAAAAAATGTTACCAAATGTATACTATATAAATACTAAACTAAATAAATATTACTATACTACGCTGAAAATGTTTATTTAATTCAAATAATTGATTATAACTTTACTATTACCAATTAAATATTTTTTGAGTCTGTTAAATGGTATTTATATTTAAATTAACTGAATTGTAGACAAAAACTTGTAAACAATGTGACAAGGACAATTATTTTCTTTAATGAATTCTTTTGCTTTAAAAAAGAAATTTTTTTTATTTTAGCTATGGGTAAAATGTTGCAAACAAAATAGGAAAAAGAAAAATTTTTCGCTTTTATAAAAAAAATTTTCTGTTCTTAATTATGAGCAAAAATTTAAAAGGAAAATTCCGTATTTTAATAAAATTTACAGATTTTTATAACGTCGGTAAATTTCACAACGTTTATAATCAAATAATTTTAAAACTGAAATTACATACAATTATTAGTGAAAGAAGTATATCGAAAAAAATGAAGCCGGTCGTCGACGGGCGAAAGCTAATAAATAATTATCAAATTATATAAATGGATTTTTCAAAACAAAATAAGATCTCACTAAAATTAATAATCCAAACAAAATAACATCGTAATATATGTTTATAATCAAAGATTGAAAGAAAAAAATTGTTTTCCTATACCAAAAAAAAATAACATTGTTTGTTTACATTTTTTTTTTGCAAATCATTACAAAAAAATTTTCTTTAAAAAATATTTTTCTTCTAAAATTATTGACTTTAAACGTTGTGAACTTCACCAAGATTTCATAAAAACAAATTTTCTTGTTTTAACTGTGCGCAAAGGCTTCAAAACAATGGAAAAAAGAAATCTTCTATCTTTTGATGAAATTTTTAATTTTTATAAAAAAATTATATTTTATTAATTGTAGGAACAAACCAGAAAACAATTTGAAAAAGGAAAATTCTTCCCTTAAATAAAATTCATCGTTTTTGAGAAAAATTTTTATTTTTTCAACTTTGGATACGTAATTAAGCTATAAATTTAATTTCTTACTGAAGAAAGTTTAATAAAATAATTTTTAAAAACGAGAGAGAAAAAGATTTAAATAAACTTTTTAAAATTATACCCACTGTATTTTTTTTACTTGTAAATTTATTTTAATCATTATGAATTTATTATTTTGCAACATTAATTTCTGACAATTAATTGTAATAGAATAAATGTTAGAAAGTAATGTATAGAAACCAATCGTAAATAAATAATTGGTTAAACATAGAGAGAAATATTGTTTATTCATGTAATTAATTATAAAATTATAAATTTAACTAATTAATAAAATTAATTTCGAATTAAATAAATTTTCCAGTAAAAAAACTTAGGAAAAAATTTTAAAAAAATAATAGAATCATAAATTACTACAAAATATTATAAATTATATATAATAAAAAAATACACTCTAAATTTTAATTAGTGAAAATATTTACTAATTTGACTTATATAACTTCTTTTTGTTTCTAAATTAGCAAATTTTATTAATTAATTAGTAGAAATTACTATTTTTTATTTTAAAAATATATTAATTTGAAGGCAAAAAGCCAGACACTAATTCAAATTAATAAATTTATTTATTCAAAAACGAAAAGTAAGTCAATAATTCAAACTTATAGAGTAGTTTACTAATATAAAGTGAATAATAAATTATTAATTTTTTAATTATAACATTTATTTTTAGAAAATTTTAAATTGATTAATAATACAGATTAACAATTAATACAAAAATATAAAAAAACGTATCTAAAAATTGTTACGAAGGGAATATTAAAAAACTGTTAATGTTTTTGTGAATGGATAAGAGAAGGAAATAATAAAAAGAAATATATGAATTAGTGAATACGAAAATAAGTGTTGTATGAAGTGTTATATCGTAAAGACTTGAATAATGATTTTAATCTAGAATATATTTCTGTTTTTTTGCTATTTTTAATGAAATGACTAATTTCCCACGGAAATTGTAAATTCAAATGAGCTCGAATGCAATATTGTTGAGTATAATGCGAGATAAGGAATATTTTTGTTGAAACGATTTATATATAGAACATGCAACTTCCGATAGTATATGTATAGTTGAACATAAAATTAATTAGGAATTTTGCGGGATGTGCGCGTTGGTATTTCTTGCATTTATAGGACCGAAACAAGACTGTTATGTGGATTATGTAATAATGAAGCTTATATATTTGTTAGAACCGTAAGAATTTCCTGCTTTCGTCACGTCAAGGTGCAATTTATACAAATTCATTTATGAATGACACGAACAAACGGTAAATTCTTCATTAGTTTCTAGTTTAACAATAACTCGAGTATCACAATTGTTTTTCCTTTCAGTCCAATATTTTTTAATTGAAATAATAATAAATAAATATTAAATTAATATTTGATTTTGAAAAAATATTCTTTTGTCAGTATTTTTAATTTAGAAATTTCTGTTTCGGTAAAAATAAAACTTCTTAAAAAACAAGTTCTTTTTTAGAAAAGAATAAATAGGAAAATATTTTTGAAAAATAATTGTTTTTCAAACTATTGCTTTTTGTAAGTATCTTTAATTAGAAAAATATTTTGTAGTTAGAAAATATATTTTTTATATTTAACAATTTTTTTTATTTAAAGAATATTTCTTCTATTAAAAAATATTTTTTAATTTTGAAAACATTTTGGAACTATTCTTTAAATAGATTTATGTCTTACTAGAAATGGATTTTTCTACTTGTCAGACAAAGATGAATCTAAGATTAAGTTTCTCGAAATTTTTTCCAGAGGTCACTAGCTGTCGATAATTCATTCTTATAATCTCACTAAGAAAGTAATACTTATTTTCGAAAGAAAATTTTTTTAATTTGTAATTTCTTTAGAAAATATCTTAATGGCACTTGAAAATGTAACTTAATGAAAACAATCTCGACAATTTGCTCTCTGGCAAAGAAAACTCTTCTGGGACGCTCTATTGCACAGAATTTTTCTGCTAAATAATAAATGCGTCTATTAAATTCTCACTCGAACGTTTTACGACTAGAGTTGAAATGCACAAAATTCCCGACAGTTTTAAAATTTTAACCGAAAAATTTTTCTGTACAAATATATTCTTTCAGCAGTGAAGAAAATTGAAAAAAATAACATAATAATAATAATTTAAAATTATGAAATTTTTTTATTATTTTATTATTATTAGCATCAAATTTTTAAAAAACTTTTATACGAAATTTTATTAAATTAAAGTTATTAAACTGGAATTAAACTTACAATAATTACAATTGTCTTTGAATAATATTTTCAAGTCTGAATTTCAAGTAAATTTTATTTAATAAAACTTCAGTAAAACTCACAGTAAATGGTGAGGTATTAAAAAGTGTTGCAGATTAAATTAACACCAAAAAAGATTAAAATAATCAATTTTGCTGTTATTTTTTACAATGAATGAAATTTTAGTTTATTAAATTTTTTTTATAACTATAGAACATGAAGATATCGATAACTCCAAGTATTCGACTAGGAGTGATTAATTTCTTCATATTTTATAATAATTAAAGATGACCAAGTAATAAAATCATCATTTTATATTATAAGAATATTATAATTCTTCAAAATTATTTTTATTACTTTAATTCAATTATTATTTTCAAAAATTTTTAACTACAATTTTACTTTATATCTATTATTTTTAATAATAATTAATTAATCAATTTCATAAAATTTCAAATATTCCTAAATTCTTTAATTAAATGCGTATTAGAAAATAGGAACTTTAAATAGTATTAAAAAATTCAATTAAACTTTTTCAATTAATTCCAAAAAGTTCACTCTATATTTCTTTTAACATTCAGTTATAACCTAAAATTTTAACTAAAATTCATTTTAAAATCAATTTTTATTTAAAAATTCTAAAAGAATTCAATTATTTAAATGTAAAAGTAAATAATTTATTAAATAATTGAATGTTTCTCAAAATTCAATTCTCCTAAAGAATTTTAGTAACAAATTTTTTAATAATTCAATTGTTTTGTCCAATTTTGTTAAAAATTGCATGAACATAATTACTTTTTTCAAGGAATTCAATTGTAATTGTATAAAAAATAATTGAAACGCTGCGATGAGTTTTATGAGAATTTTCAAATTTATTCGTCTACAATTCAATTTTACAAAATTTCAATTACTCGGAAATTTTGCAATTAAATATATATTGAAAAATAAATACTTCAAATAATTTTTAAAAAAATCCTATTAAACTGTTAAAAAGAATTAATTCTACAGAATTTTTTGTCAAAATTATGAATAATTTAGAATTTCAATGATTTTAGTTTGAAACTTTTTCAAAATTTGATTATTTTTAAAAATCCACGTTAAAATGCTTTTAATATTTATAAAAATAATTAAATTATTGCGAAGAAATTTATAAAAAAATTGTAAATAATTGAATTCCTGTAAACATTTTTATTATTTATGAACATAATTAAAAGGTTTACGTAGAATTGTATTCTTTTTTTAATAATGTAATTCTTTTGGAAAATTTTATCGAAATAGTATATTTTGAATTAAAGTTATTGTTTTTTCAGTAAAGAATATTATAATTAAACATAAAATAATTGAATTGTTTTTAAATTTACAAAACTTAAGTAATAGGCAATTCAATTTACAATTATAAAACTGCAATAAAAATGAATCAAACATAACTACAATTAAAATTACAATAATTAAATTAAAATTACTTTATCAAAATTATAAGTATACTCAATATTAGTCTTATAATTCTAAAAATAATTATAGTCTAAAATTGGTAAGCTTATTTACAGTTTAGTAATTGTAAGATAAATTGTGCTCTAGTATTGTAATCTTAATTATAGTTTAGTAATTGCAAGTGAAATTGTAAGTTTATAAATTTTATTTTAAATTGTAGTCTAGTAATTGTAAGTTTAATTGTAGTCTTTTAAAAACATACATTTAATTGTAAAATTAACTCAAATATTTTAATTTTAAATTCAAGTATGTAGTTTAATTACTTCAAACAAAATTAAAATTTATATTAATCGATTAATTAAGTTTGGATAAAATCTTTAAAAAATTAACAAACGACTATCATTGTAGAGGATTTATTAATTGAATACAGCAACCGAATGATCGTTTGAAAACGCATTTATTATTCGAGTGAAAAATTCTTTTGCATCAGGGGTGTCCCATATAGGTAAACTTGTTATCCAGCAAACTACTTATATAAATCATGAGATATTGGTGTCCACCCACGGTATATAATCCACAAGAGAGAGAGAGAGAGGGAGAGAGAAAGAGAGAAAGAGAGAAGGCTTATGGGTACCTCCTGGTCCTCACACTTTATAGAGTCCATAATTTTGATCGTTAATATAATGTGCTGAATATGTATATTCGATTATTATTCGACTTGAGTGTCTTCGCACCTGTGCCTACGGTAAGTATCGACCCTTATAAATCACGCGTATCTGAGGACAACCAATCGGCTTCCAGGCTCAGAATTTTTTTTAACTAATATTAGTCATTACAAGTTTTATTGGAAATTTTGTTTTTTTTTCTTCATCACTAAAATTTATCGCTCGTTATATTAATTATTACTAAGGTGGACTTTGATCAATTCAAATGAGACCTTAAATGTTCGATTCTAATGGTTTATCGTATTTCTTTCTCCTCTTTTTCTGAATATCAATAATATTTGATAATTTATGATTATTAAATTTGATTAATAATAATTTAAATAGATAATTTAGTATATTTTTGGAATTTTTATTTCGGCGGAAATAAATATAAAATTTAACTTTACTCTTGTAGTATTGTAGGTATATAAATAAATATTACAGAAAATATAATTATATGATTTTAATTCTTTGTGCAATGAAATAATATGTAGATTCTATTCAATATTGAAGTAAATGACGGGAAAGGTAATGAATTCTGTTTTCAATATTGGCAATAGAAAGTGCGTGAGATTTCAAACATGTGCGTTATTCAATTTGATTAGGCGAATGGTTGCGGCTATGATTCGCGAAAGCAAATAATATCATTCATAGCGTTTGATTAGCATAATTTAATATTCGCGGGATTGGATGACGTAGTTATTAATGGTAATATGTCTGCATGACGTTTCAATATGGTTCGACGATTCATACTTTGTACAATGAGTGTCTACAATAACATAATTGTTCAAATAATATTCTTTCACTACCGACAACTAACACAGATTTATTGATTATTATCCGATTACAAAGTAATTATCGCCTTTACGGTAATTATTATTCTATTATTGCATTTTATTGAATTGATCTCACTTTTGTTTTTCGAAAAAAAATGCTTTTTTATTTAAACCACGTCAACTTTTTTATTTATTATGTGTTTGTGACTTTTCGAAATTTTTCAGAAACTCTGTTGTGGACCAGTTTATTTGAAGACGATGTTTTTGCTAACCGTTTTGTCCTAACCCCACCTCCACTGATTACGTTTTGGCCACTCCCACTCTGGTCATTCTTTTAACTGGAAAATTTATAAGTATGTAATAATGACGCCTTTTATTGACTTATGGTTACGAATACTATGCCTCGTGTTGACCTTTTAGCATCTTGTACTTCTGTTATTATTATTCAAAACCTTTTTTAACATCTGATTATCAAGCTATTTCTTACCTATTTGTTGTAAGACTACGCCTCTTGTTGACCTGTTAGCCACACCCAGTTGTGTACCTTTTTTAAGCAAACCTTTTTGAAAAATCGAATAATCACGCCTTTTGTTGCTCTATTTGTCACAAAACCAGACCTCTTGTTGACCTGTTAGCCACTCCCCGTTATATAACTTTTTTTAGCCAAATTTTTCCAATATTCCAATGACCACGCCTTTTTTACTATTTGTTCCAAGGCCACGTCTCTTCTTGACCTGCTAACTACTCCTAGATGTGTAACTTTTTAAGCAAACATTTTACATAATGCAATAACCACGCCTTTTGTTTACCTATTGTGCCTAAAAGCCACGCCTCTTATTGAGATGTTAACTACTCCCAGTTGTGTAACTTTCTTAAGCAAAGTTTTTTTACTAATTCGCTTTACTAGCAATACTTTACTGACTTTACTTTCAAGGCCACGCCTCGTATTGACCTTCTAGACACTCCCACTTTTGTTATTTCTGTCCGAAAATTGTTTAAATCTGAAATACCCACGCCTCTTTTTGACCTGTTTGCCACTCCCAGTAGTGTAACTGTTTTATGAAAAGTTTTTTGAACGATTCGTTAAAGACGCCTTTTTTACCAGTTTGTTCGGAAACCACGCCCCGTGTTGACCTTTTGGCCACTCCCACTTATGTCATTTATGTCCAAAATTTTTTTGTTTCTCATAACCAAGTCTTTTTTATCATTTAACCTAAGGCCATACCTAGCGACAACCTTTTTTCCACATCTATTTTTAAAATTCTAGTTCAAAAGCATTTACAAATTTACGATAAAAATCCCTTCTATTGATAAGTTTGTGCTGCAGCCACGCCCACTTTTTGACCTGTTAACCATTCCTAGTCACGGTATTTTCGTTGTAAAACTTTTCTAAATTACCCAAAATTATATTAAATGATGCGAAAACAAGGTTTTTGTTGACCAATTTTTCCAAACTTTCTATCTACAACTGGTTAACAATTTCTTTTTATTCTAAAACCACGCCTACTGCTTTTAAAATTACAAACGATTAAAAGAGAGGCGGTAATTAGATAATAATCGCCCATACTTTT
Organism: Leptopilina myrica (nomen nudum); assembly: GCA_032872475.1. NCBI lineage: Eukaryota > Metazoa > Arthropoda > Insecta > Hymenoptera > Figitidae > Leptopilina > Leptopilina myrica (nomen nudum). The sequence continues at coordinate 18,189,524 of CM065459.1, forward strand.
TACCTACCTGTTTGTACGAAAACCACTTCTACTAAAAAATAAAATGCAAAACTAATTAATAAAATGCAAATAAAAAAAGTTCCAAAAAGTAAAATTATTAAACTAAGTACGTTTGTCCGAAAGTCTCTTCCACTGTTAGTCTTGTGATAAAACTATTTTCTCTCTTTTACATCTTGCAATAAAAATACTTTTATTATTATTATTATTATTTAAGTTATCGATTGTTGTTTATCAGTTTGACCAAAAGTTCCACAGGTCACTCCCACTTTTCGTAAGTTTTCTTCAAAAACCACGCCCATTATTAAATGGATCCAAGTTGGATCAGTAAGTTTGGGTTTCAGGCAAAATTACAAAAAAAATGGGCGTTACTTACTCTGGCAAAAATTAAAGATAATTTTTCTCGATTTGTTCGATAACCCCCACCTACATTTTATCTTTTTACTTAATAACAACTCCCCTTGTCTCAAATATTGTCCACTGGGCACGCCCACTTTTTTTCCAAGAGCCACACCTGCTTCCGAAGCCTCCTGCTTATAATTCTCATCCTTAATATTGCAATTAATATTAATTGTGGATGCTTCCAACCAAACCCTCTTTCATAAATAGCCCCGCCTCTCTGAAACCCTCCCCCAGTATTTACAATTGTAACCAAAAAAGTAAAAATAACATAGAGGAATATACAAGTTTTTTAGGGAATTAAATTTTTTTAAAAGAAATGCAAAGTAAATTATGAATAAAAAAGGGGGAGGGAAGGTGGGTAAGATAGAGAGAGCGAGCGAGAAAGTGTTACTGTTCGGGGAAGTAAACATGTTTAGCTCTCACGGCCGGGTATTGAAAGTGACAGGAAACCCCATGGAAAAGCAGAGGTACAAGCCGCATAAGGAAGGGTTAGAGAGGGTATACGTATCAGTTGCATGATACGTTAACACAGAGTGGCTTCTTTACACATGAGCTATTCATATCCTTGTGTTTCGATGAGTTTTTTTTCTTTTTTCTATCTTCTTTTTACAAGTTGAAAAATCCTTTTTTTGAGAACCTGAAAAGTAAACCTGTTTTCAATACACTCGGCGTTTTTGCCCGGAATTTTCCTTTTTTTTTCTTTTTTTTTTACATACAAAGTACAATGGCAAAAAGAGAACTTTTTCTTTGCCTTGAATTTTATTTTTGCTCTGGGAAAAATCAAGAGGATTTCCTTTTTCGAATGAAAAGTTAATGAAATGCAAACGTTGCAAAAGTTCAAAGAAGTGAGTATATGTAAAGGAGAGAGGGCATAAAATAAACGAACGGACAAATATAGCGAGAGTACTCTCTCAAAACAGTTTTTTGGCAATGCTTCGCGGTGGTGCAAAGTTGAGCGAGAGAGAGGAAGAGAAAAAGAGAAAAGGGGGTGAACGATTAATCGGCGGATATTTATTAAATCGAATCGCCAGTCGGCTGAGTGAATCGATATTTGTCCATTGTCTGGACAATTTAATTGCAAACATCAATATGTTTCGTTTGCTCGCGTCTCTAAATCCAGGCGTGTGTTCCTGTTTCACTCCCCCTCTCTCTCTTTTTCTCTCTCTCTCTCTCTCTCTCTCTCTCTGCATCACGTCGCGGCATCCCTTCGGCTATTTTTTCCAACGGTTCAGAATTTAACTCTCATGTTTGGTCCGGTCAAACATTTGTCCCTGTACCAAACGTTTTCGAACGAGTGGCCGGTTTTTGTGGGCTCGTTGTTAAATTAATAAATCGGGCCAAGTTGTGGTGGTTATTATTGCGTCCACTTCACTTGCCCGAGTGTTTTTACAGAAACATTTTCACTCTTTTTTTATTTTTTTTTTATTTTTCGACCACACTGCGTCGATCTCGTTAAACATCTCGTATATTTATTCTTCACCGGATTTATCCAAATTTTCTCCTTCTACTATATATACAAAAAAAAATCAATTCACAAAATCCCCCAAAACTAAGTTTACCACAGAAAAAAAAGAAATCAAAATAGAAAATATATTTTTATCATCCAATTAAATTGCAGTGCAATATTTTTCTCGATAGCGTGTTATATCCGTTCTTTATTTATAGGATAAAACATCAAAATTTATATATCTATTTTCGCAACTATTTTTATATATACCTATCGTACTTTGTAATGTGCACATATACAGTGAGATAGAGAGAGAGGGAGAAAGTGGATAAAAATAATGTTTATATCGAATGGATAAGATCTGCAAAATATATATCTTCTCATGAGCAAAATGTCGATACAGTATCGAGAGAAAATACATCTTCAATGTTTGGTGTGCCATTGTCATTTTTCTTTTTTAGTTTTTGGTCAAGTAACAGGTCAAGGTAAAGGAAGATGTACTACCTATTGAATTGTTTTGCACACCGTGAAATATTCGCGCCTTTTCTTATCACATTTTGCATATCAACAAACTACCATATAGGTGCTTCGAGATAACTGTCAAAAAAAAATCTGGAAGAATCTAACCGTGAGTGCAGAGAAAAAAACGAAATTCTAAGAGAAGATGTTGAACGTGATTCGCAATCTTTGATCATTACTTCCAGAAATATTCATATTTCTTTTATACTGAAATTATTTTTAAAATAGAGAAAAGAAAATATTCCTCAAGCTGATTTGTATTATTTTGTAGACAAATAAAAAAAATCTACAATTTATAGGTTAAAAGTAAAAATAAAATAATCATCTGTTTCTATTTACCTCTAAATTACCTTGTTTTAAAAGCCTTATCAAAATGGCCTTTTGGCTTGGACGTTATATCATTAACGCTTAGAATCCAATGCTTCAGTCCAATTTTAATTTCAAGGTGAAAAATAATTTTAAACCAGCAGGGTAAGTTTAAAATAAAGTAATATTTACAAAAGAATCTTTTCAATAAACACATGAAATGCGTATTTTTTCCTAAATGAAAAAAATGTTTGTAACGATTAGAAAGATTTAAGAAGACATTTATATCTTCATATAAAGAACCAGTTTACATGTTTGACTACCAATTAAATTGAGAACGATTCGTAACATAGAAATACTTTCACACTATGAATATATGATAAATAAAACATATGTCAGGTACATTTTATTAAGCATTGAGACTTAATGTCTTTTAGATACTCAATAGTTCGACTAGAAAATGATTCAAAAACATAAATTTTCTTTCTGAAAAGTCAAAAAAAAAATTTTAAAGCAATAAATTTTCGTGTCAATATTGAAAATATGTGTGATTAGAATGGTTAAGATTTACTATTATTTCTCCTTTGACATGTATGACAATATTTACTGTTTGGATTTTTTGGAATTCTCGTTGAATTTTTCTTTTACTCTTCATTGAAGTTTTTATTTTTTTCTACGTTCCTTAGGAAGGAGTGATAATTTCAAGTGAAGTGTTTTTATTATACACACACATATTGAAATGGTTGAACAAAAAAAAAGGGGCGACAGTTTATATATATATACGCAATTGTAATGTCATTAAATAATAAATAAGTGAACGGCAATGAAATATCCGTAAAAGGGGAGACATGTCTTGTTTGCGCGCGACACGCAGCTCCATATGTGATTAGCATTAAATTGATAATAAACGGTCGCATTTTACATTTAATTGTTCGCCGCTTGTGTTCACTTTTACACTTGTGCGAGAGGCGGAAAATAAAAAGTGTCTCATTCAATTTAGCGCTATTTACATTTGTAAACGAAATGGAGAGACATGAATTATTCACTTTCGTTCAGGAAAATTTAATTTCACCACGGTGAATTAAACAAAAAAGATCAAAAGTACATTTAAACAATTTGTTATTTCTTTTGCATTTGCCGTTTTTCTAAGAATATCAAAATTGAGAAAAAACATTTTATTTCTTTAACTTTTTTTTCAAAATTTGGTAATAAAATCGGACTAAAATTTTAATTCAAATTTTTTATTCTAATACCTACATCTTTCGATAGTTTATTCAAATGTCGAAAATTTAATTTATCTTCTCTTCCATCAAGAACTTGAATTTGTTTTCCCTTAATTTAGGACTTATCAAAATTAGTCGTCGCCATATTGAATCCACCAGTTTGAATTTATCGAATCAGACATTTGCTATCGAAGCTAAAAACGTGCGTTAACGTAACTTTCACTTTTGCTTAAAACATTTTCAGTCAATAAAAATTATTACTTTTGAAATTATCATAAAAATTTTGCACCTCTACTCGAAAACTTCCACTTTCAAAATGTCCAAAAAAAATTCTACTTAAAATTATTTCCACAGTAGGTGGAAATATTTCCATAAAAAAGGAAAGCTTCTAATATTTTGAGTGAATGTGAAAATATTCTGGGTGAATTTCAAAGTGGAAATATTTTGAGTGAAAGTGAAAGTTTTGTGAACGCACCCCAGCTACTTAATTCGAATCAGATTTAATATATTTTTATTTAATAAAATATTTATTATTTATTATTTTAATATATTTATTTTTAAACATTAGGAAAACAGAATTAATTTTTTCAAATGTCTATTTATACAATATTTGATTAATTATTTCGTTAATTGAATTAAAATACTTGAAGATACGTTGCAATTTTTTTTCCTATATCAATTTTTTGATCATTGAAAAATATTCCATTTGTAGAAAAAGAAAGAAACAGGGGGAAATTTGACATCTAGAAAAAGGATATAAATCGACGATCAGTCGCATTTGTACTTAAAATTCTGTAAATCAAACGGACCTCTCCTCGCAGTGTGTCATCCAAATGGCGACATTATCGAGTGCAGATGCGAAAAGTTTTGCACTTACACACAGGTGCACAAATACTATATATACACAAATATATATATAGTTATATTTTGTGTATATAGTTTGAAAGTCAGAGAGCGAACGACAAAGCACATACCATCACGTGCAAAACCAACAGACTTCTTTACCTTCTACTTCATTGGTGTAATACACTCTCTCGAACCACGACTAAAATAAAGTTACTTAAAATACTTGAAAAGTCACTTTAGGGGAGAGAAAAAAAAGACCAATTAAACATTTTTAATTAATTTTATATTAATTTCTCGTATAATAAAAATTAAAACATACTTCAAGTTGCAAAAAAGTAGAAACGTAAAATAACAAAATAAATACAAAAAAAATATATTGGAAAATATCTCGATTAAAAGTTAATTTTGTTTTTGTATCGTGCTTGTAAATATTTTGTAAAATGATAAAAAAATGATGATTTTTTTTTAAAAATGACATTGTCAATTATAATACCTGTCTGCTCAAGGGAATAATTCATCGAATTATAAAATTCGGAGGACCTGTTTTTTCTCGTAGAGGCCAAGTTTTTTTGAGGAAGAAAAAAAACAAGAGAGAGGGAGAGAGAGCAATGTCGTTTTGGAAGACATAAATTTTGTGTCATTTCTCGTTAAAAAGGCGAAGCCCGTTGGCGGAATCACGCTTTTCATTGGTTAAACGAGCGTCAGATTATGGAAATCGTGAAACTCCTGTACACGCTTTCAAAAAGCCTAACACCCCAACCTCTTTTATTATTGTAATGCCTGAAGTTACGACCGTTCTCTCGCCCAACTCTGATATAAGACTTAATTTATTTAAAAAAAAGAAAAAAAGTGAAAAAAGAGAATATGGAAAAAAGAAGAAAATAGAAGGAAGGACATGAAGTCGAAGTTACCGGATCCCTTATCGACGTTCTACAAACCGCCAATATATATATATACTTTCTCTTTCTATCGCTTCACTTTTTCCTGTCTCCTCTTTCATTCTTGGAGTTTACTGCACGTTACCTCTCCTTCCTCTTTTACTCTCGTCTTTTTTGATAATAATTGAGTGGCAACATCGGCTGAAGGAATAATTTATATTAGATTAGTGTCACTTGGGTATTCCTCAAGGGACAATTTTTAAAATGCTGAACAAATTCCTTTTCTGCAGATTAATATTAGATGATTTTGGTGTTTTAGTTTGGATATAACTTTTTGAAACTGTCTATCGATCCTTTATTTTAAAATTTTTTCGTAAGATTCATAATTAGCAAATCTGAAAACTTTTGAGTCACATGTTTCGAGTAAAACTAATAAGGGTTAGTAAAAGTGCGCCATTTTAAATCCGCCATTTTGTATTTTAAAAATCTGATGTTGGATTCGTGGTCAGTGACACTAAAAACTCCGGAGTAATAAGTTTCAAGCAAATACGTTTTTTTATTTTTAAGAAACCATCCGCCATGTTACACTGAGAAAACGATTTATTTGATTCAAACATATTTTGTTTAAATCAAACTTAAAATATCTTTGCTATACAGTCAAACAAATTTAAGTTTAATTGAAACATATTTTTTGGTTCATTTATAGAAATAATATATTTAATTCAAACATAATTTATAGTTGATTTTAAATTATATACTATCAACTTTTTAGATTGAATCAAACATAAAATTTTTAAACATATTTTTTGTTTAAACCAAAACAAAAAAATATGTTTGAATCGAATTTTCTAAAGTTGCTAATTAGTAATTACGAATCGAAAATTAATCTTTCAAAATTAAATAAAGTGGCTTCAAAATAGCAGACGCTTTTCTGAGAGTAATTCTTTAAATTAAACTAATTATTTAAGGGTTTTCATGGTTTTTGATTTGAAATTTATTACTCATGGATATGTTTAAAACTTGTTGCTCGGAGATTTTTAGGATTTTTAGTTTCACATATAAAGACAAATTTTTGAAATTCAAAATTGCAGATACAAAATGTCTTCTTGCTTTTTCGAAAATCAATGTAATTGACTTAAACTTGTTACTCGAACATTGAGAAAACATTATACTCGTTTCAATTAAAAAAATAATTTTAAGTAATTTTGTTTCATTGAAATTAGTTTTTAAGCTTAATTCCAATATATAGAAAATATTTACTGTTTTGATTCAAAAATAATTTTTGTTTGAATAATTATGTTTAATTCAAACATATTTTCTTTTTTTGGTTCAAACAAAAAATATGTTTAAAAATTGTATGTTTAATTCAAACTTAAAAGTTGGTAGTCAATAATTTAAAATCAACTATAAATTGTGTTTGAATTAAATATACCCGCGTGGAAATGAAAGTATGGGCAAAAGATGGCAAAAGATGGCAAAGTGTGGGTAAAGGATAGCGAAATGTGGCACTAAGTTTGCCAAAGATGGCAAAGTATTGCTAAGGAGCGAATCCCATGGTTTAACTATGGCAGCAACATAAATCAATTTTTCATCAAACAAAATAATAAAAAACACAAAAACTTTTAATATTTTTCATTTTTAAACCATAAACAAAGTGAGGCATATAAAAAAATTATTTTTTAAATGGTTTTTTTAATTTAACTGTTAAAATGAACTATGGGCAAAGTATGGCGAACCATGGGATGAAAGAAAACTTATTTTCTATACATTTTCGAACTATGGGCAAAAGATGGCAAACTATGGGATGAAAAAAAATTATTTTCTATAGATTTTTGAACTATGGGCAAAAGATGGCGAACTATGGGATAAGAAAAAAATATTTTTTATACATTTTCGAAGTATGGGCAAAAGATGGCGAACTATGGGATGAAAAAAAATATTTTCTTTACATTTTCGAAGTATGGGCAAAAGATGGCGAACTATGGGATAAGAAAAAAAAATTATTTTCTGTAGATTTTCGAAGTATGGGCAAAAGATGGCGAACTATGGGATAAGAGAAAAAATTATTTTCTGTACATTTTCGAAGTATGGGCAAAAGATGGCGAACTATGGGATGAAAAAAAATTATTTTCTATAGATTTTTGAACTATGGGCAAAAGATGGCGAACTATGGGATAAGAAAAAAAATTATTTTCTATAGATTTTCGAAGTATGGGCAAAAGATGGCGAACTATGGGATAAGAAAAAAAAAAATTCTGTCAGAATTCCAATATGGATTCTGAAAATTGCGATGTGATCGGAATTCATCAGTAATCGAAATTATTATTGGAATTCCTAAAAGAATTCTGTCGGAATTGCGATTTGAATTTTGATTAGAATTCCTATAAGAATGTTGTCAGAATTCTAATGGGATCTGAATTCCTATAAGAATTCTGTCAGAATTCCGATCTGGATTCTGAAAATTGTAATGGGATCAGAATTTCCTTAGAAATCGGAATTCCGATTGGAATTCCTATAAGAATTCTGTCAGAATTCCGATCTGTATTCTGTCAGAATTCCGATCTGTATTCTGTCAGAATTCCGATCTGTATTCTGAAAATTCCGATGAAATCGGAATTCCGTCCGTAATCGGAATTTTGATTGGAATTCCTAAAGTAATTCCGATCTGAATTTTAATTAGAATTCCTATAAGAATTCTGTCAGAATTCCATTTTGGATTCTGAATATCCCAATGGGATCGGAATTTCAATTCGACTTAAACACTAAAACGAAAGTAATTTTTTATTTAGTTTCGTTTTGGACTCGGTCCCTGATATATATATACTTTCTATAATTCGCCATCCTTTGTACATACTTTAAATATATAAAGAAAAATTTGGTCCCATAGTTCGCCATCTTTTGCCCATAGTTCAAAAATCTATAGAAAATAATTTTTTTTCATCCCATAGTTTGCCATCTTTTGCCCATACTTCGAAAATGTATAAAAAATATTTTTTTTTCTTATCCCATAGTTCGCCATCTTTTGCCCATAGTTCAAAAATCTATAGAAAATAATTTTTTTTCATCCCATAGTTTGCCATCTTTTGCCCATAGTTCGAAAATGTATAGAAAATAAGTTTTCTTTCATCCCATGGTTCGCCATACTTTGCCCATAGTTCATTTTAACAGTTAAATTAAAAAAACCATTTAAAAAATAATTTTTTTATATGCCTCACTTTGTTTATGGTTTAAAAATGAAAAATATTAAAAGTTTTTGTGTTTTTTATTATTTTGTTTGATGAAAAATTGATTTATGTTGCTGCCATAGTTAAACCATGGGATTCGCTCCTTAGCAATACTTTGCCATCTTTGGCAAACTTAGTGCCACATTTCGCTATCCTTTACCCACACGTTGCCATCTTTTGCCATCTTTTGCCCATACTTTCATTTCCACGCGGGTATTAGGTATTTCTATAAATAAACCAAAAAATTTGTTTTAATTAAACTTAAATTTCTTTGACTGTATAGCAAAAATATTTTTAATTGGATTTAAACAAAATATGTTTGAATCAAAGAAATCGTTTTCTTAGTGAAGCTTTTTGGAATCGTTGACTACGAATCTCACATCAGATTTTCAAAATAAAATATGGCGAAAGTATTACAAAATCAAACTAAATTTACTTTCGATTTAATGAAAGGCTAAAATTAATTTCTAATTAAAATTCAGAATTAAATTAACCTGTTTTTTATCTTCATTTTTCAAAAAAAAAACCTATAAAAACAAATAATAGTAATCCAGCCCCGGGAAGCGTAATTATTTGGCAATATAATAATACATTATATAAAAAGGGAAATTTTTTCTTTATTTGGCTCAAAAGTGAAGGCACCTGGTGCAAAGTAATGTTGCAGAGAGCGGCAGGTGCAAATCAATTGAAATTTTCGGTACATTTTTGTGGCTTGCGCCAAAGGCAAAGGGAAGAGAGAGAGAGAGAGAGTAACGCGCGCGGTCAATGTAAAAGGGTATTATAAACCGGAAGGGATCGATTCGATTGGCTCGTGAACAGTGCCATTTTTAAGTCGACTCACGTCTCAGTTCGATTGTCGTCATTGCTTTTGTGTTCACCCGCAAAAATGTGCGTGTATTGCGTGAAAAATAACTAACTGCGAGAAAAGTAATTTATAATGATCGATTGGCACGATTCTTCTGCTCTTATTTTGTAAATAGAAATTTCACTCTCTTTAAACTAACCGGACATTACCTCTTTGAGAAGGGAAAGTCATTATATTTGACAATGACAAAGTATTTCTATATAGGTATTTAGTTAAATTAAAAATGTATTATTTTTTGACGGTATCTTTTCTGATGACGTATTCATTTTTTTTTGGTTATTTTTATTACATTTATTATTACTTTAAAACTGAGACATTTTAACAATTTACACTTTACTTTACTTCACTTAATTTTTGTTTTGTTTTATAATTTTTTTGGGGTTTTAAAAATTTTTGCTATAGTTTTGGTAGCTTCTTATCTTTCTTTGATGATTTTTTTTCGCTTTTCATTGTTTCTTAATTATTTTTTATTGTTAAGAAGAAAAATTTTAAATTAACCCATCATAGTGATGACTTTTCTACTTAAAAATTTTCAACTATTTTGTTTGAGATAGTAAAACTTTATCGAATTTATTTTAAGATGTTTCTTTTTGCAGTGTAGTGGAATTATTTCTACTTATAAATTTTATTTTTTCTGACGTACGTAAAATTATTTCTATTTCTAAATCTAAAACTGTCTGAAGAAGTAAAACATTTTCTACTCACAAATATTCAACCTCTTTTATTCTTACTCTTTATACTAAAAATTTAGAATTTTATTTAACAAAATAAATTTTTTTCCTTTAGAAAATTTTTATCTAACATACATATAGAAAACATTTTCTATGCTTAGTTAGAAATCTGATTTTATGTCGGAAATTACTTTTTCTACTCATATATTTTATTTCTTTCTAAAAACATAACCTGAACTACTTTAACCACTTTAACTTTGCTTTAATTTTTCTGCTTTATTTCTGTCTGACAAGAAACGTATTTTCTACTTAACTCTTTTGTGTTTGACCTATTACAATTTCTTCACAAGAAAAAGAAAGTATAAATTTTAACCTGATTTTGGGGTAAAAAATGACTGCAACAATATTTTACTTAGGTGAGGACGCCACTGTCTATGTGAGTTAGCATTGGTAAAAATTACCCGCAACAAAATTTATACTACTTTTTTTTAGTGTTCTACTTTAAATCCAAAAAACTCTTTATACATTTTTCTCGAAATTTCTCACAAACTTTAAGAAAACAAAAATGTTCTCTACCTTTATTTGATTTTCTTGTTTATCACCCGAGAACACTTGTTAAACCTTTTTTCTCCAAGAGGACAATTTGAGAATTTGTTTTTTCTCCTTTTTTTCGAGCAAGTAGATGTGTCAGGGTTTGTTTTTCTTTTTTTGTGTTTTGTTTTTTAAGTATTGGGTACCACTTGTAAAGGTAAGTATCGTCAAACTTTTGCCTGCCTCGTTACACAAGTGCTTTCTTTTTCACCCCAACCCCAAGGGAAATAGCCGGCAGCACTTTTCCTGCGACTTTTTCTCAAATGAATAACGAACTCTCAAGGTGAGAAAAATCCTCGGTAACAACTCATTCCAAAAACAAGCACAACCTCGGGTATTTAATAATCCCCCATCCCTACCACTTCCCCTTCCAACCTCACTCTCCTCATTCCCTTTGCTTGGGTAAAAGTGCGAGCGCACGAATATAAATTCGTTTCAAACTTTCTTCAACAATTTTCTTACAAGTTTATCTCCAAACATTTTTCATATTAACATTAAATCATCCACGATACATTTAATTTTCATGGCTTATTTTCTTCTCTATTTTTCATTAGATAATCTTCATTTTTTGGAAAAAATTAATTATTATTTATTATTATTTATCATCATTGCTCCCTCATAGAGGAAGTATTTATTATTTATTTTAGCATTTATTACCTTTGGTAATTTTTTTAATATTTTTTTTTCATATGTTATTTACCTCTTTGGCAAAAATTTTCTTTCAAGTGAAATTATATTTCATTTTTAATTATCTGATAAAAAAAAAATTCTAAATTAAAAGAATTTTGTAATTAAAAAAAATTTCTTGTTTTAAAATTGTAAACAACGCTGCGAAGGAAAAAGTAAAAAATATACTGCGACTTAAAATAAATTTCGCCTTGAATGGAAACCAGTTACCGGTTTTGGTTTTCGACATATATATTTAAGACCGGTAGTCTCTCGTACGTTTATAAATGAAGCAAAAGAGAGATCGCGTCGAGGGCAATGTTGCTCATCATTTTTTCTGTATTTTTCACTCGTTTAAAAAGCAAAAAAAAAAAAATGAAGAAAAAGAATCGTGTATACGTATAAATGTGCTCGTCAAGAAAACGTAACGAAAAGGCATGTATGAAAGGTGGTATGACTGAAATCGATAATCCCTTTTTCAGGTTGCAAAAGAAGGAAAAAAAATATAGAGCAGTCGCCAAAATTTTAATAATCGGATTTGCTCCCCTGACAACAAACAACAAAGTATCCGAACGGGTCCACTTTAAACTGTCAGCGCCACTCAAAGTCACGATCTACCAGAGTAGATTCGATTCTTTTATGACTTTAAGCTTTTGATTATATCATCAAAACGTTTGGATCACAAAATTTCATTTTTGGTCGCTCAAACATTTTAATATATGGGACATTTTGAAAATTTGTTTTTATTTCTGTTTCTCGATTTTGTCTTAGTTTATTGTATTTTTTAGAATTTTATTTTAATTGACTGTGTTGTAGTTTTATTGTATTAACAATTTATTTTACTTATTTATATTTATTTAGTAGCAATTTGTCAATAAAGACATAATCAACCATTAAAAAATTTACTTATTAATTAAATAATTAATTACTATTTTTTATATTTAAAAAAATTTTAATATAATTATTCTTCGCAAGAATTCGATTATTTTCACAAATAAAAACATTTTTCCAAAGAATTCTATTATTCTTTAAAATTTTAATAAATGTTTAGAAATAATTCAATTATTTTTTTTAAATTGTAAAATCTTTGATAAAAATTCAATTGTTTTCAATCAAATTTAAATAAAGAATTCAATTATTTTCTAAAACTCTATAGTTTATATCATTTATTGAATCCCCTGGGGAATTAAAATTTAACTCCCTTTTTTACAGTGTAATATAATTCGTTAACTATGATTGAAATTATTTTTGAAAATTGTAATAAAATAATAAAAAGAATTTAATTATTTTTTATATAAAGTTTTCATAAAATTTAATAATTAAATGTTTAATTTTAATTATTAAGAAACAGGATTATTTTAAAAACTTGAAAGAAATTGTTTATAAAATGCCACTACTTTCAAAATTTCTAATTAAATTTACTAGAGAAACACCAATATTTTAAAAAAATTTCAAAGAAATTTTTCGCGAAAATGAATGTTTTGATATCTTATTATATTCTTCAAAAGGATTCAATTATTTTCAAATTTTTTGATAAAATTGAAAATATTTTAACAGAATACAATGATTATTAATAATACTATAGATTTTATCAATTTTAAATTTATTAATTTTATTCATTGTAATTTTAATTAAACGTACAAACCTACTTTTTTATTATTATGTTTTGATATAAGTGGCAAGGCTTAAATGCGCAGTCATGGTTCGTACATGCGCAGAAATAATTTAAAAATGATTCAGCTGCGCAGAATGAAACTTTCATGCGCAAATGGAAACAAATCACGAAAGTTGTGCGCATTTTTAAAATCTGACTGCGCAGTGAGAGAGACAGAACAATATTGCTGCGCACGAAGTATTTTTGACTTGGAAAATAATTTAGAATTATAAATCCAAATAGTAGGGTGCAATCAGAGAAAGGTTGCGTGTACTTTTTCTTCCTCTTTTTCAAGGTTCGAGCTTCTTGTTTCGAATCGAATTCCCCGAGTGCTGTCGTTACGATTGTCTCTTGTCGTGTTTTGTCCTTGTTGCTTTTCTCGTTTCTCGTTGACTATTGCCGAGAACTCTTATCCACTGTACGTTCGGCTTACGTGTTCGGGATATCAAATAGTGATTCCTAGTAGTCGCACACTCAACATTCACGCAAATAACAAGTGGCGGCGGCGGCGCTAAGACGTGGACAGAAGTTCCTGACGAACGAAAGCTGTCTCTTTGTCGCAATGCATGTCCTCTAAAAAAAATCATGTATCCTTTCCTTGAATAAAATTTCGGATCGATTTCGAAAGTAAAAATAATATTTTCTATTCAAAAAATAAATATTTTGAAAACAATTTTTAAATCAATTCGAAATTTACGTGAATGAAATAAAAGAAACAAAAACGAAAAACACAAAAATAAAAAGAAGAACAGAAAAAGGAACACAAAGAAAAAAAAAATTACAAATCTAAAAATGTGGAAAAAATTAAAGAGAGTGGGTTTCAGAAAATGTTCCTCGTCAGCTGACAAGCATCTCTCTCTAATCATCCTACGTCAGATCATTTCGATAATACCCATCAAGGCTAAATTCTTTCCAACAATTGCCCATGTAGGACGTATAATTCAATTACCCAATATATTAGTCACCAAGAAGCATAATTTTATTTATTGTTTAAGAAAACCGTGGTAATAAAAAGCAAAAAAAAATTGACTCGCGTGGGCAAAAATAACGGCAAAGATTGCACATTAAAGAAACATTTCGACAAATTGAGAAATCAACGAGAGAAATTACACTCGTATATAAGTGTCCAAACTTGGTTGATTATGGAAAAGAAAACTTTTTTCTTTAATAACTCCCCCCCCCCTCTTTTTATTATCTCACTAACGAAGCCCATGGGGAATTGAAAACACAAATGAACCAACGTTTAAAACGATTCTTCATTATTCTCGCAACAATCTCTCTCGTTTCTGCTTGTTTTTCACCTTCCTACCCTCTTTTCCTTCACTTTGGCAAAGTTTTCGCGTTCCTCTCACTTTTCTACTTGCAAATATATATATATATATATATATATATATATAGAAATGAAGAGAAGAATCCGTGATAAGTAAAGAATCAACGGATTCCAAGTTTGGTCCTTAGGTTGATTGCGAAGCAGGTTGTACCAGCCACTCAGTCGCTAATTGTAATTCGACGTTTAACTCTTCGTCAGATGCAAGACCCGTAATTTTAATCCCCCCCACTTCTTGTTTCCAACCTCCCCCCCCTTATTTCCTCTACCACCCCTCTGTCTCTTACAGAGTCCATGGTAACGCTTCGCTCTGAGACTAAATACCAAAAGTCGTTTCATGAAATTAATGAACTAAAGTCAGCTTTAACGTGTTACGCGAAAGATCAAACGTTTTGACTTTGTGACGTAAAATGATTAGATGTTAATTATTTTATATTTTTTCATGTTACTTTGATAATATTATTAAATTATAATTTTTATATTATTATTACTATTATTTTTTATGATAGTGTCATGCATCATCGACATCACTAATTTAAATAAAAAATAATAAATAATTTAAATTATTATTTAAATAATAAAAATTTTTAACTTCTTTCTTTTGCCTAATGATTTTAATATATTTGCTGATATTAAAAAGGTATTGAAAAATTTCAGACTATCAGTATGTAACTGGTAGATCATCAATGTTAATTTCTTAATTATTTTTCTCTGAAAATATATAAAATAAATTAAGATGAGTTTTTAATAACTGAAACATAATGAGAAAGGTTATTGAGATGCAAAAGTTTTAATATTTTTAAAATTTCTTATTACAAAATACTTTTAAATTATCAGATGCGACGGTAATTTAGAGACTAATTTTTTTTTACTAATTTCCAATGTGTTTGTAATAATTTTTAAATTTTTGCACATAACTGCCCTTCTGGATTATATTTTAGAATTCCTCTTAAAATATCAGCTCAATTTATTTACTGTATTAAAAGTTAAATGTTCGAAAAATTAGCATTAGAGATCTGACACTCACATGCTGTTAAGGCCAGTAAACAATAAGAGTAAAAGCAATTTGGAAAATTAAAAATAATCAAAATTATTAATATTATTATAAGGAGAACGCAGTAGAGGTAGGACCAACTTTTAAACTTTATAAATTTTTAATCTTAATTTAAAAAAGTTGGGAAAATTTTAAAAATGTAGTTGACGTTAGACCATGTACAATTTTTTATAAAATTTTTTAGAAAAATATTTTTTTGAAATTTTCATTGTTTGTTGAGAATTACTACATTTAAAGGCAAATTAAAAGAAGGGAAAAAAACAATATTTATGATGTCAAATAATAAATTTTCGGTACCTTACTGCTTTTTAAGTGATAAGAATAATTCATGTCTATAATTCAGGATGAAGATGTTTTTTGGAATTTTTTTTTTCATTTCAGTGACACTATGTTTAAGTTGAAATACTTTGTATGTGATTCTGCTTACTTTTTGTACTACCGACCTGTTCCTTAAATCACTATAATGTTTGAGGGTGTGACTAAGCTTGATTTATAGCTAAACAACTAAAAAACTGTTTAATTTTTTTTAATAGATTTTAAATCATATAGTAAAAATTAAGAGTGATTAATATTTTTGCACTTGCATAATAAACGAATAAAAAATAATGTCAAAACTTTTGTTTCGAAATTGATTAACTTTTCAAAAAAATTGTCCTTGTCTGACTGAATAACATCTTTATTTGTCTTATCAAATACAGACTTTTCTACTTAAAAATCTAAATTTAACAGTCATTATACATATAACTTTTCCATCTAACAATCGACATTTGTCTGACTACAATTAGGCTTTTCTACTTAAAAATATAAATTTGTATATGTAGCTTAAGGAGGATGGAGACCGTAACATAGCCTTAAAACCTGTAAAAAATAAAAATTTTATTCTAACGCAAACAAAAATAAAATAAATATATCAATTATAAACAATTGTAAAAGATCTAGTTTTACTATTTAAAAAAAATTATTTTTAGACAAAATAGTTTGTCAACTATAATTTTTTTAATATTTTTTTTTCTTTCAGATCAGACAAAATATTGTTAAAAGTATGTTATTAAAAAATTATTAGATAAATAAACAATGTTTTTTTTATAATTTTTTAATAATTTACACAAGTATGTTAACAATATTAAAAAAATAACGATTGTAGAGAATGTATCACTAAATTAAATAAACTATTGTTTATAAAAATTGGTTGAAAATTGAAATTTTCTTATGATCTCCAAAGAAAAAATAATAAATGTTGAAAAACGTCGTTATCAAAATATTTTGTCGTATTATAATTTTTTTGGAGAATAATCAAACAAGATCTTTTTAAATTGTTTTAAATTGATATTTATCTTGTTTTTATTTGCGTTAGAAATCATATTTTAGTTTTGACAGATTTTGTGGTTATGTTATGGTCACCATCCTCCTTAATATAAATTTTTTAATCTAATAACAACTAAATTTGTCGATCCAAATAGAGATTTTTCTACTTAAAAATCTAAATTTGTCTGACTAAACACAAACTTTTCTACTGGAAAATCTCTTGAAACACAACGTTTTCTACCCAAACATCTAAAATGGTCTGACTAAACAGCGATTTTTCTACTTAAAAATCTAATTTTGCCTTGCACATCTTTTCCTTCTTATAAACATCTGAAATATGTTTGTCTAACGTATTAAAACTGTAACTACTATGAAACTTTTTCTCACTCAGTAAAACTTTCTCTACTTGGAAAATTTTAAACAGAATAAATCTTCTTCTCTTGTCGAAATCAGAAATTTCGCTGAAATAATATACGGTTATTTCAACTAGAAAAATCTGTCTCTCTTAATACCACTTTTTCTATTTATAAATATAAAACTATTTACACTAACTGATTGAATACAGCTATATCTGGTAAAAATTTAAGTAGGTATAATTTAATCCCCATTTTTCCTAAATTCAAAAGTTGAAAAACATTTTCTACAAAAACATTTGTTTAAACTATTATTAATATGTTATTATTGTATTATATTATATTATATAAATTTTAATATTATATATTACTATAGGTGTATTATTAAATAATATTATTATATATTGTGAAACTTTTTTATTTATCGATTTTTGTATTACATTTCAAATGTTTTACAAAAATCGTTGAATAAAAACAAAAAAAATCACAATAATAATTATTATTTATTTCATTAAAAAGGGACGGACATTATTATTAATTTTTACTACACATGCTTATTAATAAAATTGTGTAAATGAATGCAACATAAGGAGAAAAAACCACATTATATTAATTACATTTCAATACTCTGGTAAATGAACGTTAATTCATTAAAAACCCCAGGAATAGTCTCTCACGTTTTTTCCCCTTTCTCTCTCTCTCTCTCTTTCTCTTGCAAGTCGTCGTCAAGCGTCTAAAAACATATCTCAAGACACATTTTATCCTGTTCTTTTTTACACTCTCTTTATTTTCCAATCAATCTTGGGAAGTCGCGGCGGCGCGCACACGTTCCTTGGGTGGAGAAAATCTCCTTGACATGTTTGAAAACCAGTTTTGTACATAGAAAAACACGGTGATATCTCACATCTGTGTCTCCATATGTCCTATTGAAACTTACAAAAGTCGCATTTTGAAAACATTTTTCGCAGGAATTTATATATAAATAAAAAATCGATCAAAAAAAAGAAGAAGAGAAAAAATCGAAAAAGAAACAAAATCAACAGTGTAGCTTCTCTCAGGCAAATAGAAATTGAAAGTCAGTCCATTATCTTTACTCTCAGCAGGTTTGACATATAAAAATTCACGATCCAATTTCCTATATGGGTAATCTTTTTTTAAATTTTTTTTTTTTTTTTTTTTGAAAAAATAATTGAGAAAAAATTGAATCGACCTTGAAAAACGTGACTTTGTCGTTGACGATATTTTAGAGTTGTGGTTCGTTAACCCATCATTCCAGTTGATTCATCATCAGACAGAAGTGAGAGAGAGAGGCGCCGTGTACTCGCTCGTCATTGGCAATTTCGTAAAATTACCGAACTCATTTTTTTTCTTTTTTTATACAAGTATCGCTTTGTACAAAAAGTTTATGATTAATTACGATCCGGCAAATCCGATAAGTAATTTTCTCCTTTTTAGAAGAGGGAATTTTTTTTTTCTCTTTTTTTTAAAGACACTTGAGGATCCATTGACGAAAGTCAGTCTCAAGATCGCGTGCACATCAACGCACTTTGGAAAGTTAATTAATTTTATTTTTATTTTTTGCTTTTCTACCTTAGCTGGTATTTAATATTTGCTTTCGTTAATTTTATGTGAGATTTAAAGGAAAAATTTTTTTGATTTTTTTTTGTGCAGAAATACTGGGATTTTTAATAGCAATTAAAAGTTAAATTTCGACTTGCATCAGTGAAAATTTTGTAATTTGACGTTGACATTGACTTTGATTTTCACTTTGAGATTCACTTTGATTTGGATGTTGACTTTCTTTTCAAATCGTCCGAATTTAATTTTAATTTTGTTTTTAACATACACCTTAACTTTTATTTAAATTTGCAGTTTCACTTTGAATTTCACTTTAACTTTAATTTTAACTTTGACTTCAACTAGACGTTGACTTTAGATTTTGACTTTTGCTTACAGTTTAATTTTGATTTGACCTTGAGAGTCGAATTCAAAGTGAAAATGAAAGTTAAAGTCGAGATGAAGGTCAAAGTCAAAATAAAAATCAAGTCCAAAGTCAAAATACTCAAAATTAAATTACAAGGAATTTTCCTTTAACAATATTTTTAGCTTCCTCATTTTTCTTAATTCTACCGCTACTAAAATACAAGACAATGTCGAGGAAATATTTTAAGAAGTAAAACGACGGAATGAAATGTCGTTAACAGCAAGAAAAATATTTAAGGTTGTTTTGTTTTTTTTAACTTCTCGACAATTGTGTATATGTAAGAAAAAGAGAAAAAAAAACTAGGAAAAAAAAGAGGAAGATATTTCGAAACTCGAAAAGGTTAACATTGATGTGGTATGTGGCTTTATGTAGTTCGCAGAAATCTCAATGACGCCTGCTTATATTTATTGCACGTATATACTTAAAAGAAGAGGAGGCACAACTTGGCGAGAAAAGATCTATATAAAGTTCCGCGACAGGAAACGACATGTACCAATATGGTAAGCTCTATAAGTTGTAACTTCCTATTGTAGAGAGATTGAAACACAATTTTTATTTTCAAACATTACACACAACAAACACTCTTCTTAAAGGTCGTTTGTAGGACTGCAAGTTTTCACATTTGTTCACGGAATTTTAACGATTGCAAGGTATCCCAGGAACCTGATTTTTCAAACTCCAATAAGATCATGATTAAATTCTCGATACCTACGAGTGCAGAGAATGGTCCATTTTCATTGGAAAATTTACTTTTAGAGATCGTATTTTGTTAATTTTGTTCTAATCACAAGTTTAGATTGAAATATCTTCATCTTTCATTTTCACTTTAAAAACTATTTTCTTATTTTTTATTTTCACTTTCTATCAAAGTGAAAGTGAAAATAAATATGGAAGTGTAAAAAATCTATCAAAGAGAAGAGAAAAGTGAAAAAACTATTAAAGTTAAAGTAAAAATGAAAATCAGAAGTATAAAAGGAAAGAGAAAATAAAAATCTAACAAAGTGAAAATGAAAGTCAAAATAAACTAATTTTTTTTATTTTCATAATAATTATAATAGTTATAACTTATAAATAATAATTATTTATTTAACAGTTTTTTTATTCGACCCGATTATGCCAAACGTTTTCATATTTGTTTTTCATTTCGTCCACAATTCTTGCAAGTTCGAAACAAAAAAGTAGCAATAAAAGAAAAGAAATAAACTCTTTAGCTAATTCCGTAAGATATTTTAGGATTTACAATGCCCACGCAATCTAGTTTTAAGTCGAAGGAAAATCCAGGGAGAGAGATAGAGAGAGAGAGGGAGAGTAGTTAACGGACAAATTGAATTTATAAATCACAGAATTTTATATCCAATTGAGCCAGCTTTGCATTTAGGTTTTAAGTCGCTTCGCCTACGTTATATTGCTTCATACTGGTTTATATTTTATGGCACATACCATTGAAGGGTAGATGGAAAAGGATCTTGTTCGTCCCTAAATATCACATTAAGCATCGTAAAGATAGTCCATTAATTAATAAATATATGCGAACGTGTGTTAGTTTGTGTGCGTGTCTGTGTCCTTCTCGAAAATTTACTTCGCACTAAAAATGAATATTACATACGCAAAATAATTGTTTGCACACGAAATATTCAGAATTTCTTAACGATGGAAAATTTGTATAATTTACTTTTTTTATTATTTTGAAATAAATGTTATAAACTAATTAACAATTGGAGGAATTAAAAAATAATTATTACAAGGAGATAATAAAAGTGAAATAATTAATAAATTAATACTACTACTATACTAAGGGGCACATATTCGAGGTTGGACTTTAGTTAACCCTATTTTTGTTTATTCTACTTCCAAATTTTGAGCCTATGTTTTATAGAATTTTAAAATAATTTGGTATTACAAAAAATTATTTTTAATAATACCAAGGGGTTGATGACATAATTTAATTTCTTCTTTCAGTTTGAATTCTACTTCAAAAGATTTTTATTATCACTTTCATTTTCACATTAACAGATTTTCATATTTCTATTTTCCCTTTGACAGCATTTTATTTTTACTTTTGATAAATTAACACTTTCACTTAAATTTTAATACTTTGATAGTATGTTGTTTTCCTATAACTTTATCTTTTCACTTTCATTTTCACTTTGATGGACTTTCATTTTCACTCTCATTTTAAATTTATAATTTTTACTTTCACTCAAACAGAATTTTATTTTCACTTTTACTTTGATTAATTTTTTAAGTAGAAATTTTTTTCACATTCAATTTCTCTTTCGCATTGACAGATTTTTATTTTAAATTTTAATGAATGTGTAAAAGAGAAAATTTTCTATTAAAAATTGTAAAAAGTAATTGAATTTTAGAAGGGTTAGGTTTTAATTTTTAAAAAATATTATATTTCAAAAGGTTTTTAATTATTATAATTATTTTAGTGGTTATACAAATTAGAAGTATTTAAATATTTATTCAACAAAATTAGTAAATACTCAATTAAATAAACGACTTTTTCGACTCTTTTGGATTTTTAATGGACTAAAAATGATTTTTCACCTTAAAGTCCTTCCGAGGCCTTTAGTAGAAAAATTTAAGAAATTTTGAAATATAGTAAATCTTTTTTTTATTAAACATTAATTTATTTACCATTTTAAAATATAAAATCTTCTTCATAGTTAGGGTCAGATGGGGTAAATAGAAACAAGGGGTGAATCGAAACAGTAGCTATTTTAGTTAAATAAAAAATTTTTAAAATTAATTGTACCTTAGATCACTCCCAACAGGTTTTAAGTATTTTCCCATTTTCAGTTTGTCAATTAGCAGCAATATATACAAAAATATTTCCTATTGCATAAAAAATTAAAAATCAAAGAAGACACCCTTTCAGTTTTTTGACTCGCATTTGAAAAAAAAAACTAAACTAAAAATTAATACTAAAATTTATAATTGTCTCTTACCAATCTTCTCTTTAAAAATTTCCATTCTTGAAATTGATTTTTTCTTAAATTTTGTAAGACATAATCAACTGTTTCTATTAATCCCGAATTTCGAGTTTTTAGGGGTAAATAGAAACAGTCTCCAATTTTTAATTAAAGTTTGTAAGGCCGTATTTATTTTAAAAAAATTTTATTAAACTAAAATTACTACTTTTTCTATTTACCCCTCAATTTTTATTTACCAAAGTTGAAAAATTTAGGGGTAATTAGAAACAGTTGATTATTGCGATTTAATGATAACAATATTTTTTACTACCCTATAAAATTATTCCACGGAAGTGAAATAATAACTCCATACACAAGAAAATCAAAAGTAATTCGATTTAAAAAATCAACGATTGTCCATGATGGGAAAGGGGGGATTAAAAAACGATATAAAATTGTCCACACGGTACCTGAACATCCCAAAATTTTTTTTAGTTTCAGACCAATTAATTTACGATGTTTAGTAAAAATGTTTAATTTTGTAGATATTTCGAAAAATATAACTCATTTGCCAAAATTTATTAAATAAAAATTACAAACATAGTTGAAAAGGTGGTTCTCTTAATTATCTATTTTAGTAATTAATAAATCCAGTACGGAAATAATAAGAAATTAATTAAAGTACTCAACAAACTGAAATAGTAGTAGTATTAAATAGTAGAAATTAATAAGTTAATTAATTATATAAAAAATAATTGTAATTATTTAAAAATTACTATTAAAATAATTAATAAATGAGCCACTAGATTGAATCCAAGAAAATTCGATTCAATGAACATGTAATTTTTTTCTTTCAAAGAATAAAACGAGTTTTTAATTTCCTTTCTTGTTGTGTTTATATAAAAGTATCTTTTTAACTGTTATTTTTTTCGTTTTGTGAAATAATGGGGCTTGTCCCGGGCAAGGTTTTTCGGCACCATTGAAGTGGCATGTGGATGCATTAAAATCAAGGAACGCCAGTTCCTGTTTGCCCGTGTCTTGAACTCGATTTATCGCACCAATCATGGGTATCCTTTATCAGCCGCCAATTAATTTGCCGCTTGTGGATTTTCTGATGCTTTACAATGACTGTTGCAAGAGACCATAGGAAATTTACAGCCCTGCTTACATTTGCGCGCGCGAGACTATACTTTTTTTTAAACAAAAAAAAGAGGTGTATGTGCGCGCTTTCTTCTTTTAAACCAACATTGTTTCGTGACCACCTGTAGGAATACTTGGGTGTAAATTCTCTCTCTCTCTCGACCGAGTGTAGAGAATAGATTACACCCTAATAAATTGTGTTACCTTTCCGTGACTGGTAATTCAATTCCTGGGACAAAAGTCAAGTAAGTAAAGTGCAAGATTCTTGATGTGCGCTTTAAACTTAGATAATATTTCACGAGCGTGCGCGCACTGGGCTTTCCAAATGAATTCCAGACACACTCCAAGGAAAGAGAGAGAGAGAGTAACTTCACATTTTTACACAAGAAAAATCACTAAAGTAACATAAAAATTGCAACACGACTTTCAAATTGAATTAAACTGTTGTAAATTTTCCACTATTACAATATAATAATCAAGAAATGTGATATATTCTATATATATAACACATTTATTAGTTGAAAATAATTTTCTTATTATAGTTGTAAAAAGTGATTTATAATCAATTAAATGGACTGGTATTTAAGAATCTTAGATTCGTAGGAAGTGAACATATTCTAAGTTTATTATTATTGTGGATTAAATTTAATTCGCAGAAATTTATGTTTGTATGATGAAATTTAATAGAAAATTTTGTTGATATGATGCATCTAAATTCGCGTAGTATTCTGATGAAATATGTCTTATACATGTTGCCCGAGGGAATAGCGGATAAATTTGATTGACGCTTCCATATGCTGAGAGACATTGATAGATTTATTATAGTTATGGAATGACTATTAAGATATATATATATATATATATATATATATATATATAAAATAAGCTTAATGCAATTTGCCTTTAACATAATTTATATCGCACTAAACGACCCCAATTTCTTCATAAGAACTTTTTTAAATTATATTGGTTTATAATTTAATAATAAAAAATTGTTGTCTGACAACCAAGAAATTTTCGAGAGTATCTCCCGGGAATTTTTCGATTTTCATTTTCACTTCCCAGGTTTTCTTTTATGTCATTTTGGAAACTCTTGCACGTGGGAAGTGTTGTAAAACAATAAATAGGCCCACAAAGATGCATTTAACTCTTTAACTATTTTATGGTACATACTCATAAAAATCATCATAACATTGAAACTGATAAACATTTTGTAAAAATTCAAATTCCCAGCTGTAGTCAAACTCTTTCTACAACTAATAAAAGTAAAACAAAAATTAAAAAATAATAAGGAAATAAAATAATAATAAATAAAAAAAAGTATCAATGTAGATTTTCTTCTTAGGCGAATAAAAAAATAAAAAACAATAAGAAAACACCTGAGTAACAAGTTCCAAGTTAATTATATTGATTTTTAATTATTTCGTCCACCATATTGGATTTTTTATTTAAAGTATTTAATTTCTCTAACTAAACAAACCTTTTTCTATACTGAGCAATATAAATTTCAGTGGAATATATGATAAAACATTGTCTGCTTCAAAAATTTTTATTCTTTTGATGTAAAGTAGCTGCGTCAACTAGCTTTTCTAATACAACTTTTTAAAAAAATTTAAATTTTGACTAAATGAATCGATCATTTTTTAATTAGAAATGTAATTTGTAATAGAATAACAGGGCTTTATAAACGAAAAGATTGAAATTTTTTGACATCACAATCAATTCCCTATTTAAAAATTTTAAATTAGCCTGAAATTATGAGACAGGAACTTTTGAAAGAACTATATTAGGTTTTACCAAAAAGGCGATTTTTTAGTCACAAATTCAATAGTTTGTGATTACAGAATTATTATTATTAAAAAATTCGATATCTGATTTAAATTTAGGTTTATATCTACTTTCAGATTAAAAATTAAGCAGAATCGATGCTTCTTTAAGAAATTATATCTGTGTCTTTTTGCCACTGAAAAATATAATTTTGTCTCATTTATAATTAATACAATTGTTTCTACTAAAGATTATTAAATTTTACTCTATTTAAATATTTGAAATTTACAAAAATTTATGGTACTATAAATGTCCTGGTTGCAACACTGTTTTCTTAAAAGTATCAAATTGATACTAAAGTGGACCAAAATGATGCCAAAAATTTGGATCAATTTTTTATTTGATTCACATTTTGGGTATCAATTCGTTGTCATTTGATACTTTTTAAGTTACTAGTGAATGAAACTTTTTATAGAAAAAAATTTGAACTCATTTTGACGAATTTCAAAATTTATCTACTAATATACTTTTGTCAAAGATAGTGAAAATGGTTGATAAATAAAGTATGTTTTACTTAAATATGTAAAAATTTCACTAGGGTTAAAAATTGTAACCATTATTCAAAACTATATGCCTGACATAAAAAATATTTTTCTACTTAGAGAAACAAAAATTGTAACAAGACCTAAGAGAAAACTTCTTGAACTTGAAAATTGTTTTTTGTTTAAAATGGCACTTCTTTTTCTACTTAAGAATTAATACTAAAGTGTATCAAATTCATACACTTTAGTGTCCATTGATATTTTCAAAAAATCTAAATACAAAAAATAAAAAATAAACCTTTCAAAATATAAGTATTTATTATTTCCCTTATTGTTCCGCTAAATTACAAAATTTCTATTAAAAAAAAGAAAACTGTTAAAAAACTAAAGTGTAAAATCTCGTCTTAAAACATAATCTGACGTGAAAGTATCACGAGAAATGAAAAGAGAGAAGGCCTCTTTGAAGGTTGTTGGAAATTAGATTCCCGCTTTTAATGCTTCAGAGTTTTTGGTTTGATAAAAGCTGGAGCGCGCGCCCGCTAGGCGGAAAACGTGATCCGTGCACGACGTTATATTCGACGTCATGAAGAAGACACGATAATGAGACGATCGATATCGTCGGCTGGAATAATTACAGACTCGCAAGCCAGAAAGCGTCTACACACATATATATATATGTATATATATACATCTAGAGAGTAAATAATCCGGCAAAGCTGGTCGAGAGTTGAGGTGAAACGCGATTCCTGCCAGAAAATTGTAACGATAGAGCCTCCCCCGCCCACCCCCTTAGCCCCGGAGATTGAAAAGAGAGCAGGAGTGGGAGAGCGGCTTCTCTTTCTCTATATAAATTCTCTAGGCTATGAAATCTACTACGGGATTCTCTATCTCTCTTGCTCTTAACCACCACATCGCCGACAGAGGGTGAACCTTCTGTCTCTCTTACTCCCGTCAGCGAAGCGATAGTCGGGATTGAATTTCAATGATTTATCGAGAAGTCGTGTACTAATTGCCGCCGGGTGAATTTCAACAACAAGAAATTCGTATATATACATACCTTCCCTTGTCTCGTCACCGTCGTCAACGTCTACCGTCTACTATACCATCTTCATAATTAGCCCAGACAGGACGCAAATTTGCAGCTAGCTTTCCAGAGGAAATTTTAAAGCTTCAAGTGTCCCAACCATCGCAAAGATACCGCGCAGAGCTTATCAGGCAAGATTTGTAAGCTTGCTATGAGCTTCAAATTCTTTACTCATTGGAAGCTTGGTGTGTAAACTTGCTTCAAAGAGCTTTTTAGAGTGACGTCATTTTGGGAACCACACTGTAAAAAAAGGGAGTTAAATTTTAACTCCCCAGGGGATTCTATAAAAGTCGCACCCATTGGGGAGTTAATGCCAGAGGAGTTAAATAAAGAGAGTTAAAATTTTACACCCAAATGCTAACTCCCCATGGAAAAAATAACTCGCGCGGGTGTTGATGAAGGGGTGTTGTAAATCAACTCTCTTTTCGAGTTAATTTTAAACTCGAAAAATTTAACTCCAAACTCCCGAGTCCGTTAACTCCCTAAATTTTATAAAGTGTAGTTTATTAGCTATATTACTTTATTTACTAACTAATAACTATCCTTAGTTTTATTATTGCATTGTTGTTACAGTTCAGAGAAGTTTAAAGAAGTCAGGAAAAGTACAGTTGGTCAAGAAAATCAAGAATTTTTATTAAAACTTCTAAAGAAAAAATTGAATTTTTTGAATTTATAAAAAAGTTCTAAATTTTTGTCTTTTTATTTGCCCAATAAGCTATGAAATTACAACGTACTCTAAAACAAAATCTTTAATTTATTAAAATTCTGACAATTATTTTTTCTTAAATAACTTAATTCTCCAAGAACTATCATAATATTACTACAATATTTCAAAATAAAGTAATTAACTAATTAATTAATTTACGTTTTTCATAAATTGATGGACTTCAAAAGATTCATTAATAATTATTATTAATCCTCTGTCACACACCTAGGGAGGGATTCCCTCTACGATTTCAGTTTTTTATAAATAACTTTTGTTTTCCTCATTGCAAAATAAAATCAGTTTCGATACCTTTCGACAATTTCCTCCTCAACACATTTCTAAAAAAACATTTAGTTTAAACATAATTAATCTTCAAAAATTATGAGGCTTCAAAGCCAGAAAAAACTCGAAAAAGTGGAATATGTTAAGTAAAAAACTCAAGTTTTAAAAACATTTTTTGTTCCACTGTTGGTTAATGACAAAATTCTATTATAAATATAATTAAAATGAAATATTTAATGATTTTTTTGCTTATTTGTTAATGTTACATATTATGTTTACATGTAAAGTGTGGAATTCCTTCGAAGATGTGCGTTCGAGTAATTAATTTTTATTTTTGAGACCGAAAATTAATTTTATTAAATTTATAATTTAGAATAATGTACTGTATATTTGTAAGTGTTTGAATAGAATATAATAGAATTCTACGCAAATATTTCATTATTTTCGAATACTTCAAATTTCGCAGGAATTTAACTATTTCTAATTTTTATTATTAGTTTCTTCCCAGTCAAAATAGTTCTATAGAATGATTCTATATAGTGACTCTATAGAGCATTTTATAAAATACATTGTAGAATTTATCTGAAAATAATTTTTTTAATTTTTTTCACGAATTATTTCAAATATTTCTAGTCAAATTCTATACACTGTAAAAAAAGGGGGTTAAATTTTAACTCCCCAGAGGATTCTATAAAAGTAGCACCCATTGGGGAGTTAATGCCAGGGGAGTTAAATAAAGAGAGTTAAAATTTTACACCCAAATGCTAACTCCCCATGGAAAAAATAACTCGCGCGGGTGTTGATGAAGGGAGTTAGAAAATAACTCTCTTTTGGAGTTGATTTTTAACTCCAAAAATTTAACTCCCAAGTCCGTTAACTCCCTAAATTTTTTACAGTGTATAATTCGTGCAGAAATTAAAAAAGTTTTGTAGATAAATTATACAAAATATTCTATAGAATATTCTATAAAATTCGCTATAGAATTCGCTGTAGAATACTCTATAGAATACTCCATAGAGTCACTCTATAGATTCATTCTATAGAACTTTTTTGACTGGGTTCTCAATAAACAATTGTTTTCACAAATTTAGTACACTTTTTTTAATAGTATTCAATTATTTTTACAAGTAATAAAATATTTTTAAAAAATCAATTGTTTGTAAATATTTCATGTAATTTAACATTCCAAAAGAATTTAATTTATTATTTACATAAATATTAAAATTTATTACATAAATTAAAATATTTTCAAAAATAATAAATTTTTGCAGACATTTAACAATCTAAAATAATTTTAAAACATTCTCGTCAAAATTTCAATTATTATCATAAATCATAAAATTCTTCTCTGAAATTCAATTATTTCCAAAAATTTTAATAAATTATTTTACAAGTATTTAATTATTTACAAATCCTTTATAATTTATTTCACAAGAATTGAGTTATTTATAATTTTTTTATAAATTTCTGCATAATAATACAATTATTTCCATAAAAAATAAATTTTTTTACAGGGATTTAATTACTTTTATGAATAGTATTACTTTAATATTAAATTTATTATTTATTCATATTAGATTTATTATTTATAGTTAAAAAAAATTTCAAATATAAACAAAAATTCTTCTTTTTTTAGATAAATATTCGTATATTGAAAATAAAATGTAAAAATAATTGTGAAGCGTAATTTTCCATTAATTTTGAAATTTTTTTTTAGTGTAGAATTTTCTAATAAAAAATAAAATTAAAAATTACTTTTATTTAAAATTTCAGATAATAATTAAATATTAAAAGTATTATTGCTTGAATTTTTAGAAATAATTTCATTATAAAAGGGTTTCAAATTATACGTCTATAATGTTTAAAAATCTGAATTTTTCATCCAGGTTGGACCTTCTAGTCAAGATTGGGCTATATCTAAGTAAATTTGTTTCAATATTTCTACAAGCATCAAGTTTGCTGCAATCTTACGACAATAGTGCAGCAAGTTTACTGAGATAGATGACAGCAAGTTTGCACAGAAAGCTTACGTGTTATCTGAGACCATCATAATTAATATCATCATCCGAATTATTATCAGAATTATCATCAGCATCAGCACCATCATAATCATCATCATAGCTATTGTTGTCATTGTTGTCGCTGTTGTCGTCGCGCCGGCATTTATTTTGCGGTCAGAACAGGACAAGAAACACGGCTACCTTGAATCACCGCGCGACACTTAGGGTTTTCTCCCTCCCTCTCTCTCTCTCTTGTTCCACAGCAAAACAAAAAGAATGAACCCTTGAAAAGATACTGAGATTGCGGTTAATCTTCACCGTTTTCGCTGACAATGTGAGCCACCGAGAAAACAAGTGTCGCTCGTGCGGCAAAACCTTCAACCGGCAATTCCATCCTGAGAGTGCATTGAAAAAGAGCAAGAGTGCAAAGGAGAAAGAGAGAAAAAACTTTGATTACCTCTTACACTAAATAGCTACATGAATTATGACTTGCTCGAGATTAACACCCGGAGAATGCCTTCTGATATTGCGCGGACGAACCAGTTTTAGACACATTTATATCCAAGGCGGAGAAAAAAGAAAAGAAAGGTTATTTAACTTTTTTCTGCCACTGAAAAATTCGTTTTAGTGACGGAATCAACTTTTTTCCGGTATTTAAACTTCATTTTCAGTGAAGAAATATTTTAAACTGGTTTTATTGAACTGAAATTAAATATATGGGTGTGATTTTTCTAAAACAGCTACATTTTGAACCGATTTTGAAATTTATCTATTTCTTCCTTAAATTATTATATGATTTATTATTGCTACTATTTGCAATTATTTTATATTAAAATTTTTTTTAGCACTATTGGACTTATCTATATGAATAAGAATTGTTTACAGTCCAGGGCACCTTAGAGATGAAAATCCATAACGTTTAAAATTTCTAAAACAACCCCCGCTCCCCCTTAATTAGAACATATGAAAAATCGCCAAAATGGGCCCTTTTCTAAAAAGAACGGTTTTTTATTCACAAATCATTTTTTTACAAGATTAATGATTGGGAACAATTTTATTGAGTAACATAAGAAAAAAGAATAGATATTTCACTTCGACCACTACGAAAAAAAATTCTAACATTAATATCTCTGGTTTTTCTGGGAAGTTATTCAGATAAGAATTGTTTTCAGTCTAGGGCACTTTAAAGATGAATAATAACCAATACATTTTAAATTTTTTGTTCCCTCTATTTTGAAAATATGGAATACTTTTGCAGAGAACCAACAAAATGTGCCTTTTTTATTTTTTTCAAGAACCAATGAAATCCAACTCTTAAATCAACGATAAATTAATAAAAATCGCTTGATTCGACTTGTCAAAACATGTAGATTGATAATTTTTTTTTTAATCCAGTATTTTCTCCCTTTTCATGTAGATAAGGTCCACATATATTTTTAACTATACATCCGCCATTTTAAATTTTTATAAATTTGATATTAATCAATTTATTTGATAGACTTGAAACTGAATTCTCGAGAATTTTCAGGGTCACTGATTACGAATTTGAAATCAGTTTTCCAAAATTCAAAATGCCTGAGTATAAATTTCCAAAATTTATAGAATTAAGTTTTCATTTTGTCGATCGCATATTGAATAACCCATTTTAAATTTTAAAAAACTGATTTTAGATTCGTAATCAGTGATTCTGAAAACCTCCGAGTATTAAGTTTCAAGTCATCATAAAATTAATTTTTTATTTTCTCGTCCGCCATATCGGCTCAGACATTTTTTAATTTTTAAAAACTATTGTCAGGTTCGTAATCAGCGACCCTGAAAACCCTCAAGTAATCAATTTCAAGTAAATGCGATAAATTTAAAAAAAATTTCCATTCCATCAAGAAATTTTATTTAAATTGTATTGAAAATTAATTCAATTCTTTCGAATAATTTAATTGCAAATTTTTTTGGAATAATTATATTCATTTGTGAAATTTTAATGAAATAGCACCAACATATTGAAAATAATTGAATTTCCATAATTCTTTAAAATTAATTAATGAAGAATTCCATTAAAATTTTAGAAAATAATTAAATTCTTTATACAAAAATTAAAATAGTATTAAAAATAATAAATGTTAAATTAAAAAAAATTAATTATATAAATGTTTTCTAAAATTTTTAAATTGTTTTGGAAAATTCAATGGTATGGAAATAATTGAAATATTAGAAGCAATGTTATTAATTTATTTTAAAATAATTGAATTCCTTCGAAGAATTTTAAGAAAATTTTCAACCATTATCTCATTACTTCATTTTTCAAAAAATTCATTTAAAATTGTAGTAATAAAAATGATTGAAATTTAATTAAATTAACTAAAAAATTGAATTTCTGTAAAAACTATATTATTCATAAAAATAACAGATAAAAATATTTTTAAAAAAATAAAATTTGTAAACATACAAATTTAATTGTTTCAAAGAAAATTTAACTTCCTATGAGAATTTTACATAAAATTGTACGTTAGAAAATATTTGTATTTTTATAAAAATCTATCATAATTTATAAAATCAC
The DNA here is from genome assembly GCA_032872475.1 of Leptopilina myrica (nomen nudum). Taxonomy (NCBI): domain Eukaryota; kingdom Metazoa; phylum Arthropoda; class Insecta; order Hymenoptera; family Figitidae; genus Leptopilina; species Leptopilina myrica (nomen nudum). Next base: position 18,221,829 of record CM065459.1, read on the forward strand.
AATAATTCTATCAACAAATGTTGTTAAAATTTTGAAAATAATTAAATTCTTTTAAGAAAGTTAATTTAAATTTCGTTAAAAATAATTATTAAATTATAAAAAACAAATTATGTGAATATTTTTTAAAATAATTGAATTTCTGAAAACAATTTTCATATTTATAAAAATAATTGAATTTTTATGAAGAATTTCATAAAAATATTTTTTAATAATTAAATTTTTTTAATAACTTTTATGGAAATTGTCTTTTAAATAATTAAATTTTTCTATAACTTTTATTATTTATAAAAAGAATTGAATGTTTGCAAAGAGTTTTTTTAATAATTGAATTTTTGGGTATTTTGGTTTTAGATTAAAAATGCTGAATGTGACATCAAACTCGAACTGATAGATTTCAACAACCCACGAGCCATGCAACTTTATTGAAATTCAAATACAACCTTTTTGGTCGCCATATTGGATCCGCCATTTTGAATTTCGTAAATTTGACACCACTTTTTTTTATAAGAATATTAAATTTAAATAAAAAAAGGAAACTTAAAATTTTTTAAATATTTAAATTCCTTGAAGAATTTTAATAAAATTTTCCAGAATAATCTCATTTTTGGAAAAATTTATTTTAAATTGCAAATGTATGAAAACCAGATATCCTCAAAAATTGAATATAGACAAATGTCTGTAGATTTTTATTTTCCCTTTTTATCTCGTAATGCGCAAAAAGAGATACATCACTTTTTCTTCGCGAGGCAAAAAAAGGAGACGACAAAGAGAGCGAGAGAGAGATAGAGGGCAGAAGAGTGAATGAATTCTCAAGTGCATACGTTATTGAAAAAAAAACCCGAAAAAAGATGAAAAAAATCTCGTTATGTATGCGGTTTGGCAAAATCGCATTCCACGTGAGCAATGGATTTTTAAGGGGTTGAGGTGCGGGGTAAGAAGTGGTGGGAGAAAAGAGAAGGGGAAAGGGGACGAAGTTTGCCCTTGGAAATTTTCATCCTTGTCGTTTTGTTGGAACTGTGAGACGTGTCTCTCGTAAACCCCCATTCTCGCGGTGATATATAGCACAAAATGCATATGTATTCCATATAGCATCGAGGTGACCCATTCAACTTAACATCGACGATCTTGAAAACTGTGCTCAGTGAGCTTCGTAAATCGTGTTCCGCATATTCCAATATACATACTATATGTATGTATGTATGTATGCGAAACTTGAAAGATAGATCGCATTCAAGCTTTGAACTTAAAATAAGCGAAAAAAACAGGAGTAGAGTGTTTGTGTGTGCCTTCAAAAACCTATTGCAACTGATTTATTTCTTTCAGATATCCACATCTGTTATTTTCTAAAAGTTATTTCCTGTCAGATTTATTTTCATGCACTCAACTTAATCGTTTATCTTTACACTTATGTGGACAGTATGAGTATGAGTGTGAATGTGATGTGTCTTTTTCAAATTTTAAATATTCTCCTTCAATTATTATTTTGTAATTCAAAAATTAACTATAATAATTTTCGTACTCATTCATTCTCTCACATTCTGAAGTTAGATTTTGTGTTCGTTTTTGTTTCTTTTTCGTTAAAAATTAAGTTGTTTGACTAGTCGAAAGTATGCAGGAATTCCATGATTTATAATAAAATAACATTTGTAATTAGAAAATTTAAAAATTTAAAAAATTGCGATTAACAAATTAATTTTTTTATATATGCTTTTTTGTAATACATTTCGTTTAACTAATCTAAATTATACAAATTTTTTTTCTTTTTATTTATTAAAAATATTACAAAATTATTAATTGTATCAAAACTGTGATTGAGAAATAGAAAATATATCCATTTTATGCATAATTTTTATTTGTTAATAACAATATTGTTCAATTTTACATAAGGAAATAATTTGCATAATTTCTATTTATTAATTACAATTGCTCTAATAATTAAAGTTGTTTAAAAATACAGGAAAAAAAGGTTTATAAATTTTATTTATCGATTGAAAATTTTAATTGAAAATAAAATTGCAAATTTTTAGAAAATAAAGGAAAAAATTTTTCTCAAAAAAGTGTCGTGTTAAATAATTATTCACGAATTTCTTTAATTTTAAAATTATTCGAAAATATCAATAACTTCTTTTTAAAGGAGGAATTTGACTCACAGTGAAATCAAAAGTTAGTCCAATGTCATAATTTCGTAATTAAAAAGATAAATACAAATTAAAATTTAAAATCGTCTTGGTGGAAAAGTGGAGAATTTAATTTTGAATATTTAAAACGATTAAAAGTTTTATTTGAAGAAACATTACAATTTTCTGTCGAATAAAAAACATTTGTTAAAATTTTGGTTATTTTACATAAATCATTTATTATTGATAGACAATTATAATTTTTAATCAAATAAAAGTTTAAAATGTCAAAAATGTAGAAAATTAAATTCATTACGCTTCTATCAAAAGGAATTTAAAATTTAATTTGACTTTTTTAAAAAACGAAATTATGACATTGCACTAACTTTTAAAAATTATATAGCTTAATAAATGTATTATAATTATTTTATATTAAAAATATTATTACTGTATTTTCTAAGTATTTACATCATTTCAATTCAAATAATATTTTTTCGAATTATTAACTAAAATTCTTCTCTAAATCAACTATTTTTAATCATTTTTGAAAAAGTTATTTGAGAATTTGCAAATACACTTTGTTTAAAATTCAATTATACGAAATTTTGATTACTAAAAAATTCTTTAAATTATTAAATAGAAAAATTTTGAAAATTTTTCCTTAAAATTTAGGAAGAAAATTCCAACTAATTATTTTAAAAAATTAGTAAGTATCATATATAGGGGAATTTTTCTAAAAAATTATTAACTTCCTATGAATTTAGAAACTCTAAATTTTGAACATAGTTGAAGTTTAGTAAGAAGAATTTTATTACTTTTTAATAAATATTGACAAATTTAACTTATTTCAAGAAGAATATGAATTATTATCATTTTGAACAAATTTCTAATTAAAGTATTTAAAAATTTTAATTTTCTAAAATTTCAATTTGAAATAATAAAACTTATTCTACTTAAATTTTTTGTCTGGTAACTCTTTAATTCATTTAGTAAAATAAGAAACTTTCAATTAGTGAAATGCTAATATAGCATTAGTAAACTTCTACTAATTGAAAAGGGGAAAAGTCGTCCATGGAAATTACGAAAAAATTAGTAAAATTTTATACTAATTCCGATACGTTTGTCTAGAATATTAAAGCTATTTACATTTGTTGGACAAAGTTTGTCTGACATAATACATCTGTCTCTACTTAAAAATTCTAATTTGCCTGACGCAGTACCAGTATCTCTTTTTCTTCTCAAGAACTTAAATTTGTCTACAACATTAAAAGTCATTCAATTTAGGAATTTTGTGTTTGTCTGACTTCATATTACTGTACCTACTTAAAAATATAAAATTCTTCTTGGAAATTTAAATCTGTCTAGAAAAACGATTTTTCTGTTTAAAAATTTTTCATTTCTCTGACGTAATATAAACCTTTGTATTTAGAAATTTAAAAGTTGTTTAATTGAATACATTTGTTTTTACTGAAAAATATAATTTTTCTGGGTTTTAAAATTGTTAAATTTGAATTTTACTAATAAATAAGTAGAAATAACTATTTATTAGTAACATTTACTAATTCAAAAGCAAAAAGTCAGTGGTATTGGATGAAAAATTGTTTTGTCTTACACAGTAAGGTTTTATCTACTTCTAACTAAAATGTAAAAGAAATGAAATACGTCTATATTAAAACTTTAACTACTTAAAAACCTAAATTTTATCTGATTTAAATTTTCAAAATTTGTTTCTAATTTTATTTAATGTTAAAAATAAGTAGATTTTTCTTCTTAATAATTTTAATTGTCCTCTATTGAAGTTTGAATTTTTATTCCAGTACAGTTATTTATTTTTTGCATAAAAGGATTTATTCTAACAGTTTTGTTTATACCTAGTGATATTTCAAACATTTCTACATTTTTGATTTTCAAAAGTTTATAACTTTCAAAATTTACAAATTCATCTATTAGCTAATTTACTCATTACTAGTAAATAACATATTTTAATAATTTTTATTAGAAAAACATTTGGAGAAAGTATTTTCAATTTTGAATATTATTGTGTTTTATAATGAAATCCAGTTAATTGAATGAATTAGAATTTTCAGTATTTTGAAATTATGCGATTATTTAAATTAAAGAGAAAGAAGAGAGAATAGAAACAGGTGAATTGATATTTTTCCCCAGTTATATATACATATATATATAGTGTTTTGAAGTAATTCGTTTAGAAGACTATTGAGATGCTATTAATTTGTATCGATAGGGGCGGATCGTTCGTTGGTTCGTTCATTCGTTAGTTAGTTAAGTTAAGTCCACGACGACAGAATCGAGTTTCGATTTCGAGAGAAATCCTGTGCGTGTTCGTGTGTTGGAATGTGTTTATGTGTTTGTATGTCGCTTATAAAGGAAGTAATTGACTAGGTGTGCGTGACACGTAGGAAGATTCTCTCTCCTGGTAATGATCACGATTGAATGAGAATGAGACCAAGGGAGCCAATACAATTAACAGCAAACATACCCGCTTACTTTCCATGTACATACCACTAAACTTAATTCCTTCTTTAAAACCGTTTAAATACAGTCGTTGCAATTTTTTTGTATCTCTTTTATTTTCTTTTTTTCTCTCTCTCTCTACTGTACATTGAAAAATTTTATTCCTACTTTATTTAATTAACGCAAACTTTTCTTATATTGTAAATTTTCTCCATTTTTTTAATGAACTTGGAGTGAAAACTATTTCTGTTTGGGTACTTTATGAGGTCGGAAGTTATTCGGTTTTAAATATTCCAAAATTTCGGGTCGGAATTATGAAATTCAAAATGTTGATTTCAATATGGTAGAAAAAATTAAAAATTAAAGCTTTTTTAACAAAAAACATGATTTAGGGTCGATAAACCCAAATTTAAAGTTACAAAAGCTATATAAAATTTGTAATGTAGGGTCCAAAAACCTCTGTGTAATTTATTTTGAGCTTCAAGAGAATCAAATTTAAAACTTTAGTCAAATTGGGCAGTAGTATTAAATCTAAAATCTTAAACTTTTTAATTCTTTCAAGCGAATATGGTTATGTTTTTCATGTTGTTCTGCTCAACATATTGAATCGGCTATTTTTAATTTTTCAAATTTCCTTAAATTACGATTCACTGACTCCCAAAACCTCGCAGAGTAAACATTTTTAGACAAATACATCAATTTCTCTGATTTTTCTCCACCATATTGTATCCACCATTTTGAATGTTATAATTTTAGTAAGAAAGTTAAACTCGCCAATCTTTAACATAAAAACCTTGAAACCCTTACAAAATATTAGTAAATCATGTGTTTTTGAAGTCTTTTTTCATAGATTGCAAAAGAGTAAAAACACTGTTTTACTTAAAGCAAAGTAGAGCAATTTTGACATAGATATATTTTTCAATCATGTTCCTGAAAAAATGTAAAAATATTTTCAAAGGCTAAAAAAATGTTAAAATAAATAACCAAAGTTACAAGACTAAAAGAAAATGAAAAATTCTATAACTACTTTCAAGATTAATTAAATATTAATTATACTGTAAAATCACAGTCTTAAAGCCCTTACAGATCTAATGTATTTTTTCTTAAATCTAACTTTATTTTTGTGCTTAAAATAAAAATAAGACAATTATTTTTGGTATCAAAATCAGTTTTCTAATCAGAAATTTAATCATTATTTGTACTAATCTAGAAAAGTTGGTTTAGTCAAAATAAGGTTTAAAACAAGACTTATTATTTACAGTGTAAAAGAAATCATTTTTAAAACGTGAAAAATTACAGTTTTAATCATGTGCCGCGCCGGAAAAATTATGAAAATATTTTCAAAGGATAGAGAAATATTAAAATAAATTGCCAAAGTTACAAGACTGAAAGAAGATAAAAAATTATATAAGTATACATTCAAGATTAATTAAAAATTAATTTAAAGAATAATTTTTAAAAAGTGAAAAGTTGCAAAAAAAAATAGTTTCTAACAAAGAAAAATTGTTTAAGTCAATAAAAAAAATGTTTAACAAAATGAAAATAATTTTTTCTGAACAAGAATTATCTTGAAATAAAAAAAAATATCTCGAGGGTTAAAAATTTGCCTGTTTGAAAAAACGACTAAAAATAAAAATTGATGAAAATATCGATGTTGTTCGACATAAGCGAAAGATATTGCAATAAACTTGTAATTTTATGAAGTTAAAAACAAAAATGAAGTAATGAAGAGTGGAGAGCGAGAGAGAGAGAGAGAGAGAGAGAGATGAGCGACGTTTTTCGATTAGCAAGAATTTGAGGCCCTTCGGCAAAGGGTCGATGATCCATTCTTGGTTGTGGCACGTGGGAGGAGGACCTTATCGTTCGGATTGGATGCTGCCAGAAGTCAAATATTTCAGGTCCAGCGCGAGTAAACCGGATTACGAGAGGGTTTCAGGCGCTCTCTCTCTCTCTCTCTCTCTCTCTCAAGTCGGATATACATCAGATTCTTTTTTTCGAACAAAATTCTTTACGGTCTCGCCTTCTAGGCCTGACTCCACGACACCGAATCGATTTCGATTACGATATACGCAGTGAGGAAAGAGAGAGAGAGAGAGAGAAAGAGAGTGAGAGAGACCGTGAATATGTAATGCGTTTTCGTTTGGTTTCAACAACCAAAGTCGATCGTTTGCTTCAACGTCGCACCCATAAAAGACGGACAAGTAGAAAATCAACTCGATTAGTCAAAAGATCGCACTGGATTGATAAATACGTACACACCGAAATTTAACATAATTGAAATCGTGAAAATATCAACAACGGTTATTTTCTCATTTGAATTATCGATCCGTCGATCGTTTCATTTGCTTCCTCTCTCTCTCTCTTCCTCTCTCCATCTCTTCTTTTCTTTCTTTCACTTTCTAATTTCTAGTTCTACAAATCATTTTTTTGCTAAAAATGATCAGACTAAAATTTTTTTAAATTTTAATAAGAAAATCAAGGTTGTTAACTTTTTTCACTTCACTTTCACTTCACTTTCACTTCACTTTCACTTCAGTTTCACTTCACTTTCACTTCACTTTCACTTCACTTTCACTTCACTTTCACTTCACTTTCACTTCACATTAACTCCACATTCACTTAACTTGCACTCTACTTTCACATCACATTCACATCGCATTAACTTTACTGTTATTTCACATTCACTCTACTTTTACTTCACATTTACTTTCACGTCGCATTCACTTTCACTCTAATTTAACTTGTGAAGTAAAAGTAGAGTCAAAGTGAATGTGAAGTTAAAAGTGAAAGTGAAGTGAAGTTACAGAATAGCACCCCAGATGAGTGTATTTTTGACGAATCTCGAAAGAAATTTTTTATTATCAGCAAAATTATTTCTTGTTTCGACCAGGTTAGAGCCAAGCCTGTAAATTTTTTGACAGTTTTGGAAAACTACAATATTATTATTGTCATGTTTGAGTGGAGATTAGAATTCAACCAGTAATTTTTATTAACTTTTAGAAAAATTCATTGCAAGTGGAAAACTATATTTCCAGTTTGAAACAAGTTATTGCCAAGATTAAAATTTTCTACAAAATTTTGCAAAAAAATTCAATAAGAGGGTAGAAGTACTCTTTACAAACGGGGTAAGACAAAGCATGTAATTTTCTACATAATTTTGCAAAAGTTCAATAAGAGGGTAGAAAAATATTTCCCAGATTTAACTAGATTAAAACCAGGTTTGTACTTTTCTGTTTTTTCTTACTGATTTTCGTATCAGACCGTGGAACTATTTTCATCTTTTGGCAAAGTTGCATTTAAGTCTATATTCTTTTTTAATTTTGAAAAAACTTGGTACAACAGGAAACTTATATTTTTCTTTTAAACCAAGTTAGGACCAGGTTTTCTTTTTTTTATAAAGTTGCGCAAAAAATTCGACATCAAAGCGGAAATATTTTTCAGTTTTAACCAGACTGGAGCCAAGTTTGTAATTTTCTATACAGTTGCGCCAAAAAAATCGATATGGTAAAAATATTTTATTTTTTTTATCAAAAAATTCGATAACAGGGTAGAAACATTTTCAAGTTTGGAACTAGATTGGAACCAGGTTTGAGATTTTTTAAAAAAGTTTAAGAAACAATTCGGTATTAGGGTAGAAATATTTTGCCAGTTTGGTGCTAGATATGCAATTTTTTACAAAGCTTAGCGAAAAATTCGATAACACTGTAAAAATATTGTCCATACTCAAAAGTATAAATATCCAAACTTACTTCCAATTTTAACTGAAATACACATACCACACAAGCATTTTATCGTCAAATTACATTTTTGCCTTGATATGTGGAATGAAATGAAACAAATTCCTGAAATAATTTTCGCCTCCCTAATTATGACATATTGTCATGGAAGAGAGAATATTATTGATAGAGAGAGAGAGAGAGAGAGGGGAGAGTGAGTGAATTCAAAGTACCTTGGCTCTGAAATATTAACACTCAACAAGAGACTGAGAGAGACAGAGAGAAGGGTGGGGAAAAGGGGGGTTTCTAATCAGGGATTTAATTGATACTTTAGAGAACACGACTGATATACACGCGGGTAAATTGGCTACATTGAAAGTTGGCACTAACTATGTGGTAAGGCCTCACATCGAAAGATAGAATGGGTTGTAAGCTCTTCATTAGCAACCGTTGCCAATCGTTGCTACTACCCTTCCTGTCCCTTTTACAAGGGTTGTTATGTCGATTTAATTAAAATTTAATATCATTCGCTTCAAATGAGAAAAACACCTTTTTTGTTCCTACCAACTTTTTACTGGAATTTTCAATTTCTTTTTTTTTCAATAATGCGATTTTATTTGTTGATAATTAAATTTTTTTGTATTCAACATTTTTAATTAGAAGACTTTTTTAACTTTAAAACTTTTTCTAACAAAGCTTTTTATTTTAAAACTTTTGATTCAGAAATTTTTATTTTTTTTTTGCTAATTAACTTTTGACTTTTGAAAAAACCTTTCAAAGCTCTTTATTCCAAATGTTTACTCTAAAATATTTTGGTTTATTGAAATTTAGATAATTTCCACTATCAACCTTTTTTTTTAACCTTTTCTTATTATGGAAATGTTTATCCTCTATACTTTTCGGATTTTAACATTTTAGTTTTCAAAAATTTGTACTTCGAAGCTTTTTTTTAAATATTTAATAAATTGAGATGAAAATTTGTAAGAAAATCTAAAATATAATAAAGAACGACAGTGATGTGCAGAAGTTTTAAAAACCTAACAATCACATGGGGTTAAACTTAAGTACTTGTTTTGGAAACTTTTTTTCTAGAATTTTCTACTTTTTAACTTTTAAATTTTTGGAAAATTATTGCCCTGACAATTTTTTATGAAAAAGCTGGAACTTTTTGCTTTGAAACTTTTAAAATTTGGAACAATTTTTTTAAAAACTTTTTCTTTTGAAACGTTAGCATTCTTTTTTTTTATTTTTCCGTTTTTGTATTTTTCAAACTTTGATTTTGCATAAAATTGAAACTAACTTACATTTTACTGCATTATTCTCCAAAAGACATTTAGGAAAAGCTGCAACTTACCTGAAAACAGAAAAAGAGAAAAACAAATGAAAAATTGAGTGAAATAATCTTTTCTTTTATGTTTCAGTTTATTTTTTGCTAAAATTTCATTAATTTTAAGCAGGCGATAAAATTTTGACATATTATATGAAGGATAGTGTATGTATTCAAACTCTTTGACCTGACGCGATGAATAATATATCTCGAAATCGCGAGTCGAGTGGATGTAATTCCCCAGACGAACAAAAGGGGCGGCATCGTTAAAATCGAATTATTCGGCGGATACCGTGACGAGGAAACATTTATGATCCGAGACGCAAGGCACACTTCCGGCAGAAAACCACCACCACTGGTTTACACCATCAAATTTCGCTCACACGAATTTCAAGTCAATTTAAATCCACTTGTTGATAGCTAAAAATACACCATCCACAATCTTTTTATTTTCTCCGTTTAAAGATGATATTTTAATATACAAGAAAAGTTTCGTCTTATTGTTAAAAAAATATTAATATTCAAATTCGAAATATTTTTCTTCTTAAACTTTCTTAATTATTTGAATGCATATTTTTGCATTCAATTAATTCATAAATTTTCTGAAGAGAAAAATTAACGTAAAATACAAAGTGATAAATAGTTCATTAATTATATTAATAGTTATAAGAATAATTAAATCAGTTATTAAAATTAATAATTAAATAAATAATTAAATTATAAATTAACGGAAAAGTAAGTGAATTTAATTGAAATTATGAATAATGAAAATTTGCCTTTAATAATAATTGCATTTAATTATTAAAATTAATAATAACATGTAAACAACGAAAAATAATTTGTCTTCTCTCTCTAGTGTGTTTTTAGTTTGCATTGTAAATAATTTGAAAATAGAGGTTAATTTGCATAGACTGAAAAATAGGAGTGTCTCGCACACTCATACAATTATAGTAATGGAAATTTATTGACATGTAATTTTCTAAATACGAGTGTGACACATACTTTGCAGTTTTTACGGATTCTTGACTTTATAATATAAATATACGTAACGTGAATAACGTTGTCGTGTGTTATGGTTTTGAACACTAATTTGCTCACGTAATTTCCGTCTCTCCGTTTTTCCATCCAACCTTTCCATAGTTTCCAGTTCCTGAACTAAATTTCATTAACATGAGAAAACCAACCTTCTCTCCTGAGTAACAACCATTCCAGTCACCGAGTTTTTAATTTGCGTTAAGAAACATAGAAAACACCAAGTGATTTTACTTTTTTTAATATTAACAAAAAAAAAAATTTTTAATTTAAAAAAACATTTTATTTCCATTAATGCCTTATTATTAAAGTAGGGAAACAGTCAGGATTGGACCAAAAATTTGAACTTTGTTTATAGTCTTTTTCAAAAAAAAAACCAGGCCTAACTCTGACTATTTTTTCAATTATGTAAATTTTGTTTTTAATTTACAAATTAATATAAATTTTATTAATTTTTTAATGGTATCAAATTGATAGCAAAATTTAAATTAAATTATAATTATCATTAACTATCAATTAATCAACGTAATTGTTATTAATGAACAATTAATTCTCCCAATTGTTATTAATTAACATTTAATTAATTGACGTAATTGTCATTAATAAACAATTAATGAACAATTAGTTAATAAAATTATCAGTTAATTTTAATTAATCCAGTTGATTAAAATGACAAATTCAGAATTATTCGAAAAAAAATTTGGTTGCTTAAAATATTGGACTCTCCTTAAAAGAAACACGTATGTATATTAGAAAAAAAATCTTTGTTACCAATGAAATATTGACATGTTGTTTTGCATGTAACACTATTTTAAGGAATTCAAGGAATGAAAATAATATATTTAAATGAATGAAATCGAACAGGTTTAAAATGCAAATGTTAATGACTTTATCACGTATCCGTGGAGTTCATATGCATAAGAAAAGAATGACACATAGTAACAATTTCTGAGTCTCCAATCGCTTTTTGAAAAAATTAAAAAAATAGAATTCTCCTCTAACAAATAAAACCAGAACTTTGTAATATATTGAACATAAATTATACAAAAGAAAAAAAAAATTATAATCACAATGTAAAAGTGTGATTATAAAATAGCTAAATCATAAACTAATCGGTCGCAAAAAATAGAGAGGCGTAAAAAAATAATTTCCAACTTTCAAGGACTTTAGAAAATGAAAAAGAAATATTGGATATTTTTTAATATTTTTATGTTTTATGTACATTTTCACCCTTTTGACATTTTTACTATTAATCCTTTCACTTTATTCACTAATATGTTTTCACTTATGGTAATAAATTGTATTAAACTTTTATAGAAAACATTTTTTTCGTATGCAAATATAATTTATACAGTGTGACTTCTACTAAGGGTGTAAATGCACAAGTAGAAGCACTCGTGGAATTTTTTTATATAACACAGTCGCAATGACAAGTAAAAATAGTAAAGGAAAAAAAACACGAAAAAACAAGCGAACCACGCAAAAGGTAGCTATTTTACCACAGCTTGTGGTCGCGTACCAGGATTCTTCGTTCAAAGTCGTAACTTTGGAAAAACAATTATTTATTTCCCATTCCAATAACAGGTTTCCCGTCACATATATAACGCGATGCAATAATTTATTGTGAAAATATTCCAAAAAATCATTTTAACTTCAACCATCTCATTTATTTCAATAATTGCTTTTTAATTTTTCTTTTCTAATTATAAATTTGGTAATTTTTTTTCGTTGCATTTTATACATATTTCAATAATTTATTTATTTTTCTCTCTAAAGACATGTTTATATTCATTTTCTCTTAAAACAATCAAAAAATAGAATTATTCATTACTCTTTTCAATATTAATTAAAATAAAAAAATTAATTAATTGAATTTCTAATAAAGTAATAAAATTAAAAAAATAAATAATTATAATCTTAAAAAAAATAAAATGGATGAAAAATAATGGTAATCCTAATTACTAATATAGAAGTAAAAAAATCTGTTCATCATAAATTGATGTTAAATAGCGAAAAAAAAATTGTAAAGAATGAAAAAAAAGTTTCTTAAAAACTCAAATATGAAGCTTTCTTATTTTTGACTTACAAAATAGAAACAAAAGTCACCAACTTTAAAACAGATCAGTTTCTCCGTAAAGAATTTGTATTTTCTTTCTATTTTTCTTTCTTTCTTTCCTTCTTTTTTTTTTTTTTTTGCTCAATTCTAAAAGTTTGCCATGACAGAACAATGTAGTCAAGAGGGAAAACAAATTGGCGCAAAGCAAAACAGTATCACTTTATCCGGCTTTGATTTTGGAGGCAAAGGATTTAACTGACACTCTGCCTCATAGTGGTGGCGCCTAATGGCTTTCTCTCTTGGGACTAAAAATATCTACTTTGAAATTTTCCCGTCTACCACTGTCTGTTCCCCAGTGAACAGATTTTTTTTTCTTTTACTTCTTTTAAAAATTCACACTGACTAACGCCTCTCATTATTCATTACCGTCATTTTGCTGTTGAAAAATAGAAACTTATTTTGTGTAGAAAAGAGAATTAATAAATGGACAGTGATTTCAATAATTGATATTTTTTTCATTTCTGTATTTATTGTACTTTTAATATAATTTATTAATTTATTTAATTTCCTATTATATTTTATAAATTTAATAACATTAATTAATTATCTTATTTATTAATTTAATATTTACACTACCAAACATAAAATCTATGGAAACAAAAATTTTTTTCTGTTTATATTTTGAAAGAAGATAAAATTTTTAAAAGAACAAGATTTTTTACAAAAATTTGCATAACTTCAAAAATAATGAACGCTTTTAATTGATCTTAGGCTTATTTTAAAGGTCATTTCAATAAGAATTACTTAAAAGCATTAACGTGTAATTTTTTCTTAGAAAATGCAAACCGTCAAGGATGGACCAATTTAATTAAAAAAATATGTTTGAATTTTAAACATTAGTTTTCTGTTAATAAGATTGTTCCAAATTTTTTGAATTTTTTTTGTTTCATCTTTGACGTTTTGCATTTTCTAAGAAAAAAATTACACGTTAATGCTTATAAGTATTTCTTATAGTGCAGTAAATGACCTTTAAAATAAGTCTAAGATCAATTAAAAGCGTTCATTATTTTTAAAGTTATGCAAATTTTTGTAAAACATTGAAAATGACGATTTTTTAAAAATATCTAAATTAAATATTGGCTAAATGACTTCTAAAATATCTTGTTTTTTCAAAATTTTATCATCTTTCAAAATATAAACAGAAAAAAATTTTTGTTTCCATAAATTTTATGTTTTGAAACGTTTTTCATTCTCCTGAAAATGTGTGGTCTCTCAATTTTGACCGGTAGTGTATTTATTAATTTGTTAATATATTATTGACATTGGTTTATCTTTTTCCATTTGGCTTAATAATAAATCAATTCTGACTGCCAATATTGGCCTTATTAATTTTTTAATTTATTATTAATTTATTGACATTCGGTTATCTTCTTTTATTTTGCTCGATAATGAACCAATTCTAACTGGCAATATTGGTCCTATGTAAAGACCGAAGACAGGAATTGAAATTAAAAATTAAGCCAATATTAACCCCAGATTCAAATTGTATTAAAAACACCAAATATTAAGCTAATTTGCTGTTAATACTTAATAATGAACCAATATTGATTTCGATAATTATTTAGTTAATATTTACAATTTGAATTCACCAATTCTAGTTGTCAATATATTGGCCCTAGTAAAGACCGAAAATATGACTAGAAATTTAAAATTAAAAAAACTTAAAAAAACATTTTTTAATATCACAGTCTTATGCCAATTACGACTCGAAATTAGTAGCATTTCTGTCAAGATTGGTTACATTTTTTAATAAGTGAATTGTTTTTTTTTCTACTGAAAATAATTTTCCAGAAAGGCTCAAAAATAAAAAAAATATTTATACCAATATTGGGCCAATGTAGAAAAAAATTAAAGGAATTGAATTTTATTATTATGCCAATATTGACCCAAGCTTACAATTCTAAAAAGAATTTGTAAGCTTTGGTCAAGCTTTAAAATTCGATGCGTCAATAGGATTAATATTGGATAACTCTTTAAGCCAGTATTGGCTCAAGTTTGCAAGTGTAGAAACTTAACCCACTTCTTGAAGATTTGACCAATATTGGTCTAATCTTTGTAAAATTCAGTTAACGTTACTCCCAAGAGTGGACAAATTTTTGCACAAAAGTTTAGTCCGAAAAACAATGTCATCAACTTACTAAATATTGAAACACTTTTGATTAACAATATTGATTCCCGTGTGGAAACTAATTAAAGTAGTTGAATTCCAATCTTGGGCTAATATTTACCAAAGATTCGAAATATATAAGAATTTCTTTAAGCTAAAATTGGACAAAATTAAAAAACTCTACGAAAGACTTGTCTGAGAATGA